>ML675617.1:25460048-25633115 GCA_007922155.1 Mesoclemmys tuberculata | reverse complement strand
CACACACACACACACACACACACACACACACACACACACACACACACTGCAACGAAAAAGCAAAATGAACTGCCTTTAGTAACATGCCAGAGCAAACACCATCATCAACAATAAGCATAGAGATCTACCTGCATCCACAACCTCTTCTGTTAGTATAAACAAGTTTTTTAGTGGGTGGAACTGGCCTAAGGAGAACATCCCAGGCATAGAGGAGGGGGCTCCCTGATTAACATACAGGTGATGGAATAGCTCTGTGCCACCAGCACTTTGTAGCCCCAGCATAAGAATGTGCTGACTACAATGGGGAAAAGACGTGCAGGGGCCTGGGGCTGGTGAAGAAGGGGCTGTGGGCTTTGGCTGTTCTTAGCTGCTAACGGCCCAGCCCAAAGGGCTCCAATGGTCAGTCTAAGCATATGTTATAGCAGCCCTGAGGCCACACTCATGTAAACCAAAGGCCTTGCAGGCCAATGGACAGACCACAGTTCTCAGGGAATGAAAAGACAGCTTCAAGAGACTTTCCTTCCTTTCTCCCTGCCCCCATGCCTTTAAATGGTGTGGGAAACATAGAATCAGACCCCTATTTTCTTGAGCAAAGGCCACACGTGAGCTTCTTTCAGAATAATTGCCATTCTACATTCCTGACGGTTGAATTTGTCAGTCTAAGCAACAGTCCCAGTACGCCACATTGACAGTCATTGGCCCACTCCCCAGATGAAACCCATATTGTCCCCAGCAACTCCAGGACTTCAGTGTGTAATAGTAGCTGGGACTCCAGCATAGAACAACTAGCTTGTGTCCCCACAGGGAAAAGCTCTGTCATCATGGGAGCTAGTAACTCATTTCACATCAGAAAACTATTATCCTCAAAGAAACAAAGAAAAACTCTCACTGCAACAAAAACTTTAACTAAAAAGGCAAAGCCCCCGTTAAAAAAGACGAGCACTATTCAGGACAGATCTGTAGTGAATGACTTTGTGAATGATATAATAGAAGGGAAGAAAGTTTTCTTCACCTGCATATCCATAGCAGAAGGCTTAAAGGAAAAATTCAGGTTGCCATTAGACAGATTTTGCACCAGAATTCCACTCCTAGCATTATTTTAGCAGCTTTCATTCTCACTTCAGTCATCACATGTCATCTGAAAACCATGATGGCCTCTGAGGTCACAGCCAGAAAAAACAGAGTTTATCAGTCACTATATCAATAATTAAGCACCAAAACTCCAATTCTTGCCAGACCAGCAACACTGGAATGGAAATGAACAGTTCTCCTTAAAAACTATCTAGAAACTCACTATCAACAACTTCCTGAGGCTGACCATTAAAACATTGTCTGTTCGAAATGAATGAATTCTAAAAATCTTTTTTTTTTTTTACACCACTTATGCGGTTGGCATTCTTTTTAGTATTTTATTCCACCTGAATAATTAAGCTATACTAACCATTTTCACATTTATCCCTAGATACTTTCATTTAGGGGTTTTAATGAATCAGCACAATCTGTTGCTCTTGGGGTCATAAAACTGCTGTAGTAAGTGTAAATTGAAAAAAACAAAACTTGCAAAAACAAATTAATACCCCCAACCTCTCTCCCCGTGTTTTCTTTGACTTGTTAAAAAAATTATCCTATTCGCTTTCATAAAACAAAACAAATTTCGTAAACTAAAATTCTTCAGCTAAGGTTAGCAATGTCTCTAAATAAATGCCATTAATAAAATGAAAATTATATTTCTATGTACAGATTGCTCAAATCTAAAGCAGTCAATAATAAAGCTTAAATTCTAAAAAGGAGGACACAACCACCTGTTTAAATTTACTTTAAATCAATTATCAAAGTGTTTTCCTTAACAGACAGGGATGAAGCATATGACTTTGGAAGATAGGCTTTACTCAAACATGTTACTGGACTCAATATAGGAATAACTGGATGAAATGTGATAGGATCTGTAACATAAGAGGTCAGACTAGATCTTCTGATGGTTCCTTCAGGCCTTACAATGTACAAAAAACATATGATTAACTGTTTTCTTGAATCAGGGCCAATAATACTAACACAAACTCTAACACATATGAACACAACAATGCATCACAGACCAACACGATCTGTGGCCCTACAGTTTTTAAACAATACTATACAGATTTCCAGCCATAGGCTGTATAAGCTCTGTCATGGGTAACAAATATTTCGTAGATACTGGCAGCATAAATGTTTACTGTCTGTCTAACTATACTTCAGGTAGTTCAGCATATGTAATGAAAAAAGACAGGTGGAAATGGCTGTTAATGTGTTTCAACTAAGTGCTGTTTTCATTTAGTTTTGATGTCATTTATTTTAGAAGGTGGCGGAATCTTCCCCCCCCCCATGTTAGTCATAAGTCAATCTGTCATCAGAGTGAAGCAGGGATATTTTGATGGATAATGTATAGTTCTGCCAGTTAGATGTTCCTTTAAAATCTTTTGATTCCTGTCTTGTATCTTAGAGGTTTAGAAAAATCAGGGAACATAATGTGTCATCATAATCAACCAAAAAAAAAGATTCCATCCTCCATTCATCTTCAGCCTAATCCTGCAAAACACTGAGCACCTCCCAAAAGTTGCTCCCCACCAACAACTCTTAGTGAAGTCAAATGGGAGTTTAAGGCACTGAGCACCTCTGAAAAGATGATCAGCATCTTATGGAACTTGGCTCCTTGTGAATGGTACAGTCTGAACAGAGCCAACTGCAGGGGAGAGGAAGCTGATTTTCTATGCAGTGTCCAAAATATCTGTGAAACAGAAAGACAGACTTCCATTGCGTTCCATTCTCCTAACTGGCTTTATGAAGAGGCAATGACAATTTCTTTACAAGAAGGAAACAAATAGTTAGGGGCAGAAAAGTATAATCTAGCCTATTGCCGATTGCAAGCACTCCTCTCCTGACATCCATTTCAATTCTATGAGATTTTGTTAAGTGGAAACTGTTTCTTTTTTTGTTGGTGACATTTCAGTTGTATTCAAGGACACAGTGCATCAGGAGAGCTACTAGAGCCTTCAGAGACACTTTCTTAATGAATGTTTTTATTCACCCCACACAGAAAGAGTTTAAAAAATGTGTTTGTGTATATCAAATGCACATTTCATGAACCAAAAGGATGCACAGACTCTATGGAAAATGACAAAGTTTACCCCAAGTCAAACATTTGTACAAGACTTCTGCATTATTATTATTTGTATTGTAGTAGTACCTAGACTCCTCAGTCATAGAGGAGGAACTTGTCATGCTAGATGCTATATAAACACATAACTAAAAGATGGTCCCTGCCCCAAAGAACTTGCAACAGAAGTACTGCATAAGAAACAACAGGTGGATACAGACAGTTAAACAAGGAAGCCCAAGGAAACAATGAGACAACTGTAACTTCCACTTGGAGTTTGCCAACTCCTGAACTTTGGACTGAGCCTCTACTGGGCAACAACAACAATGGCTACCAGAGCCCTCTGACATTTCCCAGCATGCCTGGAGTCAGGCATAGGCATAGAGTGGACTGCAAACTCCTGTGGAGGCCACTACAAGGATTTGCGTAGGGGGTGATCTGGACAAGCAATTTGTGGACAAGACAGAATTGCTCAGCCCCTCTGTTAGAAGGCGACACCATGATTCATATACAAAGATACTAGCTGTAGCTGAGAGAGAAGAACTGTGCAACGAGTCTCTGATTAACTCCCTCTCCACACAGAGGTAGTCTTTGAATTGCTTTGGGATCTAGGACTTTTTTCAGGCAGTTCCAGCTGCGCAGAGCCCAGCATCCAGAGCAGCCGAGATCCAACCCAGCGCTAGATACTGAGCACCAGATGAGACCTCCACATATCTCCAGATCAGAGCACAGGAGTGGATCTTGCCCCACCCAGAGGCAAAGATAAAGTAAAGAAGAACCTTTTTTTGTTTAAGATGGCCAACATTCACAGTGCTGCCACACTGATCTCCAAAACTCATCCCCAGCATACTTTTGGCCTAGGAGGAAATTGGGGGACTGGGAAGAGTTCTGAGTGTTGGGGAATTGGGAATTGGTTTATTTATCCATGTTTAGTATTTAATAATTAATTCTAACCCTTTCCTTTCCTAGATCCCATTTTCCCATTCCAAAACCAGGTTCATCATTTCTTCGCTGGGGCTTGTGTTCATGTACTTTAATGTTTCATGAGTGCAGGGTTTTAGACTCCTTGCCAGCAATGGCAGTATGATTCATTTTCCCAAGGAAAAGCACCTTGGTGTCTCATGCACCGTGAGGATTGATCTTGGGTGGAGATAACAGGTGTCACAAAAAAGAACCCAGGACCCAACTTATGTGAGAAGAAGGGAGAAGTCACCCCAAGTAACAAGCACCATGAAGGTAATTTGAGCCACACATTGGGGGGAGGAGTTACACAATATTGGTCAGCATAATAGTCAGTGGTCTCAGCACATCAGCTGCTTAGCCATTATCTAATTTTTTTATAGGCATCATCTGTTAATTTTCTTGTTGTTTGTGTGTGAGAGCAGCAGTGTCAGAGGGGGAAAAGGGATAGCATGGACTGAGTGGTACTGACAGTTCAAACTAAATTTAATAAATGAAAGTTTTATGAGTGCCATAAACCACAGAGTCAGTCAGACTTTGAAGACTTTAGTCAAGTATATCAGCTCTTCCCCTTTGCCTCCCACAAAAGCACGTGAAGGGATTAGTCAGGCAAACTGACTAATTAGTCAGTTAGACTGAACCCTCAGAGGATTCATAGATTTGAAGACCAGAGGGACAATCATGATCATCTAATCTCACCTACTGTACAACACAGGCCATAGAAATTCCTCAAAATAATTCCTAAAAAAGATCTTTTAGAACATCCAATCTTCATTTCAAAATGGTTAGTGATGGGGAATCCATCGTGACCCTTGGTAAATTGTTCACAGAGGGAAGAACATTTATGCTGAATTTATAATGCATTACAGAGTAAGAAGCATGGTCTAGTAGTCCGAGCATAGGAGTGGGAGCCAGAAATATGAATTCTGCTGCCACTGACTCCCTCTAGAGTCTTGGAAAAGACCTTATCTACATATTATATATAAGAGATCAGAGCTACAGAGTGGTTAATTTAGCTACCTGAGAAGGCATTGGGAAGAATAAAATACTTCTTTAGTGCTTTGAAAATAACTATTTCTATTTTTCCTTTGTTTCTTTTGTTTTTTAGGAGGGTGGGAAGGTTGGGATGGGAGGAATTTAAGGAAAAATGCATTAATGGAGTATTAAAGTTTAATTCAGTGCAGCTTTTATTAAATACTCATCTCTTTCAAAAAGGAGGATGACTATTTCTGAAACACAGTGAAATATTTATTGGAAAAAAAAATCTTTTTCTTTAAATTCAACTTCTATCCCTCTCTGAGCATGAGATCGGTCTGGGAGACAAAAAAGTCTTTATGAGCCATGAACAAAAAGAGATCATAAAACAGTGGGGGTCTTTTGTCCATGTACATAACTTCCATTGATCTTAATGGGAGAAGAGAACAGACCCTTTAGTGTTGGTTGTGGGGTTTTTTGGGTTTTTTTTAAATGCGTGGATTTCTTGGATGAGTTTAATTAAACAGCCCCTAGACTCTCACGGTTTGAGAGTTTGGGCAGGGGTTGAGGGAGAGAGTGAACGTGGTTGTTTATTCAGTGGTTTGTTCCAACTACTTACAACTCTGGTAAAAACATGCTCACCAAGTCATTTTGAATAAAATCTGCATTTGGAATGAGAAAATTCTGTTTCATTCCATGTATTTACATAAAATCATTAAACTTGCAGATTCTTATTATAAAAGAACAGCAACATGTTTTAATTCCAATATCCTGATCACTCCACATTAGCATTATATAGCAAAAACATGAGGACTGCATTTTTCCCTTTTGTTTTTTAACAAGATAAAATAGGGGACATTTCACTTCATATTGCTGTGATGTATCAGTAATAAACTACAAGCTGAAATGGTAAAGTGACCATGGCAAGTCTTGTGCAAAAACTACAAATAGTTTTTCATTAATTGTTTCCTAATTGATAGTTCTTTTCTTGGACAGCTATAACTTACATATTATCAGCTCTTCTGTTATAAACCAGTGTTTAGGTCCATATAAACACTTCAAAGTCAGAGGGAAAAATCCTGGTCCCATTTAAGTCCATGGGAGTTTTGGCATTGACTTTAATGGGAACAGGATTTCACCATGTATTTTTGAGGTAATCTGGATAACTGGTCTGGAACATCTAGTGCATGTTTCCCACCATTTCCTGATTATGACTGGGCTTAAACCATGAGGCAGGTAGAAATGAGACAGAGCAGTACACAGGGGGGGAGTAGATCTAGCCAAGGCAAACCATGAAAAGCAAGACAATGACAAGTTAAGATATTGGACACCCTTCTACCTTCCACTCCTAAACATTATAGACACCATTTGATCCTGTACCTTATTTACAGGCATGCCACATGCATACTACGTATCATACTATGCATACTACATACCATGGATCTAATAAAAGCCAAGCCAACCATTTGTCCTTCATAAACAAAACGAACACATAGCTAATATAAATAGTTGGATTTACTGCTGTCATTCAGGATGCTGGGTGAAGTACCTGGGCTGTGGAAAGGAGATACTAGAGATTGAGAAGGGGAAATAAGTTGCATGTAGAGGGTCTTAGAGGACATATCTGCTTACTTGTTAGCTTTGTGTTAGTCAGCTATGCAGTCTAGCAACTTTGTCACAAAGTCAAACAAGTTTCATATGGAATTATAGTGCACATATGCAATTTTTTTCACTATTCTATAGCAGTCTTACCTCATTCGTCAGAGAGAAACCAGTGACCTTTACCAAGTCATCACCACCAGACACACACTGCCAGTAAAACACGACTATTCCGACTCCTTTATCCAACTGCTGATGACAGCAGTCTTGGTCAGGGTGACCTGAGGCACATTTAATGTCCATGTATTTCCCAATATGGTCAATAGCATTTTATTTCCCCCAAATGCAAAATTTAACTGTACTTTAACCAAAACACCCCAAACAGACACATAACTAAAATGCAAATGAGGTCTGGCTCATTCAGTGAATTCCCTTTGCTCCTCAACAGATGCTGGCAGAGACCTCCCTTCCCAATGAAGTCCTTGCCCAACACAGTTCCTAAGTAGCTGTGAGCCACTCTTCTCCCACTTCACCAACAGGTAATGGTAGAGAGTTCTTTACTCTGTAAGGCTTCAGCCACACAAATATATCAAGGGATGCAGCAGTGTAAGCTCCTCATATTATCTACTTATGTGCCGCAAGCCTGACACCCTTTGTGAATGACAGCATACTGCTGCCTTATGCTAATTAAATATATAAACCTGTATCATACTATACATCACACACATACAATAATAATTGACTTACTTATGTATTTTGTACTGTACCCTCATACATCCAAATTAAGTTCTCCTATCCTTCTTCCACCTGGTGGCAGGAGCTACAGTTAATGTTAGGAGTTTCTTGGATTCTAGAATAGTAATGTAAGGTTTGATGGAGAAACAGTGGTTTTCTACACCAGTTTTCCCTAGGCACCTTGATTCTTTGCTTTGCCCCGCATAATGCAAAGCTATAATAAACCAGTTATCTTGATTCCTTCAGACTGGATTGTGAATTGTTCAGCACCAAACAGAATCAGTAGTTCTACAGATAATTAAAGCCCAATACCCTTGCCTTTACCACCACTCTCATCTTCTTCAGGATGGGTAGGATTTTCCATGATATGCTGAAGATAACACCTGGAATCCCCTCTTAAACTCACATGTCTTTCATGTGACAGTGTAACTTAACTAGTACAATATCACTGGTCCCATTCAGATCTTCCCTGTAGAAAGGTGCTGCACTCAATGTCCCCAATATCCATTCATCTCAGCATGGCTATAATTAATGCTAAGCTCCAAATTGGATTAGACATGCAAGACAGATCTGTAAACAAGCTAATAGGTTCTATCTGCTAAAGCATTGTAACTGATATCCAATTAATGTAACCAGGTATTAATCTAAAACTGTTAATCTGTCAGATTTTAAAATCTAAAATACTCCGCTGTAGCATTTTAATAAAATAAAAAATAATTATTTTTCTCCTTAACTGAGGAAAGTCTATTTATTACCCTAACATTTCATTTAAATATCACAGTCATTTGTCTCTAAAGAAAACAAAATTAATGCAGGGTCTGAGACTTATATTTTCACTTTAGTCAAATAAAATTTGTAAATCAAGTAAAATAAAAACTAATGCATCCAACACACTCCTCTAGATGAATGCTAACGCTTCCAACAATTTTACCGTTATTTTAACGACTGATACATAAAATTAATAAATTTTGCAAGAATTCATTATGAAATACTAAGTAAATCACCCCCCACAACCCTAATTATTTAAAACACATCTTTTCTTGCTTCTATCATCAGCATATCAAATACAATCCATCTAGGGCAGAATTACAAACTAATGCAAAGAAGCGACAGCTCATTTTAGAGTGGATCTCAAATTACATCAACAATAATTATGATTTGTGTTTGTTCACTTATTTTTGTATAATGAAACATTATTTTGCTAATCTCTAAGGCAGTTGTGGGCTATGGGAAAAATCATATACACTAGATACAGCAATCTGAGACAAAAAGCGATCTCTAGTCTGAGCAATAAAGTCATCTGTTTAAAAAAAATCCCCAGTGACATTAACAGTTTATGGGATGTTCATTTCTGAATTTATACTGACTGAGTCCCGTAGTTCTCCATATAGGATGTGCTTAAGTGCTTTCCTGAACCTAGAGCTGGATTAAGGTTTAGACACTATCAGTTTAGGCCTAGGACTCCAGTTCCCAGAGTAATGGGACTATGACAGATGCTTTGCTTTCATAAAAAAATAAAAAGAGGGCTACAGTGCAGGGCAGGGACATGGGAGAACCGGTGTTGAAATGTGCCGACTGACATAATCTGACCCTGGATAGATTTAAGCACGTGCTTAAATATTTTCACAATATGGAGCCTGAAGCAAGCATATATTTATCAGCCTGGAAATCAGGAGACTGGGGTTCTAATCCTGACTCTGTAACCTTTGGTACATCCATGGACTGCAGAATTCCTCAATTTCCCCATTTGTAAAATGAGTACTATATTCATATGGCATCTTCCTCACATTGGGAATAATACACAATTAAGAAACACTTCAAGATCTCTGGATGGAAGGTGCTATAAATTCTACGTATTAACATGAATACCATTACAGTGTGTAATATATCATATGGGCTAATTAATGCCACAAGAAGGTGGCATAACTCCCTATTTTGATGATAGATTCTTCACATGAAAAACTTTACAAATTTAAATGAAAAGTAACACTGCACTTATAAAAATGAAGTAGAGGTTGTTACTGGAGAAGTCAACCATCTCTGTGCCAAATAGATCCTACAAAGCTGGCATGCAGATTACAAACCTGTTTAGTTTTATATGGGAGAAAGAGCAGTAGACTGGAACAAAGCAATGGGAAATGCATGAGGTTAAAATCCAACTGACAGATTGCAGGAGTACTCCAGGTGACGTAGTAAATCATTCCCATAGTTTATACAGGGTCCATTTTTACCTGCATTAGTACTGGTCCCAGATAGTCCCACAATAAAAATATCATCATCATCTTTTTGTTTTGAAAAACATTTCACAAATACGTAGATTCTCTCCTGTCTTGAATATAGCACCTCGAAACCATTCTGTCTGTTGTTGTTTTAAACTTTCTTGATTATCATATAGCACAGAAAACACTTCTAGGAAAGTCACTAATTGCTTTACACATTAATAAGTATAAATAGCAACTAAATAGCACCTTAGGCTGCTTACATAGCCATAATCATCATCCATCCAGAATAGGGGAGAAAATTGGACCTTTTAAAGCTTGACCTCAGAACATTTCCAAGAGACAAATTCAAAGATGTAGGACCCAGAAGCTCTAATTGAGTTATGGATACAGAGATACCATAAAGACATCACAGAGTTCAGCTACACTGCACATATGTTATATGGGGAAGAGAGTTCAGAAACTTCTGCTCCAAAACATGGGTCTCTAGCCGAGGAGCTGAATAAGAATCTTAATCTCCTTTAGCAGTCAATACTACGATGGCTTTTATCTTCTACAGGCCAGTCACTACAAAGCAGTGTTACACATACGCCAGACAGTACATTCAAGTGTGCGAAATTCTGATTTTTCCAGGATGACCTAACAACCTATAATCTGCAGGAGCTCTTTAAAACTATCGTGTTTTTCTGTTGTCAATATGAAAATAGGTCACTGGTTCATGATTCCTGTTACAACCTTTCTAGAATCCTTGGACACCCTATCTAAGAATAGGGGCCAACCTGGGCATAGAGCTATGCTGTGGATTTTTTTGTTTGATTTTGTATCAAAACCAAAGAAAGTGAACAAAGTCACTACATTTATTTCTAACTATTTTATGACTAAATAAAAATTAAAAATCATTGCACAAAGTAGTCTCTCTTCAAAATCCCCTATTCCATCCCTATTTCAATTCCAATTCAATAACTTTATTGTCAAGACAAGTAATACAAGGCTTTTCAAAGTTAAAACATGAACTATCTGTGCATATGGGAGGTATAGTGGTAATGGGATAGACAGGCTTAATACAGTGTCTCCAGTGTACATTAATGTCCATTTCTGGGACAGTGGCAGCTATCATGCAATGTACAGCTGCTTCAAGTACTTTCTCCTAATATTACACAGAGTTTTTCTTCCTTCTTTTTAGTGGGAAACCTTTTTCTATTTCTTGTAGCTTGAAGAACTTACTTCTTTGATCTACATTAAATCTTGTTCAATCGTTTAATTTTCCCCCTTCCGCCTTCAAAATCATCTTGCGATTAAAATGGTATGCAATTAACAAATTCTAACATGATTGCTTACTGGTGGTTATACAATATAATCTAAAGAGAAAGAGAACTTCCTTCTCCACTTTAAGTTCTAAAAGGGATGGAGGAAGAGTGGGACGGAGACAGGTTCACCTGTGGCTTGTTGTCCAGTGGATGAAGTGAATTACAGGCTCATTCTCCCAGATTCATAACAATGGATCAAACCATAACTTGTAGTTTGGACAATTTAACATGCCTCTTTCTCCTGATTATGTTTGTCCATAACCTCAAAATATAGCCCCATCAGCTATTTCTCTACATAAAGCAAAAAGGGGCATTAAGAAGAGTGAGAAATCTTACATTTGAAACCTTTTAACATTTGAATTAATAGCGGGTCTTCCTTATCAAGGCCTGTCAACTTTGTTCAGTCCTATAACTTTGTACCAGTGCGCTCAGACCTCTTAACCAATAGCCTGGCTTTAACGGCAACATTTCAGATACCATACAGAATCCGTCACAAAAATGTCTCACTGCTGGCTAAACTATGATGACAAAAGGCAGCCTGTGCCCATCTAAATCCCTGTTACCTGCATGGTAAGACACCTTCAGATTCAGCAAAATCCCAAGGCCTCCTTAATAAACTTTCTTTTCTTTTTCTTGGCATGGTTTTTATTCCACCGGTGCAGTCCCCTAAATCAATATTAAATACTCAACACATCCTGTTTGTGCCCATGATATATAGATCTAGGTCTGCTAGACTAAAAAATAACCCCCCTTTTGATATACAATAATGAGTTGTTTCAAACAATATTAGTTTCAGTCCTGAACAAAAACAAAAATCCAAACAAAAACAAATACACCAACAACATAGTCCTAAAGTGAGAGCACATACATACATCATATTGCTGAATGAAGATAATTGAGAACCAGTATATGCTTTCATAGCACTGCATGATATGATAGCGCCTATACATTGGAACTGATCCATGTTCTTTTTCTCACGCATTGTCCTATGGGTGTGATAATGGCAGTGGGATGATAGCTTAATGACGACATTTGCCAACTACTTATACATGCTATTAAAAAAAAATATTCTTCAGTACCCAGAGCCTATATGATGGGCACTTTCATATATTAAATAAATATTGTAAAACTAGTGTGCAGAGGGCATGATTCAAAAGTGGCATTTACCACACAGCTGTTTGCCTCTACAGCAGCATTTGAGGTACCTCTTATGCTTTGAATGAGAAATACTGCAAAAAACACGGTCTTATGTGCTACTGCAGGTGGCAAGTTTCCGGTTTTGAATGGTGTCCAGTATTTACAGTACATAAAGGAATTGCTTAGCCATCTGTTGTGAAGTGATCACCTATAGGAAGAAATGCAACTACTGCTTAACAGTACACAACACCACAGGACAGCAATGGAAACGCAATGCATGCATGTAATTGGAACTGCAGGGGAGATTGGCAGACACTAGAGTGGTAGGAGTTTGGTTCACAGTGTTCATAAGGGGTTTATTCAGGTTAGATTCATTTGGATTTAACACTCCCTGAGCTTTCCTTTGAGTTTCTGGTTTGAAAACAAAAAACAAACTCCAAGTAGTATTCTGTTACAATTGTTTGGTTTTGTACTGACAACATGCAAGGAATTACTTTCATTTGGGTTCAACAAAATACCCAAACTCAAGCCAGTTTTGCTTGATGTTGGCTCCAGATGTGTCAAAAAAGGTTTCAAAATCACTCGAGGAATTTGAACCAAGTTTCAAGTCTGTAAATATATATATATACACACACACACACACACACACATATATGTATGTATCCCTGAAACCAAGTGTGTGGGGCATTTTACACAAAAGATTTAGAATAACTTTTGAAATTACCCAAATTGGACTTTGGCCAGGATGCTAAGGCCTTTGCTCAGACCTTTGCTTTAACATCTCATTCAAAAGACACTGTTTCCAATAGTACAGTGGATCACTGATCACCACCATGGGGCTGTGGTTCAGTACTAGTTAAGAAGGAAGAGGATCACTTGACACGATTCCCACTACTACCTGAATCTGCTCTAAAGATCTCATCCAATTTTTGATCTGATAGACTTGACCTGATAGCCCTGATAGAATCACAGAACATGACAGCCAATACGAAAAAGGAATACGTTTAAACTGAACATCAATGTATTCAAAATGATTTAGCTTTGGTTTGAATACCCATATTAGACAATATCAAAGTTTGAGGTACTTCGCTTTCCAATTTCACAGCTAGCAGCTGAGGTTTAAAGTTCTATTGATGATTTGAATTTCTCCTCCCATTTTCTCTGTGGTACCACCATATAGTGTGACATGAGACAACAATCAACTGGCTAGCCTAATGCAGATCTAATTCTAGTCTCCTTAATTTAACTCACTGAACTGTTGCAGATAAACAATCAATAGTATTTTTCCGTGAATGACTTTACACTGATTTGCTTTTCCACCACTTGAGATGATTATTACTCTCAAGAATTAAAGGATAAAGGGTTAAGTCATTTGAGTGCAACATTCCATCTCCTATTAAACAAAAAGGCAACTAAAGGAAGCACGTATGGTCTCTCATAAGTACAGCCATACTGGGTCAGACCAATGATCCATCTAGTCCAGTATCCTGCCTTTTAACAGTAGCCAATGCCAAGTCATTTCAAGCCTCTGGCAAACAGCAATCCCTGTCTATCCTGACTAATAGCCATTGATGGACCTATCCTCCATGAACTTATCTAGTTCTTTTATGAACTCCATTAGAGTTTTGGCCTTCACAACATCCTCTGGCAAGGAGTTCCACAGGTTGACTGTGTGCTGTGTGAAGAAATATTTCCTTTTGTTCATTTTAAACCTGCTGCCTATTAATTTCATTTGGTAACCCCCAGTTTTTGTACTATGAGGAGGAGTAAATAACACTTCCTTATTTACTTTCTCCACACCAGACATGATTTTATAGACCTCTATCATGTCCTCCCTTAGTTGTCTCTTTCCAAGCTGAAAAGTCCCAGTTTTATTAATCTCTCCTCATATAGAAGCTTTCCCAGTCATTTTAATTGCCCTTTTCTGTACCTTTTCCAATTCCAATACACCTTTTTTGAGGTGGGAATCTTACCTAGATTTTTCTTCTTTTTAGCTAAACGTGCTACAGGAGATGAAATGTATACATGAAAATTACTCCTTTCAGCTCAAACTATTTACAATGTGATTGCAGAATTTACAGTATGAAGGATTGTTAGATAAAGCATTTAACAGTACTGACCTAAAGGTGTACAATCTAGATAAATCAACAACTGAATTCATTTTTGATATCTACAGATTTTCCATTTTTGCACTACTTATTACTAGAGCTGTGCAAATAATCAATTGATTTTTGGTTCACTGGTCAAACAACCCCCCCCCCACACACACACACTTTATAGATTTTATTTCTGATCAACCTGAAAGAAAACAGTTTTTGATTTTCTCAGAAAAACAAAAAAGTATATATATTTTGGGTCAAACTAAATGTTTCATTTCCATTTCAGGTATTTTAAACCACTTTAAAAAAATTAAAAGCAAAAGAAATTTGGAGACACTATTCATAATTGGAGAAGGGAGGGGAATCTTGGTGTCTGCCTCCCAGGTGAGTGCCCTAACCACCAACCTATAGAGCCATCTTCACTCTTTTGCTTTGGCCCCATGAATATTTAGTTATTTATATAATGTAGAACAGCTTCAATAGGAGAGATTGTGCAAGAGCCACACAAGAATAGCTTATAGCCCAATGGTAAGGGCACATACTTACAATATGGGAATCATAAGTTTAGGTCCCTAACCTGAATCAGGCAAAGTGGGAACTTCAATTCAGGTCTTTCATATGCCAAATGAGTACTCTATCAGGTATAGGGGTAGAACCTCCTCTGGGTGTGAATGGTGCATAAGTCCCCTTATGAATCTAATCCCCAAAAAATGTTTTTCAGCAAATTCATGAATAGTTTTGATTGACTTTACACTGCATTTTTCAGCAAAAACTATTTGTCTGAAAAATATCACTCTGCTCTATTTTACAACCTTTACAGAATTACACATTTATTGAAGTGATCACAAGGTTTCAGAGAAGGAATATCACTGTCTAACATTTAGTATGAAAGATTTGAAGAGTTGGACCTCCTGGAATTTACTGGTTATGCTCTTAACCTAGTGTGACCTTGGGTAAATGACAACCACTCTTTGGCTCAATTTATATGTAGAATGTGTAGATAATGAAATAGTATGTTAATGCTTTAAGAGCCTTGTTATATAAAGGTGCTATATAAGAGTGGCTTTATAAAGTTGATCAAGTTCTGAAATGAGTTCTCCTGCTAAAGTGAATCTTCTTATAAATTTGCTGTCACAATGTTTCATGCTGCATATGGAAAAAATATGCACAACCATTTTGTGTTTTAACTATTTGCTATTTTGTGGTGACATTACGTGGTCACAGCTACAATCTCTCCTTTAATTTTAAGAAAGAAATACTGTCTATTTGCTGTGGGCTTATCTAATAAACTTCCTTACTTCAGCTATAACACTGGCCCAGGGAGAGGAAGGTCAGAGTATCAAAAAGGACAAGAGGTGAATTCTTGACCCTATCCAAGTCAAGGAGAGCTTTGCCACAGACTTTGATGAAGGAAGGATTTCACCTCAAGGAAGCATCTTACAAAGTTAAAGGTGCTACCATTTGAACAAGAGCAACTTGAGAAGGCGCTGTACATGTACAGGAGTCCTGAGAAAGCTTCAAAGAGGCCTCTTTCAGATCCAAAACCAAATTCAGAGGGATTTTTGGTCAAAAGTGGAACCACTTGGTAAGAAATCAGGGATGCAGTCACCATCTTCAAGAAGACTAAAGCACAAATAGAAGCTATGATATCCACTTTTGTATTGATATAAAAGTTACAGTGTTTTACACAAAGTTAGACCTGGTTAAATGCTGCTTAATTTATCCAAGCTTTGAAGTCTCTAAAGGTCTTAAGTAATAAACAGTCCAAGTCTTGGGCATTGCCCAGTAAATCTAATGGGTTTTTTGTTTGTTCTTTGTAATCAAGATTAAATGAATTTCACAAACTGATTTGAATTGGCAGGAATCTGCATGTCTAAAACTAAAGCTACTTTCTCTGTGCATTCTTGACATAGAGTCTATTATTATCATGTCCTCCAGGGCATGCAAAGGAAGGAGATATAAATAGAGATCTCATCTTCAGATCTTAACATTCTTTGACTGAAACTGCAACACAGCAAATTCAGACATTCTGTCTCCATCAAGTAGTGCAAATTTGTGAAACCAACATATGCCTCATGCAATAAGCAACATAGAGAGTTATTGACTCTATTTACTTACAGCTACCCTGCAGGCATTTAAAAAGAACAAAATACTCTACTCTGCCTGTAACAGAAACAAAACACTCTCTCTTCTTGGTTTAACTATTTCAACATACTTTTTGAATGCCCCGGCCCCCCCAAGCGGATTAGTTTCCCCCTTCATCCCCCACAAGTAACACTAATTTCCAAAGAACTAGCCATTCCTGCCCTGTGGTAAAGATGAAAAAATAGCCATCATAACAATCACAACTCCTATCCATAACTTCACCCTTAAAGTTAATTATATTACAGCAACAAATGTGGAATTCTGTAATAGTGATTTATATTATATATCCCACATATAATTTTAGGGGGTGAAGGACTTGTAATTATGAGAATGATATATATATATATACCTACACTTACACAGACACACAACAAAAATAACTATGTTAAAAGAATACTATTTAGGTTGCAAAGTCAAGCACTCAAATGTTTGGAAATGCCAGAATTAAGGGTGCCCAGTTCAATCCAGATTTGGTCCCTTGTGTGTATGCATCATGACATGGTCTTTAATTACATGATGACTGTGACATACCAAGGTACAGTTCAGAGTAGTGGGAGACTGTGCCTTGTAACCTTGAGTGCCTTATAATGCCCCGCTGAAGTAGCTCCCAGCTGTTCACAAACTGCTTCCAACATGCAAACCACACCCTGAGTGTCTGTGTATAGTTGCAGCCTGGCAGCCATACTTGGGTTACCATTCTGGCTCTCACCAGCCTGGGTTATACTGCAGGGTGACCCCAACATACCCCCAACCTCAGATTTCCCCTCCAAAATGTATGTCTGGTACTGCCCCGACCTCTCCTAGACAGTACAAATATTTTAAGTTCATTATTTCTTTAAGGGAATAATATGCCATCTTATTATCTCAGATAATTATTCAGACACTTCAATTTAAACATACTGGGTTAGATAAAATAGTAAAATAAGTTTATTAGCTACAAAGAGATTTTAAGTGAGTACAAGTAATGAGGCATAAAAATGAGAAACGGTCACAAGAAAAATAAAAAGATGTTTACTAATACCTAATTTAACAAATTATATTAGATGCAAGCAAATTTTTGTTCCTTACCACATGCTCCAGAAGAGTACTGATCAAATGCACACATCAGGACACCTTCCCTCCCAAAGTCTAACAATGGATTCCTTGTCCCTTCAGGTACAGTTAATGAGATGGGCAGGAAGGGGAGTGTTGGTCTGGGGTAGTTTGTTCCTCCTTTTTTATAGTTTTAATCTTCCTCTTGAAAAATATTTTCAGATAGGCACCAGGAGACAAAAAAATCTATGCGGCAGGATGTTCCCTGCTGGCTTCCTCCTCCCGGTTGAGCTTTCTTTGTTTCTCTTCCTGCTTGATGACTCTGTTTACTGCTTAAATGCAAATTAAACAGAATACACATTCCTTTATTTAGGACCGACCTGGTTGCCAACTTCTCTGTTAGCACCATATAGGGGAATCTTAACTCCACATGCAATGTTACCACACATTCTATCAGGACAATACTGACCAGCAAATTATGAGTGTTCAAATGATACCTTACAAGGCATAGTTTGTGCAAAGATTAATACAGTACTGTGTAGGGTGGAAACACAAGGGTATATTCCGTCAAAATGACAGGCAATTTTTTTCTACAGGACCCCTGCCTTATTCAGTGCACAGGCTGGATGGTGCTATAGGAATGAATCAAGGGCTAAGGGTGAACGATGCTATTGTACATGAGACTTCTGTCTCATTTGTTGCCAAAGTTGGAAGGTATGTAATAAATAAAATTTAAGCAAGGGACTGCAGTAAGAAAAGTTGGGCACCCAACATTAATGAACACAACGATTTTAGCCTTCATCTCTGTCTCAATTTCCCCAGCTGTAAAATGGGAATTGTAATACCATCTAATCTGACAGGTGTTGTGAAATAAATTGATTCATGTTTGTGAAGCACTCAGGTTCTATAGTGGCAGCACCGAAGAAAACCTCATGAGGAAAATAACCATTCATATTCAGTAAGAGGTTTGGATATTGAATAACTGCCAACACACTAAATGAGGCAAGGACACGAGGGGGGGGGGCAGGGGAGAGTACTTGATCATGTCATTAAAAATATTATGATGCATATGTACAAGAAGGAGAAATTAAGAATATACTGACAACCTTAAAGCTGGGATTTTCTAACTTTTGAGTGCTTGAATTTGCAACCTTAATGTTCTTTTGACATTTTTTGGGATGCAATATACATATATATAGATAAGCATTTCTTTTTGAGTTTCAGAACAGTGTGCAACTATGACTTATGCAACTAAACTTGAACTTAGATTGGCCACCTAAAATCTTGACCCTTTCTTTCTAAAGCAATATTGATATTCATCTTTTCAATATCTTACCCTGATAATGAAAATGACACTGTACTAAATACTATAGCAATAGGGTCCTTACAGTATCATGGGTCATTACTGTGTAATGTTTAATATATTTCATAAATCCTAACAGCAGAATGTGGGAATCTTGAGAGGTTTCCTGTTCTTATGTAGCCCACTTGGATGGATTATTGCTTTTCATTTAGGTGGTAAGACTGGGGCTTTTTGGTGGACATTTTGCTCCTACTCTGTCGTGTAACACACAAAAGTCAGCTGCCAAAAAAAGAACTGAAGGGAGAAAAAATACGCCAGTTCATCAGCAGACAAAGATGAACTGATCACAGAAAAATTAACAGTAGCTTGGGTACAAGTTATCAGGACTTGATCACATTTATAATGTACAAGCAGAATAAAGTCCAGACCAGCAATATATATATACTTAGTGCTTTAATAGGGCTAATTTTGGACAGCCAAAAACAGTTTGAGCCAAATCAGCTGGGAGAAAGAATTTAATCAGAAAAATGCAAATTATGTTTGGGAATAATTTAAGAACACTTTACTAGGTGTCTCAAAAAACCACAATTGAGGAAGAAGGCCATACTGATTTAAAATGAGCTGGTTTAGAGGAGAAGTGAAGCCAGCTATAAATAGATAAATAACAAATGGAAAAAGGGGGAAGTTGATAGTGATGAATATAAATCTGAAGTTACAAATTGGAGAAAATGGATATGGGAAGCAAAAGGACACAAGGAGAAATAATTGCCAACAGAGTTAAAGACAACAAGAAGGAGAGAATTTTAATACATTAGTAACAAAAAAGCATCCTGACAAGATAATGGTCTATTAATAGATAGAAGTGGTAAAATTATAAATACTAACGCAGAAAAGGCAGAAGTGTTCAATAAATATTTCTGTTCTGTATTTGGGGAAAGCACAGATTATACAACATCAACATATGGTGATGACAACACTCCATTCCACTGATATCTCTGGAGCATGTTAAAAAGAAACTACTAAAGTTAGACATTTTTAAATCAGCAGGTCCAGACAACTTGCATCCAAGAGTTTAAAAAAGCTGTCTGAGCAGCAAACTGGACTGCTAATGTTGATTTTCAGTAAGTCTTGCTGCACTGCAGAATTTCAGAATACTAGCAGAAAATTCTTAAATAGAATAAACATCATGATCCACATAATTATAGGCCTGTCTCATGAATCTGTAACCTCGGGCATCATATCCCATAACAGGAAAATTGCTAATGTAGTACCTAATTTTAAGAGAGGGAAAAGTGATCCAGAAAACCACAGGCCTGTTAGTTTGACCTTATTTGTATGAAAGGTCTTCGAAAAAAAATTAATAAGAAACTAGGTGGAAGAGAACTGTAAATGGGATAAAATACAACATGGTTTTAATAAAGGTAGATTGTGGCAGGCCAATCTGATCTTTCTTTGAGAGAATAACTGAGTTTTTAGACAAAGGAATGAAGTATAATCTACCTTGATTTCAGTAAAGCATTTGATACAGTTCCACATGGGAAATTAGGTAAATTGGAGAAATTGGGACTTAATATAACTGAAAGGTGGATAAGGAACTAATTAAAGGGGAGACTACAAGGGATCATACTGAAAGGTGAACTGTCAGGCAGGAGGGAAGTAACTAGTGGAGTTCCTCTGGGATGAGTCTTAGGAACAATCTTATTTAGCATTTTCATTAATGACGTGGGCACAAAAATTGGGCGTGTACTAATGAAATTTGTGGATGACACACAGTTGGGATGTATTGCCAAAATGGAGGAGGACCAGAATATCATACAAGAAAATCTGGATGACCTTGAAAATTGGAGTAATAGAAATGAGATCAAATTTAACAGTGTGAAGTGCAAGGTCATATACTTAGGGACTAACAAGAATTTTTGCTATGAACTGTAGATGCATCCATTGGAAGCGACAAAGGAAAGAAAGATGAATTCACACTGGAGCAGGTGCAGAAAAGGGCTATTAGGATGAACAGAAGAATGGAGAACCTACCTCACAAAAGGAGACTTCAGGAGCTTGACTTGTTTAGCCTAACCAAAGGCTGAGGGAAGATATGATTGCTCTTTATACATACATCAGAAGGACAAATACCAGGGAGAGAGAGGAGTTAGTTAAGTAAAGAGCCAATGCTGGAACCAGAACCAATGGATATAAGCTAGCCATCAACAAGTTTAGGCTTAAAATTAGATGAAGGGTTTTTTTTAACCGTCAGAGAAGTGAAGCTCTGGAACAGCCTTCCAAAGGGAGCAGTGGAAGCAAAAAACATAACTTGATTCAAGACTGATCTTGATAAGTTTATTGAAGGAATGGCAAGGTGAGATTGCTTACAAAGGCACGTGACTCATCTGTGACTGCTAGTAGCAAATGCCCCAATGGCTGAAGATGGGACACTAGATGGGGAAGACTTTGGGTTACTTCAGTGAATTCCTTCCCAAATATCTGGCTGATTAACCTCATCAGCATGCTCAGGATCTAAGCTGTCTGCCATATTTGGGGTCAGGAAGAATTCCTCCCCCAGGTCAGACTGGCAGAGACCCTGCAGGATTTTTGCCTCTCTCTGCAGCAAGCGCACGGGCCACTTGCTTGTTTAAACTAAATTAGTAAATGGTGGATTCTCTGTAGCTTGACATCTTTAAATCCTGATTTGAGGACTTCAGGAACTCAGCAAGAGTTTGGGTCTATTACAGGTGGGACTGGACAAAGTTTTGAGGTTAGATTAGGTGATCACAATGGTCCCTTCTGGCCTTCAGGTCTTCACCACACACAGCACTCAGAATATTTTAAAGGATTCATTGCTTTAAGATTACAACTCGGGGAGAATATTTCACCTCCTTTATTGATGCCGTTTTTAAATTTGATAGGCTGAAGTCTAGGCGTTTATAGCATGAAAGCTAATGGATAATTATTGACAAATAATGGATATACATTTCTAAAGATACTTGTTAATTTGTCACCAAGGCAGCAAAAACCACTGTCAACAATTTCTATATCCAAGGTATGCTGAGTCACTGAATTTCTACAGAAGGAAAGTCAGAGTTATTTACTTGCTGTTTATGTCCAAATAATTACATTTTCAGGCTGTTTAAAATTACATCAGGAAACGTGACGTATGAAAAAAAAAGAATCCAACAACCTAAATTAGTGCTGAAGCCGGTGTATGCCACGACAGTTTCTCAAGAAGTGCTATGTGAATAAGTGTCAATATTAATTTGTGTTTTGTATTAGGAGAACATGCGTGGAATGGTGATGGGTAACTACGGATGCATGACAGCAAACTTCAGGTTTAATTCACCAATACTAGAGTTATATAAACGAAAGTTTCATTAACTTGAGTCAAGAGTGTAATACAGTTTAATCCAGGAGAATCAACCAAGTTTAGTTAAAAGTAGACTGAATAGTTTTGAAGTTCTGACTCAGATCCAAGCAAGCTGTAGTTAAAACTCTAGTATGTTGTAAGTGCCTGCGGGGAAAAAACTCCTGGTGGGAATACACTGTGGATGATACTGTTAGGATACTATTTAGGGATAACAGAATTAGCCAACACCATTTCTCTCTGAGTAATTCCTTTCCTGCAGTTAAATATACTAGCTTCTCTGATCACCAGACTGTATGTTGAACAAAGTACTGTGCTTAGATAAAGTCATGCATACTGGGGGGCTTCCTGATATACATACCTCATTGCATTTGGATCGTGAAGTTGCAAATTTTGCAGCAGCTGTGTTCCAAAAAATTAGTTTTAATTTGGATAAATTAATGGATTTATTTAATGCAAAAATGAAAAATTCTCAGGGGCCAGGTTTTAGATAGCCAGATATTTTAAATGTTGTTGTGAGTTCTAGCTATGTCCATCTTCAGTGCAGTTCGTTCAGTGCAGCAGGAGTCCAAAATCACTCTTAGAAGAGTCTGGTTTTAGAGATGGCCTTAATTACTATAGGGAAAATCTTTTGCTTCTCAATCTGACAACTTCCATTTGTTCAAGGAGAGTTTTACCTAAGAAAGGGGGCTGAAGTGTTTGGCCCTATAGTACCAGCAAATTTAAAACAATTAGCTTTGGAAATAGATGCAATGAGAGAGAAACTGACCATAATTTTCCCTCTCATTTTCAAATACGTAAAACTGCTGTTCATTAGCTAGCTATACATCCCAGGCTTCCAAGGCATTTTAGATTCATACTCAGGCTCCTGCTATGGAGAAGCATATCTGAACACGTTTATATAAGCAGTCCAGCATTGGCAGGTCTATATACGGAACAGCGGGCCTTCCACTGGTGCAAATACGCTGACTTCAATAGGGTTAACGTCTAATTTAATGGTGAGAGAAAGTAGAATCAGATTCTCTTTGTGTAACACAGATTCTCCAGAACTGAGGATTCAACTCTGGGATGAGGAATGGAACAGCAGAGCTGTCCAGCTCAGATTTTCAAAAACTTGCTTCAGACTTTCTTGCAGCCACGCTTACGCACCGTTTTTAAATGAAGCATGTATACCTAAAATGAAGGCACAGGGTTTCTTTTTAGAAATACAGTTCTGTCCCACCATCCATTTCAGGTCTCTGGCTAGCTATATGACAGATCCATCTAACCACCTCCTGGCCATCAAAACATCATGGCAGCTACTGCTCACTTTATTATTGTGTTTTATATGGTATGCTATCTTACAAAGATATATGGGATGTGTATGAAATTGGTAGAATGACATTTAGTTAATCAAAGTGTAATTGTCTGAACATTGACCCTTATCTTGACTTAAGTCAGGTTTCTCTTCCAGATAAAAATCATCCTTCTGGAACTACTTTGTACTAGAGAGGTGCACCCAACTTCATAATTGGCATGGCTAAGGCAATTAAAATGATTTCTCCCATACATTACATACATAAAAAAGCAGTTACAATACACTAGCAGCTGTTTCTAGCACTAATAAAAAACAGGGACGGCTATATCTTGTTCTTCTCTAACAGCTATGGTCATTTCAGGGCTGTGAAATGAACCAAAAGAGAGAAACCAATCATCACTAGCAGAGGAAACAGTGCTCAAAAGGATAAGGATCTGAGCACCAGCCCTTTTATTTTATTATCTGGAGCTGAGTAGCAGCACTTCATCTGAAAGTTACCGGGAGGGGGGAGGGGGGGGAAGAGGAGGGGGAAGGGGAAGAAAGCATTCCTCTCCTCCCCCATGACTTATTCTGAACAAGAAAAAAATTGGTTGAAAGATTTTAAAATATGAAAGAGAAGGTTAAAAGAGATGTAATTCAAGAGAGAATGAATAATATGCAGTTTAGCTCTGTATAACAAAATCCTGGTTAACCAAAGTTGGCCTTACATCCCCCCAACATCAAGAAGCATCAGGCATTACTTCTTCCCAGCAGCCTCCTGAAATTTTGGCGGTCTCTGTGAGCTTGTCCACTCAACAGGTTCTGTTGATTTAACTTATGTCATTCAGAGGTGAGAATAAGCCACCCCCTGAATGATGTAAGTTACACCAACCTAAATGCTGGTGTGGAAAGCGCTATGTCAGCAGGAGAGCATCTCCCACCAACATAGCTACTGCCTCTCGGCAAGGTGGTTTTATTATGCACCAGTGCCACTACATTGTAGCGCGTTTACTGTAAACGAGCTCTGAGTGTCTTCAATTAAACTGAGTTGTATTGTATTTTAAAACTCAACAAAGTTTGTGGGTTGATTTTTCAAAGTGTCAGGGAGGTGGCAATTGTCTTAAATTCAAATGCCACACTGTGTTAATTGTATATTGAAAAACGTAGATACTTCCCCCCCTCTTTTGGATTCTTACATAACAGTTTTGCAGGAGGTTTTTCATGTAAACTTTGCAATTCAACTTTCATTTATGAGTGTGCAAACATGAACATAACAAATGGCACAACATGCTCAAATAAATTTACAAAAAAGCACCAAAATCCCACCTTCCCAAATGTCCCATCCAGCAGCATGCAATAAAATTAACAACCCAGTGTTAAACAGCACAAACTAAAGCGGAAAAACCCCCAAACTCATTCAGATAATAGTCCAGTACCTGCATGCTGCTTTGTCCAACAAATCTGTATTGCAGGCTAACAGGTGTTCCCAATCCTCCTCTTATTTGGAACAGGATATCATGCCAGACCACAACTGAGACCAGAAATTTGAAGTCAGTGATCTGGTTTGCATGGCACCCCCCAAGTTCAGGCCCCTATATCTGGCCCTGCCCTCTACGTAAACTTAACTTTCAGAGCTCAGACAGAAGTGAATTTGGGCTGACCACCAAGTCATGCCCTTTTAATCTCAGGACTGACTTTGCCTGTGCAATGTAAGCCCACATTCCCAATTAGCTTTCACCATTCTTTTTTACAGTTTGAGTATTTGTCCAATTATGTAGTAGCAGAGCTAGTTAAATCACCTATCGGAGACGACAGATTTCGCTACTGGCTAAAGCTCTGAATCAAGTATCACTTATTTGAATGTACAAAGACATGGAAGAGGTGAAGAGGGAAGCTGGCGATTAAAAAAGTGGGTAAAAGCTGGCCTCCCAGGACATTTCCCATAATGTGTCTGGACAGGTGCTAATGTTGAGACGATAAATCCATAGCAGCAATATGAACTTAATCTCCATCACAGTAGTTAATAGTAGTTCAAGGTGCAAACCATTTCAGAGCTGAATTGGCATTCACAGTGATTATTATTGACAGTTTGTTTACTAAGAAGATATTTAGTACGACATCTCCACACAAACGCACACAGATCAACAAGCAATTGTACCCTTTGCTTTCCTTGTTTTAGGTATGGAATTCACATCTTCTTGGCATACGTTTCAGTCTTCTCACCATTTTCAAAGCCAGATTCTGACCCTTGTTGCTCACTCACTCATAGCAATAATGGGGCTGGTGCCAGAAAACAGGATGCCGGCCAGCATAGATTACGTTTACTTCCCCTCTCCCCATCCCCCAGAGAACAAATTGCGATTGCCTTTCACTCAATTGAAAGAGTTTGACATGACTACATCAGATAGGACACATATCAGATTAAAGTTTTTATCTTTTCCTAAAGCTACTGAAGTCTTCTGACTTTCACCGAGCCTTCCTACCACGATCTGATGAGTCAAGGCAAACCACACTACTGTGGTCAGCTAACATAGTTAGAAAAGATATAATAAAAGTAGTATTTCTGTAGCCTATGAGATATCATGAAGGCAGTTGACTAAGTTCTACAGGACAGAACTGGGACCCTCCTACATCACAATATCAAAGGCAATATCAGAACCTGCTGCTTTCAGCGTTGTGAATGTACATCTTGTTAATTATGCAATATATTTTCCCCATGAGGTCGCTCCCGTCAGAAAACTGGCCTGACAGGTCAACTGGACTTGTGTTCTCTTTAATGTTCAAATGCTGTGTCTGTTCTTCACAACAGACTCTCTCTTCCCTATCTCTATGCACACCACTAAGAGTTATGAAATGCTCTATAGACAAGATTGAATACCCTCACCATTTGAAGCTTGTATAATTTCTTCCCTTCAAGAAAGAACTAAAATAGAATGTTAGCTTTTTGGAACCCTTTCAACTGGAGACATCATTTTTAAATGACATTATAACAAAAGGTTCTGACAAAACAATAAGGCAATAAAGTATGTAAAAAGGAATTCTGAAAATAAGTTCTCATTTTGAGAAGTGAACAACTCCGTATAGGAGAGTGATAGAGGGCCACTAAAAACATTCTTTTCACTTAGTTTACAGATAAGATGCATTCATTTTCTGAAGAAACCTTTCTGTAATTCTGTAAAATGAATGCAGGATGCTATTGTAGTTATGGCATCATGTCTTTATTATTGCCTCTCTCTGTCATTATGAAGCTAAGCATAGTGTTTGCTGCTGGTTGCAGGAGTCATGCTTACAAAAATATTGTTTTATACACCATATATCTGGTGCTCAAGATAGAAAATTCAATGTATAAGTCATTCCCACCAAGCTCGCTAATTTAAATAAGCAGGCAGAGTCATTCAAAATATCCCATCTTTATGCCTGCTGGCAGAAGGAACATGTGCATTTATTTGTCTAAGCAGAAAATAAGTGTAATCCGTTGGGATGCTGCACAATGCAGAAATCAGGAGATCTTTACAGCAGTAAGCCAATGACATAGGGAAAAGGGAACATTTTTTAAAGTTGTAAGCATTCATGCTTGTAAACCATTTTAGCAACTGGTGGTGCAGGCATCCAGAAGAACAGAGGCATCTATGGTTTAGTGAACAAGGCACATTTTTAAGGAATGGTAAATGCTTAGTCCAAACTGCTTCTGGCCAGTGAGGCCAATATGTCTTGCCTCAGGCTAATCAACAAGTACATGCTTGAGGAAGTTATCTGGGAAAATTAAAAGTATGGGTCCTGCTCTGATATCACTAAAGATATTCATTAATGCTGCAACAGATGGTTAATCAGCAGACTTAAAATATGTCAACTTCATTTAATTAAAAGTCAACATCATTATCATCATCATCATCTGTGTCTGACGTAGTGCCAATTTTTTTTAAAAGCTGTTAGATAAGATGCCATGACTTCAGCCCCTCCTCTCCAGATATTCACATGAACACACACACATTTACCAGGTAGACACCCTTCCCAGGATGAAATATTTTAACATAGAGGGCTGGATTCTGATAGCCATACTCCCACTGCTCAGCACCTTACTTCATGAGTGGTCCCACTGGCTTCAATGAGTGTGCTCAGAGGAAGAGGATATTTAGATAACGGAATCTGGCCCTCAGTGATTTGTTATTCGAGGCTGAGGGAAAACTATAAAGTTAATATGAAGCTCCATCTGCCATCAGATAACCTCAGTCCTCTGGGAAATTGTGTGGGAAAAAATAAATTGGCACCCTGACTGCACTGGAGTTATTTATCAGATTTGATTGTTAGAATAGTGTGAAACATTCACTACAAAACACCAAGCCATGCAAAGTTCACCTGGTTTCAGGTCCCATTAAAGCTCTAAACTCTGCCCAAGGCTTGTCAAAAGTTTCATTAAGGCAACTCACAAGAAATGCATTTATCGTCTCATGTTTCAGAAGTTAAAAATCACAGACAGCAGGGACTGCAGCAGTGCAGGGCTTAAACTTGTGCCATGCTTATAAACTCTGCGGGAGATGCTTCTTTCCTGCAGAGCTCAGGATCTCAGCAGGAAGAGAAGGAGAGAGACTCTCCTGCAGAGACCAGGAACATTGCAAGAGGAGGAATTGGGGAGTCAGCATGCACTAGTGCAGAGTTGAATAAATCTTCAGGCTAGTGCCCTGATTATTTGTTGAGGGTTGATTAGGGTTTAAAACCCTATTACAGAATTAAAGAGTGACAGTGCATGAAGTTCATGTTTGCATATCAACTTGTGGATTTGCATTCAGGATTTTGGCGGGGGCCCAACTCTGGTGGTAACAACCTAAAAAGCAGATAGGCACGGGAACATTTTTATGATAAAAATGCAGATAAAGTAGCAGAGGCCAAGGCAGCATGCATTGTCTGGTATAAATTAATTTATCACTGTCTCCAAAGCAAGAAAATATCTAAAATACTTTTATCTACTGGGAAAAAATAGTGTAGTACTAAAGCACGACAAAAAAAGCTCTGAATGTCACTGATTCACAAACAATATGTAAACAATAATAGCATCAGCAGATACTGCATATGGCTCAGAGGACAGGATACAACTATTTTTGTGTTTCAAGAAAATACTCATGAGCAGTTTTTTAAAGTTACTACACAGGCCGGGCCTGTAGAGAGCTAGTGAAGAATCAGTGTGCTATTTGCGGTCTGTTCTCAAACTTAGAATAGGAAGTGAAATTCCTGACAATCGTATGTACATAGTTACCCACCAGCAGAATAAACCCTAACTAGCTCCCTCCTTTGACAGTTTCACAGCTGCCACAGTTGTGACCAGCAGAGCTGGACAAGAGGTCACCCAGAAGTAAGGTGACCAGATGTCACGATTTTATAGGGACGGTCCTGATATGCAGAACTTTGTATTATGTAAGCGTGTGGCGAGGGAGACCTATTCTGCCCCCACGGGTCCTGCACTTTCTTCAGCTATGCCGGTGGTGTGGCCGGGTGGGAGCAGGGGGGGTGGTTCCGCCCTCTACCCTGGGCCCCGACCCAGGGACTCTGCGAGGAGTAGCCTCAAACTTCTTAATCTGTGAGAACTACTACCTTCCCTGGGTCACCTGTCCATGGCCCCCGTGCTTGTGGTCTGCTTCCTGGAATTGGGAAGGAGGGTTTTTCCACCTTCCTCGCCTTGAGTCTCTCCCTCTCAGTGATCCTCCCGTTTGGATGAGATTCCCTCACCTCAACTCCTTCGCTCCGTTGCCCGAGCGGCCAGGTCCTCCTTCAGGCCCTAGTTCACATACCTTGGTGTTGTGACAGCAACAGCAATAGCACCAAGCTCTGTAGCAGCTCTACTCTGCTCCGCTCCTTCTCTGAACTCCCTTCCAGCTGCCCCTGCCTGCCTGAAATGGAGGCTTTTAACTGCTGTGGCAAGCTCCTTAATTGGCTTCAGGTGACCTAATTGATCTGTAGTAACCCTGGCTGAATTACCTAGGGAACAAGGATTTGTTGAGCCCAGAGCTAATATATTCACCTTCCAGGAGCAGTGGGCGCTGTCCGGGTTTCTTTGCTCAGTGTCCTCTTCTGGTTCCCTCCATTTGACCCTTGACCTTACAGCCCTTCCTGTTTTTTCATTTGTTGTCCCCCGTAATCAGTTGAGTCCTGGGTCCAGGGGCTCCTTCCCTTAAGCTGTGGGAGGGTCCTTTCATTGGCACTCAAATAGTAGCACCCTCCTACACTGGCGCACGTTTATCTGGAGTGCACCAGGCTGCAGCCCCTGTTTTGGCTCCTCCAGAGCCTCCTGCTGAGGTTCTGGCTGCACTTCTCACCACATCTGTTCATCTACGCAATCCCCATCCGTGGCTCCACACAGTCACGGGACCTCCTCGTCAACCTCCTAATAGCCCTCTCCAGAATGACCATCTATAACATCAGAGAGACGAGATTGGCTGGCGGGGCGCCCTGCGACTGTGGGGCCTATCTCCGCTCCTACGTCTGTTCACACGTCCGGGTGGAGTTCCTCTGGATGGCGTTCGCTGGCTCCCTTGACACCTTCCGGGAACAGTGGGCGCTGTCTGGCGTTCTCTGCTTGGTGTCCCCTTCAGGTTCCCTTTGACCGTCACCCCCCTTCCTGTTTTTTCATTAGTTGTCATCCAGTTGTCATCCAGTGGCCTTTAGCAGTGTCCAGGTGTGCGTCCA
The DNA here is from genome assembly GCA_007922155.1 of Mesoclemmys tuberculata. Lineage (NCBI taxonomy): Eukaryota > Metazoa > Chordata > Testudines > Chelidae > Mesoclemmys > Mesoclemmys tuberculata. Next base: position 25,603,165 of record ML675617.1, on the reverse strand, counting down.
CCCACCTGGAATTCTAATAGTAGCACCCTCCTATAGCGTCAGGTCTGGCCCTGTCACAGCGTCTATTACCCTCCCCACCCCATCCCCATTTTTCATACTTCTGTCTAGACACCCTAGACAGGAGGGAACAGCCAACCACCCAGAAATTATTGCTGAAATATGCAGCCAAAGCCTAAATTTTGCAGCTACAAAGCTTGCTTCATATTTGAATGCAGTAGGTGCACTAAGCAGATGCAGCAGGCAAGTGAATGGTAGCAAATGCATCACTGCCACAGTACGAAGACAGAGATTGTGACCTCCTTCCTATGTTTTTAAACTCTATTAATTTAGAAATAAAAGAAAACGATTAATAGTAATGGGCAAATGTCTCACAAAACTATCAAAACAAAATCATATTAGTATCTGAAAATGAACAGGAAAGCAGGCTACAGGTAAAGCCACAGGTACATTTGCATTAAGCAATTTGTAGCTTTTATGTATTGATTTATCGTCATTAATAAGTTAACGACAAAACAGTGGCCCAGATAAAGCAACCCAACCTTGCAGACCCTCCAAATGCCCACGTGAAAACACAGGCCCTGCAGAGCAACAAATTAATGTCCTACAGACCAATGGTGAAGATGCACATTCTCAAGTCATGAGAAGCCTTTAAAGAGTATGTCTTGCCTCCCTGCTACCTCCCTTTTAAAACAATGACACTCCAGCTTTGCAACTCTGGCATCATGGGAGATAAAGAAAGGAAGTCTCTCAGGTAACTCGGCCTTAATCAATTTAAGGTTTAACTAACACAAGTGTTTTTACAGTAAGCACCAGAAGCCATCTCAGAGAGTCACATGCAGACGTGAGGGCAGACAATGGGTTTAAAGGACAGATTATTTTCTTATATTCAAATTCAGCTCTCACTGAAGTCAATGGAAAGACTGAGTTGCACTGGGTTTTCTGTGTGTGATACAGAGTCCTGGGAGAAGGATATACAATAAACCTACCTGCGACTTGTATTGGATTATTACAACCCAATAACACAATGCTGCCTCAAGTGTCTTTGGAGAAGTACTCACCTTTTCTTTGCTATATGAAATAGCAAATCTGGAATGAATCCTAGAAATGAGCAATGCTGACATTTGAACATAGAAGGAAAACATCACTTTTTCTTTAATTTGATAAGGTGTGATAGTATAATGTAATGATTTCCTATACTGTAAGAGATAATCCATTATCAAGGCAGTTTTTGAAGGTTTATGATCCTTTATGTTGTATCATGATGAACCATAACCTGACATTAATGTAATGGTTTTCATTTGGAGAGCAAGTGTTTATCCTGAAATTTGGCTCAATGGTTATAATGGCTGAATGTCTGTCAGAGATGGATAACTCCCTGATGATTATGAATGGCTTTTCAATGCCAACAGTTAGAATCCAAGCAAATCTCTAGTGAAGATGAATTTTTTGATACGTGATATCTGAAGATCCCAGAACACTTCAAGATATAGCACAAGTAAGTCACTAGATCAAACTGAGAACATAAAAATTATTAAAATAGCCCATTAAATCGCCAGATTCATCCCAATCAAGTGTAGATTATAGATCCTGATCCAAAAGCCATTGAAATCAACAGACTTCAGTGGACTTCAGACCAGGCCCGCAGTCACCCAACAGAGGGCATATCCAAAATTCTTCTAATACTGCACATTAGTTTAAATCAAAGGACCATGAAGATTAGGTCAAATAGTCAATAATAAATAATTGAGTATGGATTAAATTTTCCATCAAAAATTTTAAATTAAAAATTGAAAATATGATTTACAAAAGTGATTTCTATTTTCTGACCAGATCTGAATGTAATAATCATGCCACTACTTTTATAGCATCTTTCATCAAAGAGTATTAAGTGCTTTGCAAACATTAAAGTCCCACAACACTGTGGTAAAGACAAGCTAATTGAGATGAAAACAGACAGCTTAGGTTAAATAACTTGCATACGGTCACTCCAGTCCTGACTCTGTCCCCTGCTCTGATACTTGCTACATTCCCAGTCCCTTCCTTCTAGTGTTCAGGTCCTTCATTGTTTTTTATCCCAAGTAAAATTAACAGACTCAAAAATTTCTTTACCCATCTGACAAGACTTTGTTGACTAATAGTGTTCACCTGTGATAATCTCCTTTGATGTACTATACATTTCTCATAATTTAAGCGTAAATTCCAGCCAAACATCCCTTTGATTTGAGAGACACAGCCACATCAATTTAATGAATAAATTGATTCAGACATTGTTTAGAATTATTAAGATCCAGTTAGTCTTGAAAAGTCTGAATTTGAATTTATTATGAATATTTCAATTTTACTGGCATGCAGGATAAAAGTATAAAAGTAAAACAACTTTGCAAAATTCAATTGACCTATTCACCCAGAGCAAGGAGCAATTGTTTGTTTTGACAAGTAACATTTATGTTTGTTTGTTTTTCATTATAGTCATCTGCATGACAAAGGGCAGTTCAAGCACCAACAGATTTTTTGCCTCGGCTGGTAAATGTTTGACAATTTTGCAAATCGAGGCTAAATCCATCTATAAATAAATATTTAGTAATCTAAGGTCACATTATTCAGTACCCATTAATGCTCAAGTGTAACCAGTCAGTGTGAGAAGCAAGTCTCCTATGGCACCTGTCATCAGATAGAGGTTTGCCACTTATCGCCACTTCTATGACTCTTCACCTCTTTTCCAATATCTTCTGAAAACTTATGTTTTCTTCCCTTCTTTCCTTCCTTCCTTTCTGATATTCTTTATTTTTAGTTTTATTCATCTATTGCATTTTATTTTAATAGCATCTATCCTAAAAAAACATCTCAGCATAGTATTTTGAGACATGGCAGAGTTTTTAGGATAGATACTATTGAAATAAAACAAAGCTGCATTGTATTTTCTTATAAATATGAATAAGGGAGAGAAAACAATGTGTCTCACATTATTAAAATAACTGAAGAGTACTGGGAACTGTATTTAGAGACAAACTCTCAGGGGAAACTATTCCAGGGTGCATGGTACTTCCAGGATCTTATATTACCCAAGTAGTATCTTCTGCCCTCTCATATAATTCCTGAAATTGTCCGTCTGAGAACAGGGCCAGTAGTGAGGGAAAAAAACAGTGTCTCTTCGTAGTAGTCCAATACAACAGTCCCAAACCTATATGCTAACCCTAAACATATGGTAGGGCCTCATCATCAGTTGATGTAAATTGGTACATCAGGACCCCTATATTTATTAACTAAATTGGGGTTTGAGAATTTCATAAAATTGAAAAATTCCTAACACTGAGCATCGCTTTCTTCTTGACCTTCAAACCACTGCAAAGCAATTTCCAATGCACTGAAGGATCAGAACGTGAAGAGATGCCAACTTGTTCTTCATCAACATCACTTTTGCTATGTGATTTTTTTTTCCTGTTGGGAAAAATGATTCATGCAACATGTCATTCGTAAGATTGGTATTTATAGATTGTATGGCACAGCATTTAGGAAATTCCAATTTGCTTCCATTAGAAAAAGTTCGTAGAATTAAAAATACACAGATAAATCCAGTCACTCAGTACTTGCAAGTTTTATCCTGGTCCGAGCTAAAAAGTCATAACATTTCATAATGAATTCCTTCCTTTCTTTTCAACCCCTGACATAGTGAGCAGAAGAAAACAGCCTGTACAATATGGCTGTGATCAATTAGCATATGGACCTTCATTTAAGAACAATAGATCTGTTCTCTGTTTGATTATTTAGAAAAAGAAATATAACTGACACTCTGCTTCTGCAGATAATACATAATACTCCAGGGTTTCTTTTTCCCATCATTCAAGCACAGGAGAAGGATGACTATTTCACTTCTGTTTAATGAAGCCAAAGAAAGGAGAGCATTATCCTATTGTTCGCTATTGCATTTACTAATGTTTGGCTGACAGGAATTTTGGTCGTGATTGTTCCCATCTATTCCAGGAAGGTAAGCCAAGAAAATGAATCACCTGGCATTTAAATTGAGGGTAGACAGATGACAAGTAGACAGGAACATTAATGATTTCCCATAATTTCTTTTGTATCTTCCAAGATGCTTTGCAGCTAGCCACTAATCAACAGCTGTGATCAAAGAAAGTGATAGTTTAGCGACTCAAGATCAATTGAACTAATAAAAAGCATTTTTGAGGGAGCTGATTTGTAATCTGTTAAAAGGAACCATAAAACACTACTTTTTTAAAACAGACTTCAGGAATATTTAAAATTAAGGATGTGTTTTAGTAAATCTCTCTCAAAAAGGAGAAGGCTCTATCCTCAGGATTTAAAATACTGCTGTTTACAAAATGATTCCTAATGAACAGATTGATAGTCACAGCAGTTTCTAGAAATGAGAAATTAAGGGGAACAGCTTTTGTGGTAAATCAAGCCCCCTCTGGGTCTCCCCAGCTGGCCACAGTCTCTTCTGGCCGGCGGGGTGGGGGGGGGGGAGGTCTGAGGTGATTCCACCCCTAGCGCCTCCCTCACCAAGCTGTGGGGTACAGGCCTTGCCTCAGGCCCGAGGGCTACCCTTCAACCCCGCCAGGGAGGGTGGGTAGTCCCAGTCTGTGTACCTGCCCTCGGCCCAGGGAGGTACCTCTCTGTGGGGCCCCCCCCCACCCCGGGGCTGCAGGGTATGCGACGAAGCCTTGGAGGCTCACGGGGCCACCAGTCCTTCCTGCAGGCTGGGGTCCAAGTCTCTCCTGCTCTGCCTTTCCCGCTGTAGGGGAAAATGCTATTGCCAGTCCCAGGTGATCGTCCTCTAACTGCTACCACTACCTTCTCCTTCTCTTGTCCTCCTCTCCGTCTTTAGGGAAGGCAGGGTTTAAATACACCTGGGTTAGGCTCCTAATTGGGTCCAGGTGCCTCCAGTTGACCTGGAGTAACCCCTCCCCTGTCTGCAGGGAAAAGGGCCTTTAGCATCCTGGGGCTCACATATCGGCCCTGGCATACCCTCCTGTAGCCATCTGGCCTGACTTTACCACACTTTCCAAACATCTTTTAAATGCCCACAGCTCTACTAAATAACTTGCAACACTTCATATTAGATTTCTACTTTCACAGCCTACTCTGGTCATTACTTCCACATTGCACAGGAAAAAGATATGTTGTAGGTAGACAAGTTGGGTGAGGGTAATAGCTTTCACTGGACTAACTTCTGTTGTGTCTCTCACTAATAAAAGATATTACCTCATCCATCTTGTCTCTCTAACATACTGGCACTGATATGGCTACAACACTGCACACGTATGTTACAGGAAGGGATTCCACAAGACAAATTGTACTTCATGGGGACTCAACACAAAAGAACGCATTATGTGACAGTAACAAAATTACTGAGGGCACATACTGAAAATAGACACACATGGGGCCAACTTCTACACTGGTGTAGCTCAACTAAGTTCAATGTCTGAAAATAATTTGGCCCATGATTTGGAGTCAAATTGGCAGCAGTTTGTGTTAACAAAGTATACCAAAGTGTACCTACTGCGAGGTGAGCAAGCACTTGACAAAAACTTTACCCACACCAGTGTGCAATGCTGAGTCTCAGAATCAGAAGAGCAGCTGCACTGATTTTCCAGTAACACGGTAACTTCAGGGACTGGCTACTCATGCCCTTGCAACAATCTAGCATACTGCACATGGGATTTTTCTGCAGGCACACCACCATCCATTATCCTTTGAACCCATTAGCCTTAACCTCTGGTTGCTGACACATGACAGTGGGAAGCAGGATCATTTGTTGCAGCTGCTCCTCATCATGATGTTTTGACTGACAAGGGCTACCTGCCTCAGGGGGCAGTTAGCCTAGATTTACACACTAACTAGAAGAGAGAAGAGACATGCTCCAATGATGGGTGAACATAGCTGAACCTCTGTCTAAGAGATGCACACAATCAAGGTAGAATAATTCAGGATAATTTGTTCCAATATTCACAGGGGAGCAAGTAGTGGTTGCATCTTCCTCCTCCTGGTACCAAGCCTCACAGAGTCCAATCCAGGTGACACATCTGCAAAGTAGATTCTACTGGTCTGGGACAGAGCAAGTGAGGCAGTGCTCTCCTCAGCAGATCCACCCTATGGAAGTGAAGGAGATGATCTGGATCCTTTTTGTAATAGCCACCCATTGTGTGGAATCCTGTGCTCAAGATGCCACCTACATATCATGTTAACATATCCTGCTCTTGATTGTCATTCCATTTTTTTTATTCTTCTAAATTCACAACAAACAGAACGTGTTAAAACAGGAATAGCTATCTACTTGGGGTAACAACTGTTTTAGATTGTAACAGGAATTACTATAATAAAAAATGTATGGTCTATCTAGGCTTGTAACATGCCTCTGGCAGTGGTCAACACCTAATTCTTCAAATGAAAGTGAAACCCTTATAACGCATCTAGCCAACTGTACAAAGCTATACATGTGGGACCCAATTTAACTACCCATATCAATGTCTTAATTTGCATATTTTATATATGCTAGTAATAAACTGATCTGGCTCTTTTCAAAATCCAGTCATGATATTTGCCTTGATGAACCAAATGTTTAAGATGGGGACCATTCTGAAATGTTTATATTCATAAACTGTGTAGTTTACGAATGGCAGCTCTCCTATCCCATTTGGCTAATATAAGAAAAGCAGTTTTATTTGTTTTATGGCAGCCATATCTTGTTTGCCTTCAACTTCCCTCCACCAGCACAGTCCTTAACACAAAGGAATATAAGAAACAGAAAATAAAAGTGGATAATTCCTAGGTGTTCCCTCCTATGGTAAATCTCTTTGCTATGACAAATGATGTATGAGCTCAAAAGCACTAGGCAATTTCTGTGTTTGTTTGCTAGAAAAAACCTATTAATTGATAAGGTATGAAAATGAACCAAGGTCTACCAAGAATCTATCCTTAGGCAAAAACACCATGCTGGCTCCAATTTACCCCATTGCCTCTGGAAAGAGGCAATGAGATTATCAACAAAATAAGACCAAGCAGTATTTCTGAAGGTTCATGACAGATTGTTTGACAGGGAGATTACATAATATGCTACATTTTCAAAAGTTATGCACCTGAGCTCCCAGCCAAAAATGGACTATTGTGTGCTAAACTGGGTACACATTTATATGCACTTAAATGTTAACCAGAGGTGGCATCTGAGGACACAAGAACACCTCTCTGCCTAAATGAGAGAACATGAGTAAGTGGGCAGGTCTAAGAGTGCATCGCTATATACAAATAACTATGCAATATTATTAGGTGTGTACATTTAGTTTCTATACCACTGATCCCCAGGGATAGAGACCTGTACTTCCCATAGAAGTCAATGGGTATTGTCTGTGAAGAGTCCTTCTGGTGATCAGCCCCTAGATTTACATGTGTCAGTAAATATGATTTATCATGTAACTCCCTTGGTACCCGCAGCTCCTATCCAGTTCCACTAGAAGTTCAGCCCTTTGCGCTACATTTTCCTGCACATCAAACCAGAGTGGGATATATTTATGAACAAATAAAATTAGATTCTGAAATAACTGTCAGTTTTCCAACCCATTTCTTTTTTATTTTAAAAGAATGTTAAAGTTCCTGCAGTGTTAAACAGGTGGCGCAACACCTTAAAAGTAACTGGTGTCAAAATACAGCGGAGACCAAACAATCAAAAAGAATGAATTGTAGCAAAAATAGACTGAACAATGGAAATCATTACTAACCAGTACAGAATACATATTTTAAAACTGTCAGTTCTGTTCCTGCATTACTACTCAGGCAAAAACCCTAATGACTTATCCACAGCTGACCTGTCAAATACTGCTGATAACAAATAACTTTCTTTTGGGGGCGGGGGGAGAGAGATTGATTCAAACGTGGTCTACATCCCACAATCCAAGTAAATATGAAAAGGCTGCCCAATTTGCCTGTGTAAATTCTGAAATCTCATAGCGCTAACATGTAGATTGACAATCTGCCCTGAGTAGGGGAGCAGAGCAGTGTGTTTCTGCATTGCTCCAGCAGCAGGCCAGGGAGCCAGCTATGACTCAGAGTCATACTTCCTTCCTTGCTCACAATTTGCTTCACTCCTTCACATGTACCCACTGGTACCTGGCCAGCTAGCGAAAGAGCAGGGAGGGCGAGGGAGTATGGCCACTCTGTCTTTCTTTGCCCATTGTTCGCAGGGGTGGAAGCACACCATGTTAGTAGCCACTGCCCTCTTTCTCTGGCCAAACACACAGTCTGAGCAGGAATAAGGGAAGGTCTTATTCTCCTCTGTGACTGAATAAGGGTTGTGACAGTCTAGTCTATAGGTTTTAACGTATGCAGTTTCTCTCTCACCAACAGAAGCTGGTCCAATAAAAAAATATTACCTTACCTTACCTCTCTCTACAGGAAATGAGAGAGAACAGAAGGAAATTAAAATCTGCAAATAGAGTACAGTAGACAAGAGAAGGATTTGTTTGTTTTTAACTTCCTTATACCATGTAGTATTTTAGTGGCAGTATGTCTGACAATCCATCATTAATGTCCAAGAGACATTCAAAAGGTATTTGGAGAAAATGTTTATATTTTGGGGGTCATCACCAGAAATCATCTTTTGCCTGTAACTTCTTTAGATTTCTTTCATTACAGATTATTACAGTGTTTGAATGAAGGGGGAAAGAATTACTGAAAACCCAAAAACAGCTGAGGTCATAAAAAGCACAAACACCTTTCCAAAAATGTTCTGAACATCTTATTTTGCAAACAAAAGTGCTCAGGCAAGCAGGCAAAGAGGAAAATAACAAATCATTTACAGTATGTGCACAATTTACTATTATGCTAGATGCTTAAATTACTCATACAAAGTTATTTCTATTTTATATACAAAAGAGTTGTAGACATCACTCAACAATATTTAAATACTCACTGCCATTAAAATGCATTATCTGAAGTGTATCTCCACTTATTTATTCTTCCTGGAAGATGGAAGTAGCGACCATATGTTGATCTAAGTCACTGTAGTGCAAACCCAGAGTAAAACCACTACCACCAACGAAATCACTTTTGATTTGCACTAGTGTAACCCACTGAAATCTGGCCTTTCATCCCTATAAGTTCATTTTAAGAACAACATAATCTTGGAATCAAAAACTTAGTGGAACAAGAAAATAAAGACAACACACAAGATTTCCTAGTGGCATTTCCCTAAGCAGCACCAATTAAAAATATAGTTAGTTATTGTATCCATTTTAGCAGAACATCTCTTGTCAAACATTGTAAATACAACTAAAAAAAAAATCAGGGCCAAGATTTTCAAAAGTGATGCCTAAAGTTAGGCTTCTAAGTCTATATTTAGGAGTCTAAGTAAAAGGTCTGACTGTCAAAGTGTCGGTTCCCAGTATCTCCAATTTCCCACAGGGGAACTGAGTAAATTTGGCATTTGGGTACCTAACATACAGTCTTAGCACCCTAACTTCAGACACTCTTTTTTGGAAAAATCTTGGCCCATGATTATTTCTAATTTGTTTAGTCACAATGGGTTCATTTTGGTGTTTGACATTTATCCATATTAGTATCTGCAGTAACACAAGTCTGACAAATAGCAAAGAAAGAAATAAAAACTCAGCACTCAGAGCTTTAAAGAAATGACAGCATGAACTGCTCCTTTTGAACCACAGTAATTCAACATTAACTACGGGTGCAATATTGACACTGAAGACGATTCAAGCAGTATTGTTCATGAAGCAAAGTGAGGGCTTTTATTTTACTTTTTAAAATAGTGAGAAAGTGTAGCTGTACCATAGTGGGATAGAATTTATTTGTATGATACTAGAAGGCTTCTGTCATTTTTCTTTATTTTGCCAACCACATAAAAACAGATGAGGTAAATGTCTTTGGCCACAAGATAACATCAATAACCATTATCATTAGCAGTGACTCCCGTCTTGCATCCTGTCACTTAAATGGAGATACAATTTAGTTTTTTTAAATGACCCTCACCCATCCTACAAAATTAGGAACAACAGAACTTAGAAGACTTGTAGATGTGCTCTTTAATTAAATGTGAAGCACTGTCAATGGGATATCTGGCCTGAAAATCCAGGAATTAAATATCTAGGAAAAATGTAAGCGAATCCCAGGAAGTGTTGCAGCTCCTTGTTATTTTGAGTGGCTGCCTGGGTCCAGACCACATCCACTTTCTTGGGAGGGGAGGGAAGAGGGGGTGCATTTGGAGGCCCCCAGGCAACAAGATGTAGCCCAAGAGCTCAACGGAACATTGGTCACAGCTGCGCTTTTCAAGTTTTGCATATAGACCATGTTGGTGGAGCCGATCCAGGACTGATTGAACAAGCTAGGAATGTCGCCCAGGATTCTTGGAGAAGACAAGTATGTAGTCGAGGTAAAATATGACGTACTGATCTTAGGTGTCAGGGAATACCTTATTAAGTCCTCTCAGGTCAAGCTTAGTGAATACCTGGACTGATCACATTTGGTCTAAACTCGGAGACAAGCAGGAGGTGGTACTGGTTTACTTGATTGAAGGCCCAGTAATCCACACAGGTGCAGGCTCCCATATTTCTTTTTGGCAAAAAGAACCAGGTCCTGGCAGGTGGGGTTGGTGGGTAGACAAACCCCTTGGCCAGATTCTCCTGGAGACAGTATGCAGGGCAAGCCAGTTCTGTTTCTGACATTGCTTAGGTTATAGCTCAGTCAGACAGTTGTAGTCGTGGTTTGCTGGTATATGTCTGCAGGTCTTCCCCCTTCAAAAAAAGATGTCTGCATATTCATGGTACTTAGTGGGACGAGCAGAGGTTGATTCTGGTGATGGTGTTACAGAGCGATGACCAAAGTTCCAAGTAGTGGCCCAGTCTCTCTCAGGCAGTGTACGCAGGCAGACTTGCTAGCAGAATTCAAATGGAAGCTGATTTTTGATTCCCACCACAGGACTTGTGGGTGGTGACACCTGACCCACATGATGCTGAGGATTAGGGGGAACTGAGGTGAGCAGATTGCTCCAAATCTTAAAGTTCCTCATTGATTCTGGATAACTTCCAAAGGTGCAGTCTCCTGTGTCACCAGGCCTGAGGACAGAAGCAAGCCATCTATAGTCTCTACAAGGCTGGGAGTCGCCTTTGGCTGCACTGGGATGCCCAAGGCTCATCCAGTGTCAACATCCAGTTATCTGCTGCTGTGGAGTTCATGAGTGCTCAGGGAGGGGGACTTGTTGAGGTTTGCCAGGGATGCAGAGGCAGAATTTGAGAGGTATAATGAGGGCTCACCATGCATTGGCTACATTTCTTTAAGGGGATGAATATCTTAGGGCCTGCCCAGACCAGCCTCATTTAACAGGCCAGGTGTTGGTCATTTCTTGAATTTTGTTCAACTAGAGCCCTTGCCAGGCAATTGACAAGTATGGAGCCAGTTTCCCCACTGTAGAAAAAACAAACCTTGGCAATGACAGCATTCTGTTTTGTCGGTAGTCACACAGTAGTGGGCGGCATCGAGCTGCAAGGGCTTTGAGACCAGGCCAGGGACCATTACTGAGGAGTACTGGCTGTGACATGGCACTGAGCCCTTCCTTTCTTCATACATTCTGTCGTCAATGCGTATAGGTCAAGATCAACCAAGGCATCCAAGTGGGTTGACGTTTCCATGCAAACCACTTGGTCTAACTTCCTCCCATGATTCCCACCGAAACCAGTATAGCTGGAACATCTCATTCCACTTCAGTGTCAGATGAGTCATCTGCAGTGACTGGTGCAGGAAGCAATTAATCGCTGCCCCTGTTGGAGTTTTCACAGGGCTGTCTTGGCCGAGCAAATGCAGTGGGTGCCATCAAAAAAGACAGAAAATGCCTGAAGGAAGATGTCCTGGTTCATCAGTGTCAGGCTTCCTTGTTCTAGCACTGGTGAGGCCCAATCTTATGCCTCTCCTGTTAAGATGCTGATCACATGAGAACCCTACCTTATGCGAACCCTATGCAAAATCCTACCTTAGTTTGATCAGTGGGATAGGACCAGTGTGAAGTAGGAACTGCAAGTGACATTAAGAAACCTGAATTGTTGGCAGTCTCTACTCAAGAATTCAGGAAGGGGAACTGTTGGCCCTGCATCCAGGGGCACAGGTGCAAAAAGTGTCTGGCGTGCAGCAGTCTCCCCTTGGAGCTGGACAATCTGCCACTGCAGGGAGTGTTTGCAATGGCATACCGCATCAATTGAGCCCACAGCACAGCATTTTTTCATGTAGCTGGGTAGTCTGCATCCATGAGATCTGGTTCACCTTTTGTGCTCTCAGTGTGGGGAATGCCTCCTGAGAATGGTCAACCTGTTCAGACATTTCTGGCGCCTTGAGAGACATGCTGAGTAGGGAATGATCCACTGCTTCCGTGTCCTCACGGGGCTGGCCTGCAGCACAGACTAGAGGTGATTCAAGCAAACTATCAAGGTCCTGGGCCAAGATCCTATTTCAGGCCACGATCAGTATCAGAGGTTAAGACTGGTATTGGGATTTTGGGTCCAAAGTGAGAGTCAGAATCCAAGTCTGAGCCCAAGTCGAGGCCAGGAGTTCTGGAGCCGAGTCAGTCACGGCAGTTCGCTGGAGATAAGCTTCGTTGCCTCCACAGGGACTGTAAATCAGGTGTCTAAAGCAGGACTTCCCACAGTGTATGTCTGCTGCAATTTGTGGGTCGCAGGGAGCAGCCACATTACAGCAAGCACCAAGTGGTGAGAGGTGGGTGTCTGTTGCCTGAAGGCTCTGTCAAGCCAGGTTCCAGTCCTGTCAATTCCCACAACAAGAAGGCATTTTCAGCAGCTACATCCTATGCATTCTAGGGCCAGCACAGCCCAACGGATTCACACTGCCACTGGGAAGGGAGTTTGGTCAGACAGTTAAGTAGTGCACGGATTCAGCACCTCTCTACCGTGTTTACCACGTGCAGAGCTGGAATTAAAGAATTAAAGCTGCTGCCCTTTCTGAGGAAACCTGAGGGAGGGCAAACAGTACTTGACCTCCTGAGGGTTTATCTCCCCTGTGGCACAAAGGACTTCACTGATACTAGAAGGTGAAATTTACGTTTCTTCAGTGAATATAGTCTTATTCTTGTGATAAGTGGAAGATGTATGCTTTAGTTTCTTTGCATACATCTGTGTAGTAAAGCTTACCTACCATGAGATAAAGATTTATGCTCTCCTATAGAGCTTCATAACATACTGAAACCAATGTAAGCTCATAATACTTCACTGAGCCATCACGTTATGTATGAACAAAATAATCTCCTTAGAGTGTTACCACTTGGGAGCAGAGACTCTCTCTTTGTGGATATTCCTCCAGTGCTTGGCCGAACAGGGCACAGATACAGACTAGGTAAAACAGGGTATCCATGCACTATGGTAATATTAGTGTTAAATAGTAATCCTAAATAGGCTTAATTGTTTCTGTCAGTGCCCTTAAAATGGACTTTCACTACTCTCCGTAGTTAAATGGACTGCAGCATTTGAAGTATTTTTTCATTGTAGGCACAAGGAGTAGCACAAATACATTGGAAAGGTAAATGCTATGCTGCGATAATCTCTCTTTTTCAATGATACCTGCTAAACAAAGTTTCTGGACTTGTTTTTAATTCCTTGAAGCTCAGACAAAGCTTATTCTGAACCAACAATATGCTTGTTTTACAATGACTGATAAGTCTTTACTAAAATAAAATCTAAAAACATCTCTAAAACCAATTTTATCATTACTATTTAATCTGCATGGCTTGAGGCCTCTTTGTTCATAGTTCTCATGCAAAATGGTGCCTTTCCTACTGTCTCAGCTATTGTTCTTCTCTTCTTTTTGTTTGCCAGTTCATCAAGAAAAAGTAGTCAATGCTGTCTTTATCCTCCTGTGTTATAAAACCTTTTCAAAAGATGTATTATGAAACGATACCAGGAGTCCAAACAAAAACTTTGAGCCATGTTACCGTATTTGTAAATCAAACTAAGGAACCTCATTAAAACGACAAAGAGCATAAGAACAGTTCTTCAAAGGAGCATCAGGAAATTCTAAATATACATGTGCGTACTTCAAAAAGCTCCTAGTTGAACAGCTATAGGAGTCCCAGAAATACAGCTGGATCTAAGCAATGTCAAAGAAGATGATGTGAAAGCAAAGTGAGCTCTCTGAAAAGTGAGGAGATCAAAGCTGGAGCAAGACTAGAATTTGAAGAAACAGGACAAACATTGCAGAATAATTCTTAAAAGGGAACAGCAAGAAGCTGCTTTCTTGAAGAAGAGATAAAGGCATTGGAGAAGAGATTGGCATATTGAGCCCAGATTTCATTTTGATTACACTGCCCTCATGTAAAGAGAATGCAAAATGTCCTGTGTGAAAGGGGATGACAGTTGTGTTGTTATTGTTGTTTGGGTTATAGGCCACAGTGTGGTGAGGCATTCTGCTGTCAGATAAGATTCTCTAGTAGCCAGGCACATGGTATGGTTAGGCACTGTTCTTTAGTGAAAATCATAAAGTCACCTATTTAATGTTTCCTGGTGCAATGTGTTCATAACAAAGGGCACATGTTTAAGTTAAAATGAACGCCCAAAGTCGAAACCCAAGAAGGGACATATTTTGCATCTTTTTGTTTGAAGGCCTTTTCCACAATCCATCATTTTATTTAATTAACATTTACCTCCTCAACCCATTTGAAAATTAAGCTATCACTCTCTCCAAATGAAATTCCACTCTTCACAACTCACGTACCACAACAGGAACCACACTCAGCCACCTATCTTCCAAGTCTTAGTTCACCAACTCATTACCTGTACCAATAAAGTTTTAAACTAGAGAGCCTAGATCTTATTCTAGCTGGGGGAAATATTTAAAATAAACGAACCCTGCAGAAGAAGTGTGAGGCCTGTAACCAAAGTTTTAAACATTGCAACATTAGCTGTCACCTTTAAAAAGAATAAAAAGAATGTGACTCAAATAACTCAGCTTCCACACAATTGCACCATGAGCATTTAAGTAAATCTTTATGATGCAATTGATCAGTTTCATCTCAAAACTCCCACCATGAGCTCTCTCGGAATTTCACCTCTTAATTCATTGGTCTCAGATCATGTGTAAACTTATGTATGTGAAGACAGAAGGAGAGCACTTAGAGTTTGTCTACATTACAAAAAATTGTCACGTATGAATGCAATTGGAAAGAGTCAACTGGGTTTACATGAAACTGAGCATGAAACCAGACAAGTTTCTTTTGTTACACTGGTTTGAGAGGAAAGATTTGCACAGAACACTAGAAAGCTCATTTTTTTTGCTCAGTGAAAGCCAAATCACCTCTCTGTCCCATTCTGGCTAAATCAAAGCCCTCACATCTTGCTTAATTCTATTCCAGAAAGTTCTGCTCCGCTTAGTTCGTATTTGCAAAGCAATACATCAAGGATCCAAGTCTTGATAATCTTACCACTGAGCTAAATCAAGTTTGCTTCTGTCAGCAGTTTTTCTTTTATGCAAAGGGCTAGAAGTATGGGGAAAGCATATTGTTACCTACCGTCTGCAAATGTTTTAATATTTTGTCTTTGATAGCCTCTGTCGTTCAAAATGAAAATTTCTCCTTAGTAGAAAGACAGCAGCTCTTCACTCATGAAAAGCCATATCATCAGTCATTTAAAAGTCAGGTGATTTCCCAAAGCATGATCCAGCTGGTGAAGCCAATGGAGTTATGCTGATTTACACCAACTGAGGACATGACCCTATATTTTAAAGAGACGAATGCATGCACACATACCCCTTGTTATCTATCCCACAAGCAACACTGAGGTAATAACAATATCCCTATTTTATATTTATGTAATGGATGAACATTAAAATATTTAGTTCATAAACACCCAAACATTTTGATGCTCTTTATGAAATTTACCCAGATTATCTATCCTTCCTGAGTGGGCCTGTCTGACCTAGAAATCTTATGAAAATAAGCTTTTTTTGTGACATTACTGTTACTTCATGTTTTCAATTGGATCCGAAGGAACTCACAAAAAGCTTCTTTTGCACTATTCTGACACTTCTGTTTTTAGCTCTGGTGGGAACAGAAAGGGCTAAACTAACCAAAAAAAAAAAAAAAAAAAAGCAAAGCCAAACTTTAGACCCGTAAAAAGTTCTGTTCAGGTTTGATCTTCGTTCAAGTCAAGTTCTTTTCTTTTCCCCTCAACCTGTTCCTAATAATTAAATAATGCAAAAGCCTGAAGTCCATCTTGCAAATCTATAAACATCTATCAATCCCTGTATAATATCTGCTAGCTTTACTTTGACAATATTTTACTTATTCTGGCAGGTAGAATTTATCAATGCTCTCTCCTACACATCTTTCTCAGGTAAAACTCCTCTCTTTTTCTCTCGCACACGCATGCTCTTGTGGGATTACTTGTCATTTGAGTGGTGCTGTGTGCTGTATGTGTTCTAAGTCTATATAAAAATGGAAGCATTGAATGTCCCTTTCACTAAAAAAAACTACTGCCTCTGTTCACCCACGAGATTATGTATATTGTCCTGCTGGGTAAAATGCTATAGATGTCCCACACAATAATGCAGCATACCAGGACACACTAGAATTTCATACTTTTCCAGTGCTTCCTGAAGGTAAAAGGGAAAAAAGCACATGGCTGGAAGTACTCAAGCTCAATTTGGTTTATATAATTCCCGCTTTCCCATTGTCATCAGCACTGACTTTTTTTCTTTCAACTTTGATGGAACATTCGTCTAATACAAGTAACAATCCCTTTGAGGACGACAGCATGTATTTAAACACAGAAGAATATTAAGGTAAGATATAATCAGCTCTCTAAAACAGTCAATGGTAAATCTAGTGCAGTTTATGCTCATTTAAGGCTTGTCCACAGGGTTCATTAGGCTGCACTAAAGGGATGTAAAGGCTAGTGTGCACTAGCTGGTCACGCACTAATTGGCTCGTGTTGACCCGCCTGGCAAGCACTAAAAGTTCCCTGGTGCCTGTCAGTGTAGTTCCATTTCAAAGAGATGTACATTAGCATGCACTAGGGAACTTCAAATGCAAGCCAGCAGCATCCATGGAGACTGGTTAGTTTGCAACATGCTAGTGTGCACTAGAATATACACCTCTCTGGTGCAGCCTAACATACCATGTAAACAAGTCAGTTTAAGCCTTCATACATTTAAAATGTTGTGGGGTATGTACCACAGAAGTCTAAATTCACAGTGACACATCATAGGAGAAAGTATCGACAAAACGTGGCCACACCACAGGGATGCAAATAAGATACCAAGCATCATTTCAATGTCTGCAACAAGGAATCCCGTAACACAAATTTTACCCACATAAGTGGGATTAATATCACCTCTGAACATCAGTCACAAACTTCCCAACCCGGTATGTCCAGGTTTTGGCAGGAAATCACCTCTGGGATATTATCCCACCAGACCCAAATTTAAAAATGCCATATGTGGTGCACAAACGTCTATACAAAAGCACCTAGTACATTAATGGCTACCAATACTGAAGCCATTGAAGTCTATGGTAGTTTTGTCATTGATTTCACTGGGTGTAGGATCAGATCTCATGGGCACAGTTGCCATCTTAATAAATCATAAGGGGCCATAGCCTTCTTTTTATTACTGTTATTACAGATTAATGATCCAAAGCACACTGAAATCAACTTGAAGTCCCTTGAGCATGGACTTCATGCATATTGCATCTGCATACTTTAAGTATCTATAAACTATTGATGTCAAGTTATACTATTACATCATCCTAATGCAAAGCATCCAATGTAGGCACAAAGATTTAGCTAAACATTCTGAACCAAAATCTGCTATTGCTCATGTTGCATGTAAAATTCCATCATTTTCTTAAACAGAACTGTAAAAAGTACTCTTGCACAAAAAAATCATAATTGGAGTATTCTGGAACAATATTTCACTCATGTCTACCAGCTTTTGAAAATACTTTTGATAGAGAGCACAGTATTCAAAGTTTGCAGCATAGTTTTAGATCTATTCAGTGGTCCACTGGCATAGCTGACAGTTGCCTGGCTGAATGAAAACTCAGAATCCAAACAAATGTCAGAACCATTCAGGAAATAATTATCCCGAGTCCCTTGCTCGTAGGCCTTTGGAGACCACAGTGGCACAGAGGTTATATGGCTTCAATTTATTCTCCTAATTATCAATTCTGTCTTGGATTGTCTTAAACCTTACATTGTTATAGTCACTAATGCTTCCTGGGCAGAAAAGGAGTTGCATGTTCCAGATAAATAGTTTCAAATTGAGTGCTGGAATTCTCATGAACAGTGTTTCAATCTTCTTATCAGTTCCAACTAAGGTTTTTTGCATCACAGCCCTGACATCTATTAAGGGTTTTATTGGTTATTGGGGGTATACTGTATCTCAGATTTCTGAAATTTCCCAGATGCATGCTGCTTGAAAGGAGACTAAAGGTGGCAAACCTTACCCATCAGCCCGAGTCTGATTTACCAATAGATTATCATGGTGCGGTGCAGGTAGGAGCAATATGCAGAGAGAGACGTTGTTCCAACACAAGTTCACTATTAAAAACAACCTAGAAGTAGCATAGAGTTGACAATACTTCTGAGTGTAATAAGACCTCCAATATTAACATTTTAGATACCTTAGAGCAAATCTCTCCTTTTAAAACATTGTAATATTGAAACACCCAATGAAGCCGTCCATTGTACTTTATTCTCTTGATTTGAATACATCCTTCTCCTCCTCTGATTTTGTTTTTTATTCTCTGACTTTTAGCAAGGAAGAACCCTTCCCTTTTTCCTCCTTTTGGCTTTATACATGGTCTTTTGCTTCTATTTTTCTTATTTTGTTTGTTTTCTTTTCCTTGGTTTTATGCATTCATCTGCAAGCTTTCCAAAGAACTGGACTTTTTAAAACCTGAGTGGAACCAGTAACTTTGGTTGGTACCTAGCAACTGAGATAATTTTGCTTTAATGTGCAACACATTCCCTGCTTTCTGATCTCTTAAATTTACAGCTGAATCCACTAGTAGGCTACCATTATAATTTTTCATACACTAGGATTTGTGGGCAGAGGAGATGGAATATCATTCCCGTTACTAGCATAATCAGTTATTGGCAGCTGTGTAGTCATGTCTCTCCTGGACATCTTTTTCTCTTCATCCTCAATGCGCCAGATTCATACACTGGCAGCTCCGTAACCATATCTATTACTGAAGTTCACCCTTCCTCTGGCTCTTCATCATTTTCTTTTTCTAGTTCAATTTTGTTCTCAGCACTATCATAAGACGAACAATGGTTGTTCTGTCATGGACATTATTTTCCTCGTATATGTTGACTTACATCACGGCTACCCAGATTGAAGATGTACACATTGTGATACTTCTAATATTCAGATTCCTGAATCTGGACACATTTTCCAGGAACGGCTCAGGTATTTTACCGTATATTGGATGTATTTTCCATTCTTTATTTCTTGTCCTCCAAAGATGTCCATTGGAGTTGCCCAGGTTCTACTTTGTATTTCTTTTTCTTTTTTTTTTGTGAGCCTCACTGCACTGATATTTGCATCTTCATGCTCCCTTTCGATATCCTGTATAGACAGCACAGTTTTTCCCAGTGAAATATATATCATCAGTTTCCTTGCTGTCTCATCTTCATTCTAATTTGGAAGGAAGCCTGAGAATTAGTGCTGGATGTTTCACCTATTGTGCAACAGATAATACTCATCGCTCAGATGATGACTTGCAGAATCTGACTATGTACAATTTATTAATTTTGTGTGAGTTTATCAACTCTATGTATCTTTATCAAGCTGCAAACCCTACTTTGACTGTAAGATAGTCTTTGCTTTCTCACTGTCTTTTTACTTCCATCTCAGATTAAAATTCCAAAGGGGAGTGGTTCATGGGTAACAATGGAATGTCACTAAACTTGGGTGATTGTCCATTTAAGTGGAGAATCTTGGAAAAAGAGATGGCAGAGCAACCTGGCTTTTCAAATCTGAGCCCTTTGGAGGTTGGCAACTAACCTGGTAGGGGACTTGGATCAGCTTAAGAGGTTCATCAAGAAATCACCTGGCAAAGGGAGATGGAGGTTATAAAAGAGTTTCTCCACTTACCCATTTTAGAGAGGTAGAAGAGACCAGTGAGACTTCACATCCTGGAGAAGTCATGTGCAAGAAGGCACGAAGGGAGGAAGAATCCTGGACTCTTTAGGGGAGACTGACCTACACCCAAAAGACACTCCAGAATCATGAGAAACTTGAGTCAGAAAAATGCATGTAGGTGGTTTTTTTGTTTGTTTTGCCTACACCTGGATATCTTCTGTGCAATCTAAGTCAAAAAGTAATTGTGTTTAGAAACCTTCCCAAAGCATATTTGTTTGCTTCACCTATCACAGGCCACTGAAGAATCGACTGTAAATCCAGTGCTCCCACATTGCTTGAGTTCTAGAAGAGGGTGTGCTTAACTATAGAGGACACTGAAAAGTCGACATTGGTGCTGGGGCCACTTGGTCCCAATTCCATGAAGGGGTAACAGAAGGACAACCTGTACCAAGGATTAATGCCAGGAAGGCCAAAGGGAGAGAGAGAACAGCAGCCTAATGAGAGCCAGAGAAGCTTAAGAGCACACAGACCTGCAGTATTTGTTTTGGCCAAACTGATTTGTCAGTGAAGTTAAAGCTTTCTTCCTTGAAAAAAAATTCTACTCCTCATTTTTTATTTTCACCTGTAAAATAGGTTGTTTTCCCCCCTATTGTTCCCGTGAAGATTGTCTCCATTTCCTATTTGAGGGTCCAGTCTTCCTCCTTTCAGCTATTTTGCCTGGTGCTGAGGTTTTCCAAAATAACTCCTCTTATGAAATGTCAATCTTTATTTCTCTGTTCTCTGCCTGATTTTTCATTTACCTCCCATTCAGGCTAGGATTTCTTCTGTCCTCATGTCCCTCTTCAGAACCTCATCAGAGCTCTGCCCCTCACCCACTGTCAATGCAGCCCTGGCAGCAAAGTCCATTTTGAGGTCTGCTCCTATGTGGGGGTGAAGAAAACTAAACTATTCCTCTCACTGCAAAGGCGTTTCACTTACTCTTCCATTTCTTGATTACCCCAAGTTCTTTCTAGCACTGGCTAGATCCCACCTCCAACACCACCTCATGTTATGGCAGAGGAAGAAACAAGGTTTCAATATATGGTTTCAATCAGCAGTAAATGCTTTATTAAGGACAGGACAGAAGTGGTGCAGATATAACAAAATGTTCAAAGTTAACCCTTAAATGCCTTCCAGCATAAAAACAAATGTTCTAGAAAGACAGATTTTCCCTTTTTCAGCAGATCACTGGAGCCACACAGAGCCAGCATATTCTTTTAAGGAAACCTTGTATAACATTTTTGGTCTCAGGATTCACCAACTAGTAAAAAATGAAAGCCCCAAATAAATAATCGAGTGCTATTTACTCCTCCTCATAACACAAGAACTAGGGCTCATCAAATTAAATTAATAAGCAGCAAGTTTACAACGAACAAAAGGAAATATATCTTCACACAATACACAGTCAACCTGTGGAACTCCTTGCCAGAGGATGTTGTGAAGACCAAGACTATAACAGGGCTCGAAAAAGAACTAGATAAGTTCATGGAGGATAGGTCCATCAATGGCCATAAGCCAGGATAGGCAGGGATTGCTGTTTGCTAGAAGCTGGAAATGGCCAACGGGATGGATCACTGAATGATTACCTGTTCTATTCATTCCCTCTGAAGTACCTGACACTGGTCACTTTCAGAAGACAGGGTACTGGGCTAGATTGATCTGACCCAATATGGCCGTTCTTATGTTCCCAATAGTGCTGTTCTTTCCATCACTTCTATTAATAGATTAATATACATTCAGTTTTTTCAAACAACAATCAGGCCTGTAGGATTCAGCATATATTTCTCACTGAAAATTTTAACATTTTATTGTAAATGAAATGTGGGGATTTCATATAATTAGACTGTGGTCTTTTAAAATAAATTTATTATTATTCTGCTTTGACCTAGTGCCTTCTTTTAAAATAATCTAGTTTTTAAAAGATGTCAAGTGCATTTAGATAGTGGTCTATCCAAAGTCATTATTGTACAGGCTATAATTTCAATGAGGCCACTAAATCAGAAGGTGAAAAAGAAGAGAAGGGGTTGGGTGAAAGAGAAGGAGAGAAAACATGTTAATAGACAGACATAATGAGGGTGGATTAAAGATGTTTATTAAGCATATAAATTTCCAAGCAGTAAAAATTGATTTCTAACAATACATATTTTATGAGTCTCTCTTCTTAGCCATGCTTAATTTTCCAATAGAGAAAAATCAAAAAGCGAAACAAAAATTGAATAAATGACAAGAAAATAATCCCAACAGAACAGCAGCTATTTCTGAGCAATGGTTGAAACAGAGCAGTCTAACTTCCATTTTAAAGGCAAGGACAAGATCCAAGTTTGATTAACCAAAATTATTATTAGCTATTTTCAAACAAAAAATTACAAAAACATGTCATGTCTGAACCGTGAAATATTAAAATACTGTACCTCCCACACTTTCGCAACCAACTGAATTCTTGGAGAAATATTGATTTAATTAATTCTATATACTGTAGCTACTTAAATAGTTACAACTCCCAGTGGGCCCAAACTGAAACTCTAGCTCTTGAAATCACCACACTCAGGGTAGATTTAGTAACCTGGAGTCAGATCTTCATCAGTCAAGTGGCAGCTTAGGGTATGTCTACACAGTGAAGAAAAAACCACAGATGGCCCGTGCCAGCCAACTTGAGCATGTGGGGTTTGGGCTGCGGGGCTTTTTCACTGCTGTGTAGACTTCTGGGCTCAAGCTGGAGCCCGGGCTCTGAGACCCTTCCACCCCGGAGCGTCCTACAGCTCAAGCCTGGAAGCATACACAGCAAAGCAAAAGCCCTGTAACTCCAGCTCCATGAGGCCAAGTCAGCTGGCACAGGCCAGCTGTGGGTTTCTCTTTGCTGTGTAGACATACCCTAATATAACTACTACCCATATAAGACAGGAGGGCTGTGGTAGAAAGTAGTTTTACACACCTTTGATCCTGTATGCACCAGGTGCCAATTTTGGAGCTACTTTAAATTGTGCCAGCTGCTAAATTGCAGCCAGGGAACAGTGAAAATAGCAGGCCTACCCCACTCCTCATCCACACCTTTATACCACTGCCCAGTCCCACTGGGGTTGGGAGAGGTGGCAAAGAAGCTGCTATGCCTGTCCTGAGCCACTGGGATTCCTCCATTCTGAGAAAATCCTTGGGTAACTGGTTAAGCTGGATTTGTTGCCTTCGCACAGGTAGATGATTGGCACAAAGTGGTTATAACAGAGGACTAAGGACCTGATCTGGATCCAGATTTCTAATAGCAGACTAAATCTAAACATGGACACAAACACCTCTAAACTCTGAATTGTTTAAAATCTGATTTGGGATCCAAATTTTATGGCTCAAGGCCCATCTTTAATGATAAAACTCATTCTTCAAACTCCAAATGTTGTTAAGTAAGTTGTGGAAAGAGCAACCTTTATCCAAAAAGAATTTGCTAGAAATAACTGATTCTTTGATTTCTGGTTCTGGAAACCCATTACTCCACAATATCTTAGGTGAGATGACAGAGCTATACTGTTACTTGTTACCTCTCCCTGATTGCCTCTCATTTTAAGAAGTATCCCTGAAACATTTTCGGTAGATTATTTACCGAAGTATAGATTTGTCAGTGAAAAAGTTAAATACAAGGACCTCAGAATGGTATTTTTGCCCTCCTGTATGACCCCATCTTCTGTTGAAAATTGGCTAAATCCTTTCAGCACCTGGTTTGATTTCTTTGAAATCATATTTCACTTCTTTCTTGATTTAATCTTTACCTTACTCTTTAGCAATCCATTGCCCTTCTGTCCAATAAACCCACTTAATGTTACAGACCAAAGCTCTGGGGGTACCCTCATATATCATGCCACTGATACAGAATGTACCCAGAGTCCCTGGCCCCCTTGATTTAGGTCGAGAGATTTCTCATTTTCACATCAACGTGCATGAGGAAACACACATACTGATAAGTGCTTCATTTAAAAGGCATTGTATTGCTTTGGTTCATGAAATAAAAAAAACTTTTGTAAGTTCCCAAGGTAACTGCACCTCTGACACTTTTGGATCCTCCTTGAGAGCACCGCACTTAGGGCTTAGGCCTCTGTCTGCCACCTGTCAGATTCCTGTGATACTCTGCCTCTAGACCCGGGATTTCAGCTCCAAATCCTCCTTCAATTCACTGTGATTTCCTTAGTAAGTCTGAGTTTAGTTCAGCACCTGCAGTCCTGTTCTCTCAGGGGCCATGTTAGGGTTCACCTGTGACCTGACAGCCTTCATAAGGCAAAGGATTATTTATTCACTAAGCTCTAGTTTACCAGGCAGTTTACCATCTTCCACATGGAGACCCTGATAGGAGCAAAGAACCTGAAATCCTATCTTCTTGGATTGAGTCAGAGGGAGCCCCCGCATATGAGGATTCTCTGAAACAGATTGTTCGGCTTAGGATCATATGCAGGGGCCTTAAGTTAGTTAAGGGGGCCTTAAATTGAACATATGGATTTTTATTAAACCCTATGCATGTCTTCATCTATGTGGATGCATTGTTTCCATTCCAATTCCTCATATTTCCTGTTTTCCCGAGATCCATGAAACAGTCACTTCACATGGTTTTTCAGTCTTATTTATCACACTTCTGCAACAAGGTAAAACTAATCTATGCTATTTTTCTTGGGAAGTAAGGAGTTCCCAGCTCTGTTTGCTGGCGTGCAAATTTGCATTAATTGGCCCCCATTAACCCTAGTTCTCTCCCCTAGCCCAAGCAATACAGAGAACACTTACAAAGTTGACAGAATTCATCTACAGCTCAGTTAAACGGTTGACAGCTCATTCATGCTTATCTAACTTCCTCTAGTCCCTAGATTCTTGTCCTATTTCAAGAAAGGAACTAGTCCCACCACACTTGGTGGTAACAATACAAGGCAAGAGGGGAAACTGAGTCACTTTTTTATGACGAGAAACCAGAAGTTTCTCAGTTCTCCACAGCAAGTATGAATGAATTAAAACTTTAAACACAACAGCCTAAATCTAAAACAGGCAATATAGTAGATATATTTATAATATAAATTATTATATATAGATATATTAGGAGATCATATGAGTATCATGTTCTTATACATGGTTATTGATACTAACATATTCCAACTCATCAATACAGTCATTAATATCTAAATGAAATATTAGTTTCACTAAAATAAGTTCTAAATATTACTAATTACCTGTGGAGAACCTTGGGAGAAGTGAAATCATTTTACACAATTCAGAGTGCTCCATTAAATATTTTAGACCTCTTCTATATGTGGCCTATGTGATAATATACTCCTGGAGATTAGGTGAATGAGGCAATAATATGATATGTGCATTTACTAGTCCCAGGGATGCACAATGCTAGAGAAAAACCTTTAAGGAATTAAGCCAGATCTAAAATCAAAAGCTATTATGTTACCTTTAACCATGACTCCTTGCTCATGGGGATCAAAGCTTTATGTGAGTTCAGTGATGTGCATTATTTCCTGAAAATTCACCTCATTCAACAACAGATTATTCTCTATAGACAGGTAAAGGATTTGTCTACAGGGCCCTCTCTCTCCATTATGAATACAGCTTTCAAAAGGAGCAGGAGCTGACAAGGTAGTCAGCTTACTTCCTGTTGAAATGAGCTTTATAATAATTGATGCTTTCTTCAATTCAGCCAATTGATTATGCAGACTAAACCACATAATGAAATTCAAGCAGCATCTCCGGATTCCTAGACTCTAATTCATCAGTTTCAAGAAAATAAGACAAATCTCAATAGTCAGAAAAGTCTGTTTTCCTGCAGTGAATCCAGACCTTTTCTTTCCAAGCTGACCTTAAATCCAGCAAAGCACTTCACATTAGGGCTTGCCTATTTGGAGAGGAGTTGTGAGGCAAACTGGGGGGTCAATCTAAAGTGCCCCAGCATACCAAGCACTAACTGGCCACGTGGACCCTACCACCATGCACTTAGAGTTACGCCATGCCCACTTCCAAGTGCACAGAAGTAGGGTCCACATGGCCAGTAAGAATGTGGCTTGCTGGAGTGCTGCAGATTTAAAACTCAGCTTGCTGTGCAATAACTCTCCATATAAACAAGCCATCAGTCACTAAGGGCATGTATACAGTGATATATAAGCCCAGGCTTAGTAGAACTCAAGTTAGCAGGGCCTGGGTTTGTTAATTTAGGGCTTGAGCAGCTGTACTCATAACCTCAGGTTAGGAACTGTTGCTCCTGGGTTCCCAACTTGGGGCACCAGAGTCTACACTGCATTATGCAGGCCTGAGTCCAACCATCCATATCCCAGACTTTCGAGCGCCATCCCAAAATGCTCTAGCCCTTTGTTCATGGTACAACTTGATTGTCCAAAGGATAAAGAAAGTCAGCCCATGGGATTCTGGAATATTTTTGGCAGGCTCCCAGAGCATGGGTCCTTAGAGGTGCATTTACACTGCAAAGCTTGAACACTGGATCCTGGAATGACTCAGGTTCAGACCCTCCAACTCCTGGGTCCAAGCCCTGGGATAGCATGATCTGCATGTGGACAGAAGGGAGTTTAGGTTTGAGCTGTGGAACTATAAAAGTACAAAGTAGACATTTGGGCTCATGGTGGAGCCTGGGCTCCGAGGCCTGGAAAGGGAGAGGTTCCCAGAGCCCAGGTTCCAGTCTGAATCCTGTGAGCAGAAGTCTCCTGACACAGGCCAGCTGAGGTAAATGTAACCTTTGGAAAGTCAATGGTACTTAGGCTCCTCTGTGCTTAAGTGACCTTTGAAAATGGAACTTAGGCACTTTTGAAAACTTTATTGCATATTTAACTTAAAGATGAAGCAATAGAACTACTGCTGTGTTTGAAGTATTGCGTGTTTTTAAGTGCTCTGGTGAACTGAGCATGTTTAGTAGCATGCTTGTTTATTAAAAACACAGAAGCACTATTTATAAATGCCCTTTAACTTGCTCAAAAGAGGTAATATTTAAATATTTTGTCATCAAGTTTCTTTTTACATCAGACATTTGAAAGAATAAATAATTACCATCAGAGAGGCCAGATTTTTGTTGCTGTTCTGAATAATTTTCTGTCCACTGTGGAAGAGTGTGAATTGAAATTATATAGTGTAGCTCTGTTCCAAACCTACAATTAGCATTTGTTATATCACTCAAACTACAAGAATTTCATAGCTCATATTGACTGGTATAGTAGCTGCAGAAAAACAGGAGTTTTCAGCTGCTCCCTGAAGAATGTATGTGACTCCCTAATTGAGCTCTCAAGGAGCTGTGCTCCAGTCAAAATTCCAATCCACATTTGGATCCACAATTTCCCAAATATCTGGACTTATATTTCTGTCCATTACAGAAGTAATGCGTTATGAATGGAGGAGTTTGAAGGGATATCCAAGACAAAGACACCAGTTTGAGAATCTGAACAAGCTTTCTTGTACTAAAACAAAGTCACTCATGGTATCCTCTCTTGATGCATCCTTAACTTACGTGGGCAGAGCACTCCTCCTTGTACAGAGCTATTCCCAAACTTCTCCAGCTCCCTTTGGATTGGGCCTTTCTGATTTTCCAATGCTTTACCTAACGTAGGGGAAAGTCCCTCGGACATGGTGAACAATCCAATCAATATACTCACCTTCTTCTTCTCCCCACTTCCACACAAATTTCCTAGAGTAAAACTGCCACCACTGGAGGTCCTATCTGAGGTCCTCCCCAGACTACTGTGGTATTATACAGCCCATTTAACTTCCTTTGAATAAAACCCTCAATTTAACATTCTTTTAAATATGTTTCTAAGTGATAAACAACATTATATAAAGAGAAACCATAAGGGAACATATTTCCTCCTTCTCTTACTAACCTCCACCAAGTTTACTTACAGTCAAGTTTCACAGCAATATAAATGGGTTCCACTGTGATAATGCCCTTGGAATGCTTCAGTTTACAATCTACTTGAGCAGATATTGCCATTAGCCCTTGCATATAACCTTCCAATATCTCCCTGCTGTTGTTGGTACATTTCGTTCTTACAGTGAAACAAGGTTTATTGCCATTTTGAGGGGGGGCAAGGCAGGGCTTGCCGGAAACATAAGAATTCATTTTGAGTTTGTGGAAAGATCCCAGTTATGGTTCTGGACCTTGCATTGGACCAAAGAACTTATTATCAAGTTCAGCAGGACTTCTATGGAAGTATCTCCATCTTGTTTTGTGAATTCCATCTAAGGACTCCTATGAAGGGGTGGAGAATAAATTGTGATTGCCCCCCATCACCGAATTTTCCTGCTTATTCCTTTGGCCCAAAGTTGCCCTATTCTCTAATACAAAAAATGTGTAGGCCAGTAGTTCATAGCCAGAATTTCTGCTGCAGTGGGCCCTGAGCATTATAGTTACTAGATCACTGTCACATTTCAAACTAGTGAGGGGCTGTGTTCCTGCCTGTCCTGTAACCCTAAGTGTTTCAAAAGGCTCTGCTGCTGTGGTTCTTTTGTCTGGATAGCCCCAGCCAGCATACAAACCTTCACAGAAAGTCTGTGGATTAAGCAGCTCTGACTCAATAATTCTGACTCCAGCAGCCTGGTTGTTACTTTCTAACCATACTCTGTTACACCTGGCAAGAAGACCTCAACACACTACCAGTCCCTAAATTTTCCCCAAGCCCATTTGCTCTGCAACGTCCAGCCCTCTTCTGGATCATTCAAAGAAATTTAAAGATTGTATGTTCCTTTAAAGATACAACATTTAGCAACTTGCCACATTAACTGGAGTTAACATTCACTTTAAATCAAATAGCACTGGATTGGTTTAAATTAAAAGTAAAACTAGCATATTAACAAAAGGAGGTAAGATTTTAAGTGAGCTCAAGTATAAAGGATAGAGTTAGAAATGCTTACAAGCAAACAAAGTGAAAAATGCTTTTTAGAGACTGAAGCCTGGTCTACAATAAAAATTTAGGTCAGTTTAAGTATGTTGGTCAGGGGTGTGAAAAATGCAACCCCGAGTGGAATAGTTAAGCCCACCAACATCCCTGTGTAGACAGCGCTATGTCAAAAGAAGGATTCTTTTCTTGACCTCGCTACCACCTCAGGGAGGTGGATTACCAACACCAATAGAAGAATCCCTCCCATTTGCATAGGTCTACACTGAACCACTGCAGTGGTGCAGCTGTAGTGTTTGAAGTGTAGGCAAGCCACGAGACTTAACCCAACAAGCTATAGCCTTTGTTCAAATTAATTTTCTTACCAATCTACCTTGCAGCAAGACGACAACCACTCAGGTCAGGATCTCCCAGAAAGTCCAAAGTGCTCTGTTCCTTGGTCGTCTTAGGTGGAAGGTAACTTTGGGTTCTTTGCCCCTCTCTGTATAGGCCAGTGAAACCCTGAAATGCACTCTTCTGAAGATTACCCCCCATAAGTAAAGTTGAAATCTGCCCAAAATTGCCCTGTAAAAATCTGCCCAAATTTGACCAAGTTATAAACTTTTGAAGAAAAAGCTAAAATCTTGAAGATTCCATCTGGATTGAGCATGCTCCAGTTTGGGGCTGTGCAGAACTCTCTGTCACTCTGGGCTGCTGTGGGCTGTATTGTGTGTGGATCTGGATACCTGAAGTGAGAGCAGGAACCCTGTCTTTCCTGGGCTCTCAATGTCCTTTTTGCCATCCCCTGGCTGGGCCCAAGCAGCTAGAAAAATGTAGCTGCCAGATTCAAATGCAGAGAGGAGAAGTGCTGGACCCCTTGAGGAGAGTGGGGAAGAAAGGGAAACATTGGTGGGAGGGGGCAGCTGGTGGCCAGGAGTTGGAAAGACATTTCAGATGAGTAACTACCATGTGGGTAAATGGGACTGGCTGGACAAAGAACTGGGAGTGGGGTGGAAAATTTTGAATGGCTGTGCAATAAGACTTGGACTGAGAGTGAGAGGAGACACTGGGACTGGGATGATACTAGGAGTTAATGGGCAAGGAAACTGGGACTGGGATGAGAAGCCTGAGACACAGAGACTGGGACAAGGACCCAAAGGTGTAAGAGAGAGAACTGGGACAACAACAGGCTGGAGGGGGTGAAGCAGAAAGGGGTACACTTGGGGGGAATGAGCAGAAGTGTCTGTGCCTACTACAATACGCTGCCCTCCACAGCCTGGAATGGAACCCATTCTTTCATTGTCAGCAAATATCTGGGGTAACCCACTGGCTAAGTGTCCCATCTCTCTCTAGTGCTGGTCCAGAGAGAGCATGGCAACCTACTGTTGTTATCAGTTACTTCATTAACTCAACTGGCTGATGGATCTAACCCTGCAGATAAACCACATAGATGTCAATATATTGCCACCTGAACCAAATCATTTGACTTTTTAAAAAAATCTAGGAAATAACACGGACAGCTATGTTAAAAGAACGCCAGAGCAGGTTCATCCTGTGCAATGATCAAAGCAGGGGTCCTTTGGAATAAACAGCATTGGGTCATGTAATCAGACTGCATCACAATGCATTTGCACCAGGGTGCTGACTGAGCAACTTTAATTTTGGCATTTTGTAACTTTTGAATGCTTGACTTTGCCACTTTAATAACGTCTTTTAACATCATTTTGTATGCATATTATACCTAGAAACCAATTAGTTCCCGCTGATCATTCCTTGATCAGCTCTGACAATCTCTCTTTTGCTGTGTCCAGAAAAGTCCCACTATGACTTCCCAACCTGTTTCTCAAGTCCTAGGTGTTATTAGGGTGAGGTTATATCCAACATTTCCAAAAAGGAGTGCTTGAATGGGAATACCAAGTGAAGAAATGGCCAAAGTATTTGTGTGAAATCCTGGCTCCTCTGAAGTCAATGATCAAACTCCCATTAACTTTAATGGTGAAAGGATTTCACCCTTTCTCTCCATATAAGGACTATTGTCCCCTCAATAACTCTGGAAAATTCCCCACCTTCCTCTGTCCAAGTTTCTTCATCTTATTTTTAACTTGCTTTCCAATGCTTATTTGATGTTCCTCTTAACATTGGCATATGCTGGCTATACCAAAGATACTATATGTTGGTCTATACTACACAGTTAGGTTGACGCTTACATCAACCTAATTATGTCAGTGTGTATAGTAGAGCCTTCCTCCCATCAGTGTAAGCACCCTACTACACGGACATCATAATGCCACCCTCATGAGAGGCCTAAAGCTTATGTCAGTGTAATTAGGGTGATGCAGTGTCTATGTAAATACTGCATTACTTACATCGCTGTTGTATCAATTTCATGGCTCTGGCAGCCAGAGCCCAGCTGGTCCCCTGTTCTACTGGAGAGCTGGGTGGCTGGGAGCTGGGACGAGAAGCACAGGCAATGAGATCCTGCTCCCAGCTGGCTGCTCTCTGCCGGGAGCTGGACAGCATTGACAATTTCATGGATCCCTGGGAACGGGGATTCCTGGGAGGAGGAAGAGGTGAGCATCTGGGCTCCCAGCAGGGAGTTACCAGGGGATCTGAGAGACCAGGCTCTCAGCTCCCTACACTGCCCCTCCTAGGTCGGTAGAAGCACTCCTAGTGACAATGTGCCCCACCAACCCAATGAGGGAATTGTGGACATGAACCAACACAATAATTACTGCGGTGGCTATAGGTGCTGTACCTTTCCATTCCTGGCACTTAGGAAGTGTGATAAGCATATTTGCATGTGATTAGTGCATAATTCATAGTGCTGCTATAAGAAAATAATTTACAACAAAATTTCAACCATGTTAAACTTGGAAATCTTGGAACCTTCCACTATCCAAGTCCAGTATTTCACAGGCCACTTTGATCTCCACTTCCTTAGACACTCTTCACCATTCAAAAAAACTGGTTTCTATGTGCACTGATCATGGCTATAGGTGTCTCATGCTGGATGTATCCCATTTCTATTTTATCTGACTTTAGAAATATTATTAATTAACTTCTTTAAATCCCTGTTTTCAATTTTCCATTGCTATGAAATATAAATTAATGACACACTCCAGGCCCTCTGTCAAAGAGGTAAATTACATGTCTAAAGGAAGAAATAATATGGGTCCACATATTAGTAGGAAATGCTTATTTCCAGTCTTGTGAATTCAAAGGAAAAAATACGCAACCTAAAACACAGTTTTTGTAAAGGGAACAGAATTATAAAGATTCCCTGATATTACTATGGTTAACGTAGCTGGGAACAAAATGTATTTCCCATTAAATGTCACAGTCACATAAGCTTTGACAATTCTTCCTCTGCTCCTGAATTAAGAAACAAGTGATTCATTTTTACCCAACTTCCAATTTACCCTTGTAACACATTCTTAAAGGGCTGTTAATTTCCCTTCATTTTATATGACACTACTACAACTCAAATTTTTATATCTTTGATGCTTTCAGCACATTTTATTGGTACAATATTTTAATGACATTTCCTTAATTTACATCTGCTTTATGTCTGTCCTAAATGGTAATAAATCAGGAAAACAACATTTAGAATTGAGGAATAGTTCTTTGTCTTCATTTTAACTCTGTCTTAACCATCCCACAACAAAGACACAAAGAAATAAATCAAAGACAAAAAGAAATAACTTAAGATCTCCCCTGACATTTTTGGTCTTCAGTGGTAGAACCACTTCAAAGTCTGCATTTGCCAGTAACAAAATTCCAAAGTATAATCCAAGGAATAACCTCTCTTAGTGGGAAAAGCTTATTTTAGCACCATTTTAAAAGAACTTTAAGGTATAGACACCTTTTAAATGCAGAATCTCAAATAAAGAATAGGTTTTGAGGTTTGACCACACAACAGTCAACTGGCCTTCGTATTTAAATCAATGATGTCTCCCTATGAGTGCCAAAGTGAATAATTGCAGCTGGCCTACTGTAGTCAAAAATATCATTCTGAGATTCATTTTAGGGTTTTCTGGGAATGATACAGCAAGTACATTTCCATCAAGTCACCCAGCAATGCATTCTAACTTTTTCTTAGCCATTGCTGCTGTATGTGAAAGAACTAATGTAACAAAGCATTTTATCTGACTGGAAAATCATTGCCACATTGATTTTTTATCACTTCATAATACCACACCATTATTTCTTAAATAAAATTTACAAAGCCTTGGAATGGCAAAGTGCACTGGGTCCACCTGGCTATGCAATAGCATTTTAAAAAACAAGGCAACCCTTTTAGAAATTAATTCTGATCATATTGTGCTTTTTTTTCCCCCTCTTGTACATGATGTTTTGCTTTCTGTTTTCTATTGTCCTGATATTTTAATCACTGTGCAGCAAAACTTCCATTGAAGGCTGCAGTTGTTCAGTATCTCTCAAGCCTGAAGCTGTGACTGAAAAAAGTCTGAAAAAGAAATGTCAACTTTACCTTGAAAACCAAGGTAACATCTTCTCTTACTGCTTTACTTCTTTTTTTCCCTTGGGCAACTCAGTTCAGGAACTGTAATATTATGCTTCCTTGGGACTTTGATTTTTATAAGACATTCTTACAGTATTGTGCACCATGTCTTCAATATGTAACTGGAAACAAAGAGCAACCTTGAATATGAAGCACCTAACTGCTCAGCACAGGATGGCTGGTAAAATAAGAGGGAGAATACAGTTTTTTTTTCAAAACACAAAACAAAAAATCTCACAATTCACTTCCCCCTCTCTTGCTCTCTGACTATCAGAATGGAAATGACACTGCATTGATCCCATTTCACTTCAGATTTTACTCAGTAATTGAAATCTGTTCAACAGGAGTTGAACTCTGAGTCACCATTCGCTGGAAGAACTACCAAATTCTACCTTCTGATAAGCTCGCATGACTGCCATTTACTTCAGCTTCTCTAACAGGAAGTTCATCAATTTCATTCCAAATACTGATAATTTACACTGTTCTTAGATACAAAGAAAAGCTGTGATATTAAGAGATGGGCCTGAGATGCAAAGTTAACATCAATCTCTGAACCTCCCGAATATGGGAGGGTGTCAAATCTGGGGTTCTGGTATGGGACCTCTTCTAGTTCTGTTTCTGTGAAAAACGATTCCTGTAAGTGCCTAATTCATTGTATCTGTAAGGCAATTCAATACAGTCTAAATAACAGCAACACATGCATACAGAGGCTTGAATGATCACCACCAAAATGTTATGAGCCTGAGCCCAATATCTAATCATTTGGGGGCAAGCAGCATTTTGGAGGTTTAACATATTCAGAACATTTATAAACACCACTGGAAGGTTTAACTCCAGGCACAAATTACAATATGGTGAATTCATTTATCTAAAAATACATTTCCTTAAAAAACAAAAAATTACAGCCTTAACCCTACCAATTTACCTGCAGGGCATTTAGTTGTGAGTGTCTCATGAACTTGATTCCAACTTTAAAGGCCAAACTCATCTCCAGTGCCACAGGGAGGTTCCAACTGCTCCTCAAACTATGTGCCCAAGCATCAGAATTCACCCCAAAAGGTGTGTTTGGTAGCTGGCACAGGCTGTGGTTAAGCATGTATCTTTAAAAATATTGATCTGTCACTTCTTATACAGCAATATGCACGGTTGACGATTCTTCAGGGATAGTAATTTTCTTCTTATGTTTGGATATGATAAATATCTATTAATGAAAACAGTCATTTGTTCTGACTACACCTTCTTTAGCCAGACAGTAATACACAGAACAGATGCATTAGAAGCAAAACCTCAACCTGAATGTAACATTAATATTGCACAAAGCACATGAAATTTAGAGTAACAGTTCCCACAACAACCTGCAAGCTTATCTCGGCTCTCTTACAGCACATGAATTATAATAGAGTATTTCATAACAACATCCCCCAAAACTATAGGCAATGATGATAAAATGATATCTTTGTGCATGTAAGTTTAGATATATTTGCAGTTTAAACAGAAAAAAAACAATACTATTTTCAGCTTCCTTAACCTGGAAATTCTGTATAGCAGATTCTCCCACCAGATTACATTATATTTGCCAAATATTTTGTCACATTGCTTGTATGGTCACACAATTGTGGATAAAGACACACTTTTAATGCCCCTTGTTGTAAATTTCAAGGGGACAGAACTAAAGTTTCTGTGTGAATCTAATTCTGTCTGCATGTCTTGACTTGTGTGTGATTACAGTCTCAACTTTCATATTACATTAACATTGTTTTTGGCTTTTCATTTTCCTGTTTGTTTAATATAAAACTTTATCATGATGGGAAATCTATATCCCTCAAAAAGCACAACTCTCCCCTATTCCACTGCTCCTCTCTTGTCCCTCTTCCCTCCCACCTTCTTTTACTCAGCCCTTCCCTCTTTCCCCAATCCCCCTCAATCTTCTTCCACTCAAACCTTCCCTCTTTCCCCTGTCACCCATCCCTGGTTTCTACCCCCTCTACATTTTTTGCTGTACCTTTTTTCCCCTATTGTGGGCACCCCCATTTTTAGAACTCCCCCACCCCTACTACTTCTGGCCAGGTGCCTCTTCAACTATCAATTTTGTTGCTTCCCAACCTCCTTTACAGATCCTTTAAGCACAGGAAGCTGTGGGTACCTTAGAGTTCTGACTTTGACACAAGAGTATAAACCCCGCCGCCTCTGTTCTGCAGGAGCACACATTGGCTAGCCAAATCTGCTGATGAAGAGCTTCACAGTACCTGAGCCCTGAGTTGCCTGTGGGGAACTATAACTTTAAGAGGCTCTGGAAAGAGCTACCTGGAACCAGTGGTTATGTTATACAGAGACTTATGTTATGCTATGCTGATCAATTAGGGCTGAGAAGTCTTTCAGAGGTCTGCTCAGTGTCTCATTAGTTATCTCAGGGCCAACTGAACAGCATGAGGTACCAGAACTGAAACAAACGAAGAAACTACCCTGAATGGAAAAACAGAGCAGTTAAAAGTCTCACCAGAGCTGAAACTTTCTGGAAACGTGAAAAACTGGAGAAGTTTTAACTAATGCTTTACTCTGTGTCGAAAAGCAACATACGCCAGCAAAAGGTAGCCTTATCTGTGACGATAGCTGGTTCTGAAGCACTTGATGTGTTTAATCGTTTTCAGTTAAGTCAGACAGAAGAGGCTAATTACAAAACTGTTACAGAAATTTGAGTACTGCACTCCACGTAAAAGTGAAACACATTAGAGAGATGTTTTAAAACAGAATACAAAAAGGGTAAAACCATAGAAGAGTTTGTGACTCATCTAAGGCTGAAGACCCAGTCATGCAATTCAGGGGAGGGAAAGGGGCTAACTCAGTTCCTGACAAAAGACCAGGTTGCAATTGGAATCTAGGACAAAAAGACTCAGGGTATGTCTACACTGGAGCTGGAGATATAATTTCCAGCTTGGGTAGATATATCTGCAGTAGCGCTGATCATGGTACAAATGGCAGGCCAGCCCGGCCTGCTTGTGCCACAATGGGTACATTTCTATTTTTAAGCATGCTAGTTAATCAGAGCTGTCATGGATATTTCTGCCTGAGCTAGAAATTACACCTCCAGCTCTAGTGTACACAAAGCCTCAAACAGAGACTACAGGTACAGAATTACCCCTTGACAAAGCAATTATATTTTGCCATGCAAAGGAAGCCACCCAATCCGGACTGAACCTTATGAAGTCATACAGTGAATTGACACTTGGGAATGATAGAATATCTAAAGTACTACAAGAAGACAGACCTGCGGCAGAAAGGCATGCAGAGCTCAAAGTCAGGGTCCAACAAAAACAGCACATGGAGCTGCACACGCTGTAGCAAATAACACAAGCCAAGACAATGGCATATGAAAAAGATGCATAAATGGCAATGGGTTACATCGCTTTGCAAGCGTTTGCACAGTGTGCGCAAAGCATGCACAAAGAGGATGACAACAGCACGACTAGGTAAGATGAATTCTTCATAGGAGTAATGGACGATGTTGCAGCATAAAATGAATGAACTTGCCGTTTCCTGACAGCAGTGCCACTCATGCTGATGATGTTTCAGGAGAGCCCCACAGGGCCAAGTAACTGTGCTAGGCACCTCAAAGACTAATCGAGCATTGTTAGTTTAGTTAGTCGGTTATTTGTACTTATTTAAGATTCTGTATAATGTTGCTTGTTTTTGTTATATGTGGCCGGGGAAGGAAGATGTGGTGAATTGTACTCTTCAGAGGCTATGGCAAAAGCCAGCTGGAACGAATTGTAATGTTATGCAGGGGCTCTTGTTACGCATTGCTGATCAGTTAGAACACAGACACTCAATGAAGAAGATCTCTCCTGGATTCTTTAACTCTAAGTGATCACTGAACTCCACAGGCACAACCACCAAGTCTTGGCTACTCTCCCACCCATCCCTCAGTAGTGGCCCTGGCAGTCCAATACTTTATTCACCGCAGGATACGTATGTTTCTACATAATTATCTAAGTTTGTTTCAGTGTATGTGTTGACTGTTGCTGCAGGGAAAATCTGGAGTTATAAACCACTGAACATAATGGCCACATTTTATACAGTATCTCTTTGTGATTCCAGGGCAAGCCTAAAAAAAGCTGAGTCCTAGCCAACCCTCTTTCCTATGGAACCACTAGCGGCTCTGAAAAGAACAAATATCTACCATTGTGGACACTTAAAAAAATCCTACACTGGAGTAGAATTAAATGACTAAAGCAAGTGTTGGGCATTAATTTGTGTCCTTATTACACTATAGTCTAACTTGACTTTCAAACTACATTTCTACAGACCAAGCAAAGCATTCACCCCTCATTCAGGGTAACTCAAATTTCATACCTGGCATTTGTGTAATCTGGTCACTATTTTGTGCTCAGGTGTTTCAAAGTGGATATGTTTCAGTGTTGAAAAGATGCGGATGAGACAGACACTCACCTAGGGATATGGCCCAACTGTCAGTTGCATAACTTAATTCTATCCAGATATAAACTATACAAGTATCATTTTCTAGAAAGTATAATTTAATTGTTGGGGCATATATTTTTTCACATGCCTAGTCTCAGCCCAGAAGTAAATTTTGAATTTTATAGTAGTAATAATCTGTTTCATCATATTTCATTGAAACATTTTCTAAGATGGTGAAAACACTTTTTCCTGCACAGATAATTCAAATGGCCAAATTAAAGCTTTCCAAACCAAAAAATTTACTTCTGCATTGAGGCTAAGCATGACAAAGTTAAGAACTTACTATAAACTTTCTAGAAAACTATAAGCAATTGAAGATGGGAAGCTTGATTTTAAGTGGGAGGCAGCTCAATCAAGTGGATAGGGTTCTGGATTGGGAGTCACAAGATCTGGTTTTTATTCTTTGCCTCTCTGTGCCTCATTTTCCTAACAGTAACATAGGGGAAATTTGAGCTCTGTGGATAAAAAGTCATAATAATGCTACATATTATATTATCTCAATCTTAATTATAGTGTCAGTACCACAAGGCTTAGTAGGTATTAACTATGCAGTCACCAACTCAGTGCTTCCTTCACTTGACACTTACTAATTATGTAGAAACAAGGCACTTTGTAGCTCTTCCCCCAGCTGATAAATCTGCTCCAGATGAAAGTCACCGGCCTTGCATAGATGTAAAGAAAATTACTAACTTAATTTGCACTATGCATCTGCAAAACCCTCCACAGAATCTCTTCTGATTGGTTACAAAAATACCTACAGTGCCTGTATGTTTGACAATACAATTCATCAGAGCAACTCTCTGGTATTTATTTAATTTGCCACTTCTTGAAAATGCTGCCTGAACATGGCTTTTATCTGACAGATATTTGGTGGTGCATAATCACTGACATCTTAAAGAAAAGAACCAATGTGTGTGCTGCTCCCTTGTGCAGCATGAACTTCGTTTGTCTGAGTTTTGTTAATGCCTGGAATAGGCTTAAAGTAAGATGGAAGTTACCCCCAAACCAATACACTGGGTCCATTTTTTTGGACATAAAGTCAGGGGGAATCTCAAGAATTTCAGATCTTCCATGCAGATATGCTTCCAGAAGTTCAGATACTGACCCAAAACTCATCTAGACCTCTCAGTTCTGTAAAATTGGTCTGGAAATCCCCAGAGAATATGATTTCAGTCCCCTGTAGTACAGGAGCATACAAAAATTAAAAATCAGAAAAAAGTTAAGGATTTTTCCCTCCAAAAGAAATGCTTAGCATTGGACTCTTTTCCCATTAAGGTAAATGGTGAAACTCCAAATGACTTCATGGGAGTAGAGTTAAGCTAGCACTTTAGTGCTTTTGAAATTCTCTTCTTACATTTTCTCAAGCCTCAAAGAGGTCATTCAAGTTGTGGCTGAAGTTTTGAATCAGGTTTGTTTTACCTTCACGTTATGCCAACCAGAAGTTTAATTATAACAACACTTACCAGATATACTGCACTTTGCATCTTCATAACACTGTATAGACATTAATTAATTACTCCTCAAAATCCCAATGCAATAGGTAAGCATTAATAACTTCTTTACTATAGTCATAACAGTGCACCTGTGGTGAAGCTGGAACTAAAACTGAGGAGTTCTTGAATATTCTTGTATAAAAATATTGTTAAGGAAGTGACAGAGTAACTGTCTTCTCACTGCAGAAGCTACACTTGTATTCTGTTAAGAACAGTAATATATTTCAAGAGAGCATTGATCTTTATTAACAAATGTCTGCACCAATAAGTTTTAATGATTAAGTAAGACACTGTGTACATTCTGTTACAATAAAAATTAGAAGAAAAATCAGCCTCTGTGTAAATATGAAAGAAAACATTAAGCAAATATCCAGTTTTATAGTCTTGTACAGTAAATTGGTTATTTGGGCAGATTTTGCCTGAGAACTCTGAAGACCCCCTAAACCAAATTATGTATTGTAGTCTGGGGACAGCCATTACTACAAGGAGCCAGCTCCTATTAAGAGACATTCAGAAACATTGAAAGTGGATTAGAAGAGAGCCCAGGAAACTTCACGTCTCTGTTACATGTATTAGGCCTAATTCTACACTCTGCTTGGCAAGATTTTTGCAGCTTTATTTAACTCAACGAAAGAAGTCAATGGAGATGTACCAGCATTCCCCTGGTGTAATGGAGTCACGGACCATGTCCAGTATTTATACAATGTCCAAAAGCCACATGGTGCTTTACAAAAAGCATCATAAAAATGATAACACCGAAAGGCAAATTGTATAATTAACATGGAACAACCTCATAGGAGATTAAAGAGAAGTGATTTCAAAAGAGAAGATACTGTCTAACACACTTTCCCAGCTGATGAATTCTGATGAGGTTGATAATGATAGTCCATATACTATAGCATATCTTATGAATACCAAAAAAAAAAACAGAACAAAACAAAACAAACCCAGATGTCAGGAAGCAAGCTTCTCACAGACCATTACAAGTGCGAAATGTGGCAATTACAAGCGTGAAATACAAGAAATTACAAATGTGACATGTTGCTGGTTGAACCTAACAATGGGATTAATAGAGGATGCAACAACAAGGAGGAGTGACAAAAAAGAGGAAAACAATCCTTGAGAAATGAAAGATCTTAATACTTTACTTTCCATATCTCTCTAGTCTAAGTTTTATTCAGATTTTAATGGAGAACTAAAATGCAACATATGACCCACTGAATACAATCTGTTGAACACATAGGATCTGATCCAAAGCCCCAAAGATTTCCATCAACTGCAGTGGGCTCTAAATCAGATTTATAAAGAGCAAAATAACTATAATTGATCAGTATAACTATAGTATAGCTTTACACAATTATCTTCATTTCTAAAATGTATATCCTTGTAGTACAGTACATGGATACTACCATACAGAGTCTCTCTCTCTCTCACACACACACACACACACACCTTACAGTGTTGCTACTTATACCTTTAGGTGACTTACTAGCTGAAAAAATAAATATGCACCTGCCCATAATACCATACATCTCTTAAACGCCTATATTCTTACATTATTTATGCAGCACCATACTAAATGCCATGCCAGTGTTGATACATAAAAGATTGACCACTCCAAGGAGACCACAGTATTGTTTAGACAGATAACACCACAAGGAAAGAGGACTCTCAGAGGTGAGATGGAAATGGGAGAAAGGTTTACACAGTCAAAAGACATGACGTTACCTATTTCCCTATCGTCCATATTGTGTTAGTGCAATTTTTAAAGGTAATTTTGTATACAAGTATTGTATTTATAGTATCAGAGTCTTCAAAAAGAACAGATAAAGGAACGTAAGTTGGCCACAAACTCCTCCCTCTAACCTGAAAATGATAGACATGAACCCTGTGGTACTCTGATCCTGTCCAACTAAAAAAGTATGTCCATTCTGCCACTTTGGCAATTTGGAATTCTTCCAAATCTCTGGAGACAAGCCAGCATCACAAGACAACACAGAAGCCAAAGATGACAGAAGAAAGATCAGTATGGAGACAGAAGCAAAGAAATCGCCAATTAAATAGTCATTCCCAGGAACAAGTGAAGTGAGATGAAATGAAAACGGAATGGAGATACATTTGTAATGCTATGGGTTAAAGAAGCTTTTTCTATGTACCAGAACAGCAACACACACACGTGTGCACGCGCAACAGTAGCTTCTGAAGTGGACTCAGCTACCGGGAATCTGGGAGAAGGCAGGAAATGGAAGGTCAGTAGATCCCTCCCTCAATTAATTCTAGTGACAATGCCAGGTGAAGGAACCATAAGCACCTACAGTAACGACATTCTTAGTAATCCAAAATGAAATAGTGGATGGAAAGCAGAGAGAGGGAAGTAGACCAGGCAGGAAGCTGCACTTGCTCTAGTTTCTTTAATCCAAATTGTAAGCATGGGGGCTTGAGAAAAAATTGTGGCAGGAATCCTCCTTCACCAAAGTTTAAATATATGCTATCTGGCAGCCTCTGGTGAGGTGTGACACTTGTCTCCTTTCCTTTTTATTTTCATTATGCTATTTGGTTTTCCTGCTGTGCTTTCTTCAGGTAATTCAGCTTAATGTTTTCCACTCCCTTTGCCTTTACTGTCCTCTTTTTCCTCTCCCTTTTCCTTCTCTAGTTGCTATTTGTCTCCCTTTCTTCCATTTTCAACAGATAAAAACCATTTCAAGGTAACAGTACTTGATATTTCTCTAGTGACTGTCTTTGGAGAATTACAAAGCTCCTCAAGAAATTTGATTAAACCCAACAATACCCCTGTGAGTGCTCCAAGTATTACAGTAACCAGTTCAAAGATGGGTAAACTGACAGCCGGGAACAGAACTCATGACTACTGATTCCTCATCAATTGCTCAACTGCTAGACCCCACTCTTCCCATTTAGTGCAAATTACTGTGTGCTCTCTGTTCCCTTTCTCTTCCCCGCATCCTTCCCTGGCCAAAATCCTCGAAATCTCCTCACGCTGATTCAACTCTGCAGCACAGAAGCGATCCTCTGTAAGCACCATCTGCAGTGTGGGGCTGAAGAACGACTCAAAGGAAGTACTGCTGGAACTAATCCTGAGTTATGGCTCTCACACTAGAAACAGAATTAGCAAGGATACAGATGCTTTGTCTGGCGTAACTGACATTCTCTGGTCAGGGAAGTCCTAGGAGAGAAATAGCAGGAACGTTGCCAGCCAGGGTTGAGGTGCTTAGGGCTGAAGTCAACAGGAAAACTTGCCCAATTCTCACCAAATTCTTTATTCAGTTACACCTGTACAACACCACTAACAACAACAATAGGGTCGTAAGCCAGTGACATAATAGAATAGGCCTGTTACCTCTGGTCCCATCCAGTCATTACAGTTAGACTTAAGCAGCAGAAATAAGATACTTCCCAAAGTGCACTTATGTCCAGATCTAAGGTTCTGAGCTAAGACACTAACAAAATCAGTCAGAACACTCAGCTTCACACCCACAAGAAGGAAGAGGCAGAAGTACAATTTACAATTTTTAGATTAACAGTTTTCCAAAGTGGAAATATGCAAACAGCAAAGGAATGATTGTAATAATTACATCCATTATCATTTCTTAACAAAAAACAAACAAGAAAGCCAGAAAAATGTGTGCAATACCCAGCTTCATAAACCATGTAATCAAGGTCATACTAGAAGGGAAACAATCTTGACTGCCACCACACTGTGTGTTGGCAATCAGCTAGCAGAAGCAAGCAGTTTTCTGCCAAGAGAAGTCAGTTAAATGGATATTTGTTTGACAACAACTAACAGAGAAATTTATTGGGCATGAAAACAAAATACACAAAATTTTTATTGATCTTTAAAAGATTGTTTTAGAGCGTGGTACAAAGGATTATTCCACATCTTGGAAGATTATTGCATCTTCCTAAAAATTAATGATTAGCCATGGTTCTTACAAAAATATTGCAAAGAGTACAATAAAAAATGTGACGACTCCGGTATGATTCCAGAATCAGTAAATGTTTTCTTTTTCCCGATGCACAGGTAGCTTTGTATGTTCTTTCAGAAAGTCTTATGGGCAGCTTTGGTTGAATGGCACTCAACTACAGAAGTAACCAGTCCACTGCACAATTAGCAGTGACCTAATGACTACGTCAGACAAAATAAAGAACCAGACTAGTCAAGTTAGCACATAGATTGAGTCTGAATCTACCATAGCCGAACAATGTCAATGGAAAAACTCCCATTCGCTACATAAAGAACCGATCCAACTTCCCATAATGTCTA
Source organism: Mesoclemmys tuberculata (assembly GCA_007922155.1). NCBI lineage: Eukaryota > Metazoa > Chordata > Testudines > Chelidae > Mesoclemmys > Mesoclemmys tuberculata. Next base: position 25,559,419 of record ML675617.1, on the reverse strand, counting down.
TCCAAGTAATATTTTATAATATGGTTTCATCAAAGCATTATGAACTGTAGTTATCAGTGCAGAGAACCACTGGAACATTTTCCTCAACTGAAACTCTAGGGCTAAAATGTTCAAACCTGGGTGCCTAAATTGAACCCTAAACCCACGTTTAGATAATTCAACAGAAATTACTCATCTTTTAAAATATGCCGGGCTCCTGCAGCTCTGGCTGATTTCAATGCCGTGTTGCTAACTCTTAGGGTTTTACTTCAAGTCAGACAATATCTTGTGTTTTTCTTAAACCTCAGCTCCTAGAATTATACACTTACAGGACAATCTCAGCTTTCATTTTAAACAATACTCTAGCCCTCACAGCTGCAGAGAAAAAGCTTGAAAACATGAAGCAGAAGGGCTGCAAAATAATACCTAAATAAATACCTAGATCTTATATTGCACTTTTAATCAGTAGACCTCAAAGTACTTTACAGTATCATTATCCCCATTTTACAGGTGGGCTAGAAGGCAAATAAAAAGAACCAGGTATTTATAAAATCATGATTTTTAAGCAAATACGATTTTGGGGGGCCTGATATTTTTTAAGTTGACAATACTCTTAATGGGAGCTAAGCTACACCCCAATACCCCTGATAGTCTGGCCAATTATTTTTAGGTGATTAAATATGGATTTAGGAACCTAACATTAGGCACCCAAATTTTACAATTTTGGCCTAGTATGTCCAATGTACAGTTCTGTACTCTCACAAACAAAGAGGAGCAGGGAATGTAGGGACAGCATAACGGAAGGTGCTTTCCCTTTGCTGAGTAATATCTGACTCTGTGCAGTATTATTCATATTTTTGTCTCATCCAGTCTCTCTCAGTCACAATTATAGCTGAAAAAGAGGATTCTCCTCTAGGATAGCTGGGATGGGAGGAATTAGAGAGTGGGACGTTACCAAGGCCCAATAAAAAGTAAAGAAGGCAGCTTCTAGGTTAGTGGGGTGAAGAACATAAATCTGCACCATGCTCACACTGCACTGGGCCACAATAATTCCTAGTGTAAATTCAGGCCCTGTCTACACTTACCCTTGCGATTCGGCAGCAGTCGATGGGAGATACGCAAGTGAAGTAAATCACTTGCGTATCTCCCGTCGATTTTGTGGCGTGTTCTCTGTGCACCATCCACACTGCGCTGCATTGAAGGGAATGCTGTTCCCTTTGATGTAGCGCTACGCCACTTACTGGGGTGGTTTTCTTGCATTACTTGCTGGATCGACTGGGCGGGTCTACACCGACCGCTCAGTCGATCCAGAGCAATCGATCTGACGGCGGCGAATTTGCCACCGTCAGTGTAGACCCAGCCTCAGTGAAGTCAGTGGTGAATTTGGTTCAACAATAGGTTTGTAGAAGACAAAGGTCTGTTCTACAGTATTACCCTTATTTGAACACTCCATCTATGCCACAGGTGTCAAACCCTTGGCCCGCGGGCCAAATCTGGCCCGCGGGCTTATGTTATCTGGCCCGCGGTCCGAATCCGGCCCGCCGGCTTTTGCCGGCAGTGTTTTCTGAGCGGAGCTCAGGAAAGTTGTGGGAGATCTTGCGTGAGCTCTTAAAAAGGAAATGGCCGTCTTAAAAAGGAAATGGCCGCCAAATATGACCCTGCAGGGAGATTTCACGGCAGAGAGTGGAGTCTGCGAGTCCCTGTGAGAGCCTGTTCTCATTCCTACTCTCCTACTGTGCCGCCGAATTTCACCCTGCGGGCAGATTTTTCGGCGGAGAGTAGACCATGAAAGGTAGAGTAGACTAGTGTGTGTTATGCGTGGCCCCCCTGAACTCAATTTAATGTAAATTTGGCCCGCCATACCAATTGAGTTTGACACCCCTGATCTATGCCATAAATATTGCAACATATGCAACTGGGATTACCGTGAGGTTGGGGACAATCAATTTAATACACTGATTTTTTTTTTTTTCAATTCAGAAAAGGAAAACAGTCTTCTCTGAAGATCCTTAATAGACACATCTAGATGCTATAAAATCACTAAGGAACATGTTAAAAATTAACAATGCATACTCAAAAATACAATGTTGCAATGGGTATTAAAATGTGGGAACTTCTCCACAGAAGCGTACAGAGACAGTAATATAAATAGCTGCATTCACACCATCAGAATTCAGGAAGGCTATATAACCTAGATATAGCAAAAGAGAGACTAAGATGGACTAAGTTAAAGTTTTACTGAAGCTTGTTTAATGTTCAATCAATTTTAATGTTCCAAGGTCCCTGAAGTGAATGATACAGGGTGATGTTGATAATTTATGTAGGTCTTGTTCAGAATTGATTCTGTCTTTATTTTTAAGATCCAAGTCTTTTGAATCCAATTTATATTTTACTGAAATGCCTTAGCCCTGGATATTGGGTTTTCTGATGCTAAATACTAATGCATTTCATTTCCCACAAAGTTCATTTTGAAGGGCATGAAGCCTGAATAATTTTTATTTAAAAAAGATGTGATGTTTGCTGAAAGAAAAATCAAAACCTTTAGTAAACTGGTACTGGCTTAGGTCTATAGCCCTTGCTTAGGTGAGTGTCCTAATTTTTTCATTCTCACCTCATATGGAAGTCTTTCCTTGATTCAAATTGTTTTGTTGCCCTTCTCTGGACCTTTTATATATCTGATATATCTTTTTTGACACAGGGTGACAGAAGTGAACACCGTATTCAGGGTTAGGGTATACCAATGATTTATATAAAAGCATTATTTTCAGAATATACTCTACCGTTTTTAGATGGTGGCTGTGCATTGAGCAGCTGTTTTCTCTTAACTGTCAACAATTATGTCTCGATTTCTGGGTGGTTGTTTTTTTTTCCTTGAATAGTTTCATTTAAATTAGAACCCATCAATTGCATCCAAGTAGTTGATTGTTAATTTGGATATGCGTTACCTTGGCACAGCCAAAATAATTCAGTCCAAACAGCCCTTTATCTTATTATTGCTTTTTCTTCAGTTTGCCAACAAACTTCCGGCACTCAAGCGCCCAATCCTAGGCACAGGATTCTAGGCATAGTCTCAATAGTGTCAAACAAACAAGGATGAGCACATCAACTGTGTTGTCAGGTATCCATTGCAAACAGAGTGGCTTAGGTTTGTGGTTTATTTAAAACCTTTTGTCCATAATCTCTACACAAACTAGCATGGCGACAAACTGCTTAACACACATACTGTCTTTCTTCTGTACCGAGTTAAAATGTTACAATTCAACCCCACTTGTGACAGCTTTGACTGTGTAACACGCCTCACTGGGAATATGCTGTAAGCGTACAGTGTAATATGGTTCACTGATGTCTCTCTCTACAATTCAGTTTTAGTCATTTAGGATGTACAGTAATTAGCAGCTGGAGTTCATATGGCCGTTTGCTTTTTGGTGTTGTGCCTTCCCTTTCATGTGATCCCTTCTCTCCACTGGTATAAGCTGTTAGCACGCCTTCCAACTTCTAAATATTCAGGGATTTGAAATGCTTAATGTTCTCTCCTTTCTTGTTTATGCCAATTCTCCAGAAAATGTTTGAGCAATTTCCACACAGTGCATATGCCAAATATGAACTGCACACCATTCACTATTTGACAGGTTGTCTATACAGATTTTTCTGGCTGTTTCCGTCAAAGGATAATTTCTCAAATTGTACATCCTATTTAATTTAATTAAGGGATACATGAAAATATTGTGTTCTGTTTATAGTCTCTGCATATTTCATGTGCCTGCTTCACCCATCGAAAAGTATGCGCACTTTTACATGTCTAAAAAGAATAGCCACCATAATGAGACAAGAAACATTTGTTACTCAGTTCAGGGGTATTCACCTCAGAATTTATGCTCAGTACAAACACAACATTAAAGGATGCAAAAAGCATATGAATTATGGCCTTCTGGGATCAGCTGGACAGCTACAAGAAAGGGGTGTCATCAGAGAACACAGCCAAGAATACAGAACTGTGTATATACAGCCATAAAAAGCAAGGCAAAATGCCAGCAACAGTAACAAGAAAGTTGGCTTTCCACTTTCATGGCTGTGTATAAGCCAACCTAATGCCACAGTCCCCACGAGAGAAATGTTTATTTTATTTGCATCTCACTCTAGTCTTAGCTTTTGCAAATCACGTTCCTGATGCAATGAATTCTGCCAAAATGGTTCAATGATCAAAGAGACTCGCATAAAATCTTCAGATGGGCAATGTCATTGTATTGGTGAGGAAAAAATGGATCTGGATGGGAGCAGAAAAACAGGAACCTGACATGGAAAGGTTGGTGGATGTTTAGGTTTATTTTAGCATCCTTACATTAGACGGTAGGTATTTATTTGTATGGGATGTGCAGTATTTTATACCCGCTGTTTTTTTATAGGCGGAACTCCTCATGACTTTTACAAACGTAAAGAAATAAAACCAGACATTTGTGAAAATGAGCTACAAATAGTTTCAGGGACTACATCTACTCCTGAGTCTCCCGGCCAACAACAGGGGAAGCTGCCTGAGTGACTTACACAGGGAGAACAGTCAAACTGAGTGCACTGTCAAATACACAAATAGGGCATGACAGTGAATGAAATTATTCTGAATTTACATTGGTATTACTGAGATAAGAGTCTGGTCCCTCCTAGGTAATTCCAGCACAATTTCCTGGTTTAAAGTAAAGGGTTTTAAGGTGGCTAAGTCAGATACAAGTGTCTAAATTGATAGCGGGGGCTAGTGGTGCAATTCCAAAGGTCTAAGACTAAGTCAAAGACTAAGTTAGATCCGGGGTGTTTGAAGTAATAATCCACCTAGATTTATAGCTCAGTGTCTTCAGATTGATATAAAGGAAAAAATCTTGACCTTGGTCAATTATATGATTAGTGTCCACTTCTCACGGGCTCAAATATATTAGGCTGGACTACAAGTCAGTTTAAGACTGTGCTAGAATTTAACCCCATGTCAGCAGCAGCCAAAGCACGGTTCCAGTGCTTTGCAGTTAGGAAAAGCTTCAAAGGAGCCTGACTAAGGTTGCATGAATGTTAGTTCCCTTGAGCCCAGCTTTCCTTGAAAAAATTATCTGCACTTGATAGAAAGAAAAGTGAGGGGGGAAACATTTGATGTGTGAATTCTTGGCTTGATTATCTTCATTAGGGTCAGAATTTTACCCTAGAAGTTTGGTAAAACCTAAAGCAATGCCAGTTTCTCCCAGCTCTTATTGCCAGGATCAGTCACGTGTACACGTACAGTTTGCATTTCAGTGATTTTCAATTACCACAACACTCTGCCCTGTGTGCTCTGAAACATTTCTTCCCATGAAGTCTGATACAAAATACATAGCTTGCAGCTAATTAGCTTTCTATAATAGGATTGCTAGTATATTCTTAGCCTCAAAGCTTTTTTGTTGTTTTATTTTTAAGAAGGAAATATTAACATTTTGCCTAACAAAGTTGCTTTTCCAACTTCGATCAGAAAGACCAGTGTATAGAATACATTAATCTAAGATGCAGGAACAAGTCAACTTTTACCACAAAGGAAGTTTGTTTTGTTTTAAAATTACACTTGTACATTTGAATATTCTATCTTTAAAAAGGTAGACCTTAAATGTCATATTTACATAATCTGGCTGGGCGTAAAGGAAGTTCAAAGTAATCCCTTATCTGATCTTTTTATTGACCGTCTAACAGTGATGTCAAACCAGTGACAGCTTCTTCATAAGGACTCTTTAAATGAAGATGATCTAGATAAATCCAACATTCTGATTACAAATTTTAACTTGTACATTGGAAAGAAAACAAGTCATTTCTGTATGAGACATTCTGATAATGTAGATTTCTTTTTCTTGTGAAGAAGTTGTCTCTGTTAATAGACTTCTACTACGCATTTGCTATAATTACAATAAAAAGCTGAAATATTTTTTAAATTGTGGAACTAACATGATATTTACCGTCATCATACTTACTGTTCCCTCTGCTTGTATGTTATGCCCCTTTCTCCTATCCTTGTCCGTCTAGTCTATTTAGATTGTAAACTCTTCTGGTCAGGGTCTGTGCATTACTCTGTTTTTGCAATTTCTACTACAATGATAACCCAGTCTTGGATGCCTCAAGCACTACCATAAACAATAAGTAATAATTAATAAAGCTATTTTCTTATGTTAGCCAGATTCAGTGGATCGCACTGGCCCACGGGAAGCCTAGAAAAAACTCAATTAAGTGATGCTGGGTTGCCGTGTTCATGAGAGGCATTTTTGAGGTACAATAGTTAGAGTAGTTTTGGACTTTTGATCATGATGTAGGCTATTTGTGTTTGTGTGTGAGAGAGACATTCCTCATTCCTAGGGAAAACAAGACTCACCTTCGTACATACTTAAATTTTTGCTACCCAGAGAAGGAATAAGAAAGACTGGTGTGTCATGGAAAGCATTTTTCCAAATGAAAACTATTTCATTTATGCATATAAAACCCTCTGTCCCAAGGGCAGTCTGCCCAGCATAGCATAGCCCAGCGCTCTTGAAATGAGTAGTGATGACTATACAGCAATGTAAGACATATCAGTTCTGGGGTGTGATCCCTATTACAGCTGTCCAGAAAATAAAAACTATTCCTCATGAAAAATTTCAAAAGTTGTTTTCCTTCCAATGTGGAACACAAACAGAGTGAGTCACAATTTTTAGGAGATCAACTTTAGCGAGACGGAGAGACCTCCACCCCAGAATAGTCAACAGCACAGTGGTTACATCCCTTACCTGAGATGAGAATGACTCATCTTCAAGACTATGCTCCAAATTAGACAGAGCAGCGACTGGAAGCTGGTTCATTCTTACAACCCAGGTGAGTGCCCTAACCTCTCATCTACTGGCTATTCTCACGTGCATTTCATGGTGAAGCAATTCCATTTTGGACCAGAGAAACCTTTCCAGAGAAAGTTTCATCAAAAGAGATGTGTTTCTGTAGAAAGTTTAAGTTTTGACAATCAGCATTTTCAACCTTTGACTGAAAATTTTGTCTCCAGCTAAGGGATGTCATTTTCAGCCACATAAGAGGTAAGTATTATATAGTGCTTCCTAAATGAGAATCTTAGTAGGACATCACTTGGATGGGGATGCACACACTGATTAATTATGCACCTGTTAGGAGATCTAGTATGCTAGATCAGCAACAGACATTTCAGTATTGACACATCTAGTCAGTAATTCTTAATAGAAGTGTCAAATGTTTGACCTGAAACACTTTGGTGATGAAAAAAACATTTTATTATTGTATTGTTAGGCCCGTATAGATCAAAACAGGAGTGGCAATCTTATCTTTCTAGGCCTCATGCCATTGCCAGATAAGCATCTGTTAAATTGGCAGCATAAAACGTGTTCATTTATCATGTTTTTGGTACGCGTTCTCGAGTTAATAAAATAATTGTTGGAAATTGTCTAAAACAGTGCAATCTTCATTACCATATGTTCATAGTGAACAATACTTACAAAACTTATCTAAGGAACTCTGTCCAAGCCCAGATATATCCCTCATCACCTCATGTAGAAAATAATGTGTACCAAACTTCTCATGAAATTCAAAACATTTAATTTTTTCTGATTTTTCCCTTTCTGGATTGAAGCTGGGGCTTGAAGTGGAAATGCCAAAATACAGTGAGAAAAATAAATAGTTTTAAAGAGATGGCCAGCCGTGTTTTGCAAGCCCAAGAAGGTTCAGATAAGGTTTGGATTCACAACACCACTTACAGCACAAATACCAGTTGCTATTGAATATACCACAACTCTCCATGTTTATTGGGGGGGGGGCAAATAAAGTAATGTTACTACACGTCACAATCAGTTAATTTAGGACTAGAACTAATAAAACGGTATGTTCTCCGACACCAGTATGTACGGATCCCATGTTTTCAATTAATCCATTATAAATAAAAAAGCAACAAAAGCTAATTGCATTTAAACCTAATAATTAGGAGTCAAATGTCATTCCTACTGAAGTCAGAAAACCTGTGGCTCCTTTGCAGGACTCAGGTAGTGGTGACAATTTGGTTGGCAGTGCTCAGGGAGAAATAGCTTTTGTGTAGCATTTTATTTATGCAACACTGGCACAGGCACCATAAATAACACCTCCACCAGCTGAATCCCAGATTTCAAGCACTGGGGGAATGCTGGAGAGGGAGCTGGACGTCAAGAGCAGGGCTGAGAATACAGCATGGCGGAGCAGGCTTTTGCTATATCCATCCTCCATTGGCATGTAGTCACTCTGACTCTCATTAAGGTGGGTTTGAGCAGTTCCTCAGCCACTTTAACATACATTAGTGGGGTCAGTCCATGTAGGATTGCGGTGTCAGGGAGATCACGCTAAGAATGGTCAACAGCCAGGCTACAAAACATGCAGAGAGTGAGCAGAAAGCCACTATTGAAGTGCCACTTACGTTGTTAAATAATGTATAGTCCAGTGGTTCTCAACCTTTTGGGCTCGAGGGCAACAAATATCATTTTTACAACCCCGAAGGGCCACCAGTCTATCAGCTCATAAAAAATGTATCGATGTATACAGTGTACATACACCATTAAGGACTACTGATCACTACATATTTAAAGTAAACTTTTATTTAATGCAAAGCAAATTAAAAATAATAAAATAAACTTAAAAACAGTTACCAAGTTATAACATATGTCCATTTCATGCATCTAATACGACTTCTCATCTAATGTGACTTCTGTGGCTGAAGATCAGAATTTAACTCGTCGACGTCTGGCTTCAGGTTAGCCAGTGACATCAGACCACTCAAATTTGTGTCTGTAAGGTGGCAAGATTTCTGGTTTTGATCAGCACCATCTTTTAGCCCTGCAGCAATACACTCCCCTGGATCCTCAGGCAACAGCTTCTTGATACAGCCAGGGGTATGGGAGTTCAGTGTTCCCCTCCCTCTGGCTCCAGCAGGGACCCTAGTACCTCAGGACCCAATCCAAGTGCCAGAGCTGTCTGGGGGGCAGCCAATCAGGGGGACTGCCCTGGGTCCCACTTTTGGGGGCCCCACACTTTGCACCAGGACTAACTGGGAGGCAGGCGGCTACAGCCTGCCTCCCGGCTGTGTGCTGGGACCTGAGGAGAGGTGTGATTTTTGTCATTTAAAAAAAGATTGAGAATGAAGAAAATGAAAAGTGTAGTCTTTAATATGTTTTTCTTTACCCTGCTTTTCAAGCCTTCAAGGACATTTGGATAGACTATGCTTAAAATGAAGGCGGTAAATAATATTTATGGTCCTTCCACCTTAACAATACCAACAAGTGAATGAAAAAAATAACTCAAACTGTATAGCAGAATCACAAAATTAAGGCTAGAAGTATAATTGTGGAGCTGACGTTAAGCCAAAAGCTAACCTTTAAGATTGCACTGCACTTTAAGAGAATGTGAACCATTATCTTTATCTTCTCCAGATATTTGCCTCTTATTGAGATGCTCTGTTCCTTGCATCATATTATTTAATCTCTTCCAGAAGAGTCTTTTCATTCGCTTTACTGATAACTACTGTATATGATGCATAGCACATATGGGAAAATTTTACAGCTAAAATGCTTGAGGCTACCATATTAAGGGATACTGTTAGTAATTATGTATACTTTGCCATTTTATTTTATTTTTCAGTTTAAATTGCCACATGCTATGCCAAAGATCATACTCTGCCCTTTGGCAAACAACCAAGTAAACAGTGTTTCTATTTTCATTGGCTAAATAACAATCTGTTAAGAACATTAAACGCTGAGGTTGTCTTTAAAAGTGGAAGTTTGGTAACAGCTGACACTGGAATCTATTAGATTATGAAGTGGTGCTGTTTTAGCACTGACCTTGTTACTTTGCTTTAGAGGCAATGGATACTTAGTAAGAGAATATGCTTCATTTGGTTTTCTTATTTGATTTTGATCATGTTTCTTTTAAACTTTAATAAACCATGCTCTCCAGCAAGCATTGTTCCATTGTCTTACTTGCATTTTCCTGATCTCATCATTTTCATCAGTACCACTTCCTCTCATTCTCTTTGAAACATCACTATTGTCTGTTGGTTGGAGAAGGGAACCAGCACTTCTAGGTCCTATTTCTAGCTCTCCTACTGCCTGCTGAGGAGTCCAAGATAAAGCACCAACTCTCTGTGCCTCAGATTCCTCACGTCTATGATAGAAATAATTATATTCACTGACCTCCCTGGAGTGTTTTAAGGATTTTATAAGTGATATTTGTAAAGCATTTTGGGGTCCTAAATAATTCCTACCATCTACATGCAAAGACTTGAATTATTATTATTAAGTGCCTCCACAACTGAACGAAGTTTGCCTTTACCCACCTAAGTGCATGCAAACAGCAGCTTCAGACACTGGAATCTTCTGGATTCTGATAAAGTGGCTGACAGCAATAAGAGGAAAGGGGTGTTTTTTATGTGAGGCAGGTGCACCTTTCATTCCTTCTCTACTGGGATGGAACACGTGGCTCTAATAGTCCAGCCAATTAAAGGACAAAGTTATTCGTCAATTTAAGTTTTCCTGTGTGGCTGGCTCTATGCTTTCCCATTGTATTTACCATTTTATTAAATCCTTTTTAGTCTATGATCTTTCTTAATTCTTTACTGCTATAGACAGTATGTAAAACATCAGGCCTGTCCCCAAATTAAGGATATTAAAATTTGGTTCCACATTTCTTCCGTTCTGTTCTGCATAAGTTTTTACACTGCTCCCTTCACGACAGAACCTGAGCACTTCCAAGTAGTGCAGTGATGTAACTTCCATCACATGTGGTCCATATCCTTTCACTCTCCTCAGAAAGGGAATTGTATGTGCAGTAGAGAGTTTTGTTTTGGTAGGTTTTTTGCTTTAACGTGCACACTGCTCTGTGTTTAATTTACAGAAGGCAGGTCAAAAAAGTGCACTTTGCACTTAGAGCAGAAGGTGGAAAATTTGTGATGGTCCTTACTTCTGTGGGAGTTCATTCCACAGCCTCGGACTAGCCCCCAAGAAAACTCTATTTCCTGTACAGACAGGTTTTTCTTTTTTCTTGTAGGCCATCTTTTTGTTTAGTGAGTACCAGTGACAGGAATATGCACAAAATTATTATATTTAAATTGATATACTGATAAATATAACAGGTGGATGGGAAAGAACCCCAACTATTAACAGCACCAAAAGAAGTGCTTTCTTGGAAATGCTTTCTTCACTAGACAAGGAGAGATACATATGGCCAAACAGACAAATTTTATACACTTCTCTTCAAAAGGAATTTTTGGTACATGGACATGAGACAGGAGAATACTATTTACTGTTTATACTAACTCACTGCATACAAGCGATATATGGCTTGCTTAAAAAATGCTTCTTGACAAAACAGTTACTTAGAATACAATAAAAATATATAATATGTTTACTCTCAAAATTACATGCTAGAGTGAGGTGGTTAAGAACTAGTATTATGATAATGAGACTGTAGTCTAGTATCTCCATGATGCTACAGAATAGCAAGGTGGCTTAACATTAAAGCTTTCACTTCAGTCTTGGGTAATCTCCATGCAATTCTTTTTTTTCTGAGGATGGCAGCTTTGTTTGTGATTACACGTAGGCTGAAATGATATATCCTTTACTTGATTATTTATTCTATACATTTGTGGCAAAGCATCCTCTGGTGAGTGGAAGAAAAGTGCCCCTCAAGCTTTTACTCTTTTTTTGCTGAATTGTAGGAGTCTTCTAAAAAAGCAACACAATGAAACAGCTTTCAGATTGGAAGTAAAACAGGAAAGGTAAAAATGACATTTTGGACACAAAATTACCTATCCAGGTCTCAATATTATCAATGACCCAATGTTAGAGGGGTGCTAAATGCAACGTATCTCTCTTACAATGAGACAAATGGCTTTTTCAAACTCTCTTGTAGAATGAGGCATTAGCTCAGATTACCAGATCAAGAGCCTCTTCAAGCTATCCCAGAAAAGAAAAATTCCCAAGGGACATTTGTAAATGAATCAATTCAGTCAGTGTGCGTGGCTGGATCTGCAGAATTTGACTGGGGGTGCTCTGTGGAACTTGGAGTTGTTTTTTAGGTGCAACTCATACAGCTTAATCACTGGATTGCTCTTCTAGTTCCTTCAAACTACAAAATAGTAGGTAATAGGTTATATTTGAAGTTCTGCGTAGGAGGGACTGTGTCTTACTATGTGTTTGGACAACACCAAGCGCAGTGGGGTTCCAATCTTGATAGGTACTTCTGGGCATTATGGTAAAGCAAATATAATGCTTATTATAGGGATAGTTAGTGTTTGTCTCTGTGAGCCATATATAAGTGGTAGCCATTCTATGGCTAATTCATTAGTGGTAACAAAACTGTCCATTAACACAACACTTCCCTTCCAAAGATCTCAAAGATCATTATTTATAATAAGTAATTAAGCCTCAACATGTGGGAGAGAAAGATACTATTGTATCCATTTGGTAGTGGGTAAAGTGAGGTAGAGAACAAAATTTGCCCAAGATTACACAGTAAATCATTGACAGAATCAGGGAAAGAATGAGAATCCAGGCATCCTGACCATCAGTCATTTAGACAATCACCTACACTCATTCCCAATTTAGGGATACTCTTACCCTTAATACTTAAAAGAGCTACCTGATCTTGACATAGCAAACAAGGTAGGCAGGGGTTGAAGAGTGGAACTGAAAAATTTCTGAACACTGTTAAGCATAACAGCATGTAATCTGAAATGCTTCTTGGTTACCAAAATGACTATAGAACTGTTTAACTTTATGAAGCAGAAAGCTAATCCTTTATACCAACATTATATTAAATACAAGAATATTCTGGGATTCTTCATAAGAGGGAGGTGAGTTGACTATTGTCATAAAATCAAATACTCAAATAATAATCACTTGCACCTACAGCACCTTTCATTTGTGAATCTCAAAGTTTATTATAAAACCATAAGATCCCTGAAAGCAGTCACCAATAAAAAGCCAGTCTTTACCAACAGGTACTACCACATGGTAAATGACACACCACAGTTATTTTACATTTTAAAGGTCAGGAATGCTTATTATTAAATAAATATGTACGGAGTTCACATTCCTATGGGAGGCTGATAGCCAGGAAAACAAACATAAAGCTTCAATTTCCAAAAAAATCCTCAGTCAGGCACTCCTGCTGCTCCCACTGCAGACCTCTTTCTGGATAGTCTTTGCTTTGCTCCCTGATTCCAGGGAGTCAAGAACAGGAGGGGAAGGAGGGAGTTCTCAGTGGTTTTTGCTGAAGAGGGGGAGCTGCGCTTGTTTGCAGCACTCATTATTTTACCCACTGGAGCAGAGCCATGACATGAGATGCTGGGGCTGCTACTCTGCCTGCCTTCCGACCCGGCTGTGCATAATTTGTGAAGAAGGCTCCCTTGCAGTGTTCCCCTGAGTAAGGGACAGGTAAGATCAAACCCGAAGCAGGGCTTTCTAAAGTTCAACCAACTCTAGGATTACATTCAATCAGGATGGATGCCATGTTGCTTACCACACATTGTAACCAATATTTAAAAGATAGCCACAACTATTAAGATAATTGTAAAACAAAATTTAGAGCGAGATCAGGATTAGACTGCAATACAAACCCAACAAAAATATTTTGATACATAAAGACAGAGACCTATACCTTCCAGACATATTCAGTGGCAAGCCCATCATAATGGCAATTGCTCAGCTAACCCAGATATCCACGGCAAATATAATATGGCACTCGGGATGTCAGCAGAGTGAAATTTCAAGTGGCATGATGCACAAACGTCAAATATGATTTTCTAAAAATGCTATTACCTGTAACACAATGCACTCTTCCCACAATGGTATTCGCTTAACTGGAAGTCTTGTTTAAAAGCAAATAGACACTGAACAGTATGAGAGACGTGGTTAATTGCCTTACAGAATTAAATTATATAAAAAGGAAGGAAGGAAGGAGGGTGCAAGACATGCTTTCTTTTTTCTAATCTCACAAAAAAGCAAACAATTTCATCCATATTGCAATTATTTCATAATTTATATCTCACCAAAAGTTTAATATAAATTTTATTCTTGTGTACAAAATGAATTAAATTTAAATAGCTTGGGAAACAACAGTATAAAGGCACTTCATTATTGATTCTACAGTAGGTAATGCATGACTTCCATTAATGAATTGTATCTGTTTAATCAATAATACTCATAAATTACTGGATTTGTTTACTCTTAGGGAATGGAATGTTTATTTTTTCTTAAAAACAATCATTGTAATACAACAGCTACACTAGCCTTTTACCGAGAGACAATCTTGAGAAGCCCAGAACCATAAGCCACTGTGTGACACCTCTGCCTCAGCAAGAGGGAGCTTTGCTAGAACTTAAACTGTGTGTGTCAGTTGCTTGCCACACCAGTCTGTTTGCCTCACCAATTTCCCCACACTGCCAACTTTAACTTTGCCTTGCAGGTAACGTTCAGTAAACCCCAGTTCCCATGTTTCCCAAAGAAGCATCTCTGCGGTATCCAGCCTCTTTCACTGGACACTCTCAGAAATAACCAAAGTCAGCTGTCTCCAGAGATAGAATACACACCAGCCCCTAAGTGCTGTAAATAGGGATGCTGCTCCATCCCCTGGCTTGAAGTCTTGGTTAATCTTGCCCACATGCTCAGGGTTTAACTGATTGTCATACTTGGGGTTGGGAAGGAATTTTCCCCCAGGGCAGATTAGCATGGGCCCTGGGGGGTTTTCCCCTTCCTCTGCAGCATGAGTCACCTGCTGGTGGATTCTCTGTATCTTGAAGTCTTTACATCATTATTTGAGTACTTCAATAACTCAGTCATGTTTAGGGGTCTATTACAGGAGTGGGTGAATGAAGTTTTGTAGCCTGCATTGTGCAGGAGGTCAGACTAGATGATCATAATGATCCCTTCTGACCTTATAGTCCATGAGTCTATGAAGTGGTTTCCATTATACACAGGGTTTACAGGTTGGTTCAATGGCTCTCAGCACCACCACTATACAAATTGTTCCAGCACCCTATACCAGCCTGCTGGATCAACGGAAAATGAACTCCATATTTTAGCATAATAGCACTGATGTGAATTTATAGTAATACTAAGCACATATTTATTAATATAGAACAGATCAAAGTGATACTAAGCAGAGATAATAGAAACAGAAAATGGTTACAAATAACAAGAACAAAACACTTTCTAGTGTCTAAAACTTAATAAAGTAAAATCCTGGTCTCAGGCCATTTCTCATCTACTGTCAATTTTCAGTATACTCAACCTACATTTTTGGGGGATCCACCTGTCACAGTTTCCAAGAGCACTGGCCCCTTTTGTCCCTTGAGCGTTGATTAATGAAGGAGTCCCCTTTCTTCCCTTTTGTAGTGCAGAAAACCTTTAAAAGTTATGTTTTGAAAAGCAAGCCCAGACAAAGTTCTTCTTCCCTGATGCTTGATCTTCAGGGTACAGGAGACAAAAGCCCCTTTATCCTGTAGTCAATTTGCTTTTTCGATTGGCTTGATCACTTTGTTAATCTTTGATATAAAAGTACTTCTAATCAAGCCAGTCTGTTTCCTCATTCACCTGTTAGCTTGGTCCATAAATATTCACTACTTTGTCTAGGGCAGGTGTGTCTGTCAGCAGCCTCCAAAAAACATTTTAGGAACTAATTTCCAGCACATAAGCTTAACTCTTTATATACTATTCCTACATACATCACACAGCGATATTCCTGACCAGCACGGCACCAGTTTTCCTATGATACCTTATAAGCCACTGTTTGGATAAATATTCTGACATTAGTTTGTTGGGTGCAGTGAGTTTGTCTGATCTGCTGGGATTTACTGTTACATAATTTGTCAAATGGCATAAAGGAAATCTTAGGTTCCATGATCTTGGCAAAAGAGAATGTTTAATGAAATATGTTCATGGGTGGAGACAGATGAATAATATGAGTGTGCGCACACACGAACCTGACATGTAAAAGGTAATTTCCATAACTTGCTTTTCACATAGCTGATGACATCATCAGTTAAATAAGATCATCAGACTGGATCAAATACCTTGCATTAGGAAACTCAGTATCAGGAAGCTAGGTTCTTCTCCTGGCCTTCATTCTAAGCTGTAGAAAGTCAGCTATGAGTGACTTCTTGTAAAGAGGGCTCTGCTTGTTTCTCAAGGGGTAACATCTACTCATCTACCATTTACTCCGCTGCCACTCAAGCTGAGTGACCCAGCTGCACCCACAAACTGAACTGGGCTTTGCCCTCAAATTTTCATAGCTCTTGACATACAGAGCACTTTGATTCTATGGATGAAATCCTGGGCCTATTGAAGTCAGTGGGAGTTTTGCTACTGACTTTAATAGGGTCCAGATTTTATTTTATGACTTCTACTTCCACAGCCGATGTTATCTTTCATGATTCAACCTAGTTCTGAAATACCTTTTCGTATCAAGCAAACCATTATTCCCTGAGGTTGCAAAGAATCTTTCTGAAATTCTAAAATGGATTAATAATAGTCACAAAGGGACATAATGCAACTACCTACAGGAGTAGTAGATAGATTCTGACTTGGAAGGCACCAAGCACTGTAGAATGTAGAAGTGAGATATTGCAGTTTGGGTTATGGGTGGTGGTAGGTAACCGGACTTAAGTGGCAGTTAACTAAACAGAGTAAGACAGTACTCCAATATCCAAAGCAAGACTTCTTCCAGATAGGGCTCAACTAGTTGTACCTTGGTTTTAAAAAGCAATGGTTTAATGATTTGTATTAATAACCTCTCTCCTTGAGTGAGTAAGAGTGGGGGCTTTTTAAAAACAACTATTTGAGTACTGATTCTTTTTAGATACAGAGCTTGATTTTCAGAGGTGCTGATCACTCCAGTTTTGATGTCAAGCAGAACTAGAGGGGTCAGCAACTCTGAAATCAGGCCTTTAATTTTTAAATTAATGGAATTTCTTTTGAGATTGTAAAGCCTGAATTAAATCGTTCTAGGATCTAATTCAAGCACAGTCAGCTTGTTTAATTTTTTTCCTCCTTTTTAGTGGTCTATTTTTTACCTCTCTCATCAAATTATCCCCCCTCCCCCACCACACACACTTTGCAGAAAGGACTACTTGAAAGCTACTTATACACTTGGACAGTAGGCAACCCAGAGGTCCTCTAAGTGGAAAGCCTAACAAAGGGAATCAGTTAAACAAACATATAAAATATCCATGTGCTATTTAAAATTTTAGGCCTTGATCCAGCAAATATTTATGCATGCGTTTAACTTCAGACAAATGAATAGTCCCACAAGTTTTTAAAAGCACCTAAGTGACTTAATAAATTATAACTAATATAATGAGGAAGAGCCAAGTTCAAATGCCTTCTCCATATCAATCAGAAAAGAGATTTGAACCCCGATATCCCACATCCTAGGTGAGTAGCCTTACCATTGGTATAAAGGTTATGAGGCATAAGCACCACTTCCTCCTCCCTACTTTGCAAGAAACGGCTTACACATTTAACTCCAAGAGAATTAAGGGCTATGAATCCCAAGATGCTGGAATTGCCTCCCTCCAACCCATACCTAGATGCTTATGTCCTTTTGAGAAATGGGGCATCAGCCACACCACTCTCCTCAGTATTTCCTGTTGGCCAACTTAGATGGCTCCCTGCTCAGTGTGCTGTTTTTTGTGGATCCTTTTCTTAGGCACTTAACTATACCCATGTGTTGTATAAGACGATCAGATGCATAACAGGTTAGTGTGGCTTACACTAGGCAGTAGGGCATTGAACCACTAAGTGTTGCAACAACGAGTCTAAAGTCCCCTTTGTGGATCTAGCCTATGGTACTTAAGGGCCAGATTTTTAAAAAGTATGTAGGCACAAATATCTTTTGGAATTTGGCTCTAAGTCACTGTCCAAAATGGGATCTAGGCTCCTAAGTCATTTAAGTGTTTTAAAAATTTTACCCTAATTGATTATATTCTGTACCGTTTACTAATATTGCTTATATACCACGGTGGGAAGCGCTAACTAAATATTTAATACACTGCCCATTTGGAAAGGGACAGCTTACTGTAATCATCGTAATCCAAAACCAATGACATCTGTACATTGCTTAAAAATTAGTTCCATTTTTGTGGTGCCCATTAATCATATTCTGTCATGGGACATTAGATATGAAAAACACTGAGGGTCATGAGCTCTAAAAGAGGAGGCTGTCTGTTCAGGTTCATGATTAATCTGACAATTAAACAGACTTCAGTATTAAAAAGGGGGTAAATTAAATCTGGTAGGGGAAAATATGGAAAAGAACGCACATTTTGCAGGATCTTAATCCTTAAAACAAATTGGCAATAGAAAGTAATCACCTTGGAAGTCTTGGGTAATTCTTCAGTGGAGTGTCAAGAAAGTAATTTAAGAATGTAGTTTTAAAGTCAACTTGTCCAAACTACTTGTAGCTATCTAAGGGAATTTAAGATTTTACTTTGGAATGGACATTCACAATGACAAAATATGTACAATAAAGCAAAATAGGGTGTGCTTGACTTGCATGTATTTGGAACACAAAAAAGTTTCATGTGACTGAGAAATGACTAAGGACCAGATTCGACATCTCTTCCATTAAGGAGCTCTTTGTTCCTGAAGCAGTTCAACTGAAATCAGTGGCACTATTTGTACATTATGGTGCTACTCAACCTAAGGCTAGCAAAATAGGGCCCTAAATAAGGAACTCTGCATTTGGCTAATGATTTCCAAGACATTTGTGTTTTTCTGCTAACTTTGAAGAGTAGAGTGGTAACATAGGGATTCCTCTCTCAAGAGCTCCATACTATTATGGAACACCATAGTATATTAGACCTCAGCACCACTCTAAATCAGAACATATTTACTGTAGTGGCTGATATCTCATTTAATTAGATTGTGTCATGTAGAATTGAGCTGTTTGGCAAGTGCAACGCAATGCAAATATGCATAATACTGTAAGAAAAATGTAATTGCAGATCATATTAACCTCCATGATCAGCTAATAAATAGGCTTTTTTTTCCTGCTGGTGAAATACAGCACTCAGAGCTTGACTCTAGCCTACCACAATCAGAAAGTTATTGAGACAAGAGCAATCAGAAGGCATATCATGGTTTAGGAGAAAGAAAGTCCTCCCATCATTTAATATGTGCACCAGTATTTTTGGAGCTGTACAAATTTATAGGAAATATGAAATATAAGAGAAATCTAGGGAAGTTGTTCCATAGCCACTACTGTAAAATGCGCTAAGTCTACAGGGTCAAATGTTCCTTTATGATAGCAGTTTCTTAACTGTAGTCTGTGGAATGCTATGGCCCACATGGTGCTACTGACCTTTCCTCATTGCTTACAGCTGGATGCCTGAGAAGGAGAGGCAGCATAGCAGGAGCCATTAGGGGCAACTGTAAAGAGTGATAATAGGGCCCAGAATACCGAAGTAGCCATGAGAGATTCCTTTAACTAGCCCCAGGGGCTGCAGGACACTTGAATCCTGGAGCTGCTGTTTCAGCCACCAGCAGCAGTAGCAGAACTTTCCTAAAATGGGTAATGCAAATGGAGTTGGGGCTTGGTGCTCTCTACCCGGCACTGCTCCACTACCCTGGGCGAGGTATTCTCCTTCCCCTGTGGGCTGTGGTCTTAAGCCTTGAAGCATAAGGTTGAATAGCCCTTTTAGAACAATTTTCCTATAATTAGGGTGACTCTGGATATTCATGATGTGTGTCAACACCCAATCCCTTTTTGAATCTTTTTAAATTCTCATCCTCAGTGATTTCCTGAAGTTTAATTAATTACATGTTGTGTGAAAAGGTATTTTATTGGTTTTGAATTTCCCATTTTTTAATTTGACTGTCCTTTTGTTCTTGTGCTGTGACTCAGGAAGAACAAAAAGCTCCACATTCTGTAGGCCAGCCATCATTTTATATACTTTATCGTGTTCCCTCTTAATCATCTCCTTTCTCAGGTGAACAATCCCAATTTTTTCAATTTCTCTTCATATGAGAGTTTTATCCTGCCCTTCATCTTTCTCCTTGCCCTTCTCTAAACCCTCTCTAATTCTGCAATATCCTTTCTGAGATGAGGTGATCAGCATTGCACACAGCATTCTAGCTAAGGTCATGCCATTGATTTATATAAAGGCATTGCATAATGAATAGATCTTCTTTTAAATGTTTTGCTACATAATTTTCTATTCTGTTATTAATCAAAAAATGTGGCTGTATGGCTCAGGGGATAGGCAATGCCATGGGGGACCTTTCAGAGCTAGGTTCTAATCTGGTCCAGATCAGCTGTGGTGAAATATCGTTAATATTTTATGCATTAATGACGTGAAATCATTAACATGTTTATGTGAAATGAGTTGTGCCACCTCCATCAATGGTCATAAATTGCTCCATTGTTGGCAACCTCAGGAGACAGGTTCTAGAACTCTGTGGATCTGGAGATTAAAATCCTCTCTTGTCCAAGTTTGTGGAGATATATTGGCAGTGAACCATTGCAGGGAAACAGATTACTACTATACATACACAGAGAACTTTCGACACTAGGGCTGTCAATCTGTTCCTTTTTACAGGAAATAAACACGTCAGAAAAATTTGAAAAACATGGGTGCTACCACAGTGAGTCAAATTTTTTCATACTATGTTAGTAGTCAATTTGTCAATCACAGAGGGCAATGTTTCCCTGTGTGCTATAGTAAAACTCCATGTCCAAGTGGCAGCTTGAATGCAAGAAGGTACCAAACATTTGTCCTGGTCAAGATGGCTCCACCACCAGCCCTTTCACCTCACGAAAGCTAGACAAGCCCTGTGCTTCAGACAGAGCAGTTGTTACAGAGCAGTGGCAACTTCCCAATGTATTTTATCTTTAGCCAGAACATGCGTTTATAACAATGCATGCAACAATGAGCTTGGAAATTTATTTTTAATGAAAAATAGTGTTCGAACTTGCATGTGTAATTTGCTTGTATGACCTAGTTCTGAAACCAATCCCAAATTCCAAACACACCTCATTCCAGGTATTCAGTTCTCTTGCCAAGAAAGACTATGTCTACACCTCAATATGGAGGCATGATTCCCAACTGAGGGAGACATACTCGCACTAACTCTGTGTGCGCTAAAAGTAGCATGAAGCTGTGGCAGCATAAACTGCGGGACAGGTTATCAGCCCTGGCAGATGTCACATTGGTGGCTTACAATGTTTCTGTTTCAATCACAGTTCTTTATATCAAGTTAATGCCATAAAAAAGCCCCAGAGTATAAACCCACAGCATCAGCAGCAACAACACATTTATCCCTCAGAGAGATACAATATGCCTCCCCCCAGCATGAGCGACACTGTCATTTCACAGACACTTGACATCAACCTATTTTACCATCAATGTTGTGGCTCTGAGAGCTCAGAAATGGATCACAGTGAGGAGTGATCAAAGGTAACCATAGTGATTTATTTTATTTTAGATGTTTAAAAATTCCCAGCATCTTTGCTGTTGTTGCATGTTGAAAAAGAACATATAGACCAGGTGAATTCTTCCAAATATATCAGACTAAGCAGACCCATTTTGCTTTAACTCCTTTGTTCTTACTGTATTTGCTAATTATAGATTATATCCACATGCAAACAAAGGAATCTTTGCTTTCCCCAGCTCATTTTCTCTTCCTGCTTCCACTTGCAATGAAGTCGTAATGCTGACTTTTCACACCACAGCCACACAGACATAAAGGATAACATTTATTATTTTAAATATATCCAGTTGGACACCAAATAAGATACGTGCATACCGTTAGAGTTCAAGGATGTGCTGCACCTGCGACCTCCCTCTCAATCTCTTTCTGGGCACCACCTCATCTAAGTACCTCCACTTCTCTTAGGGTGGAATCCCCAAACTTCACTTTCAGACAGAGCCATCACGTTACACTATCCCCTGCTCCAGTTTGTCTCCTCAGAAGCTCAGCTTTTACTAGTTTCCAGTGCTTAGCTTAACAGTTCCCACCTAAAAGCTCCTAGCATTTTTTAAATGGACTCTCCCCACATTTACCCCCAAGCCAAACACCTGCTTCCACATCAGCAACAGTGAAGTTACAAAAGAATTATCACTCCCATAATCTGTTTTGAGTACTGGCCATGGGGGCTGTCTACAGCTAAAAACTCTGATTCCTGAAGATGAAAGTTAACTAGTACTGATTTAACGCTTAGTTACCAGTTAGCCAGCAAAACAAATCCAGAGATTCTCTCTCTCTCTCACACCCCTACACATACCCCCACACACACCTTTCTTGTCACATGTTTTTGTCATATTGTTGTTCTGACTAAAACCAATACAGACACTTCAGTTTTCCCTACTTCAAGTTCCCTGTAATTTCAACTGGAAAATGTATTCTTCTTTACATCCTGTCCTAAGATGGCGTATTTTTACATGCTGCTAAAGAGATACTGTTAGGTTTAAATACATACTTTAAAAAAATCTTTGTCTTTAGTCTGTGTTATTGATTCCTGATTAAGCTCTGAGGGTATAAAACAAATGAATGAATTCTAGTTCAAGAGCAGAGTGATTATTTTTATGTTATTTTGGACCTATATATCATTTATAGTCTCTGACATTACTTTCAAACTTACATTCATACATCACTGGCAACAAAAATAGATGAGCCATTTCCTTTTGGCTTTACAGTGCTGAAATATTTGGATGGAAAATACTGTAGAAGAATGTTTATTTCCAAACAAAAATTGTTCTCACTTGAATTGGAAAAAAGGAATATTTAGATTAATACTAGGTTTTGTTTATAAAAAATTGGCCTCTCTCTCTCTGTGTGTGTCTTTAGAAGTCTGCCTCTTTCCATCCTGATTGTGCCTGCATTTCACTGGTGGGAAAAGAGATGCCTACAGTTTGTAAAGTGCACTGGAATCTCTGGGGATGGAAGCCACTATGTAAATGTAAGATATTATCATTAAATTTTATGGAATTTATTTTTGGTAAGTGTTCTTGAGTCATTTATAATACATTATTTTTCTACTACCCCCCAGTTTTCATTC
Source organism: Mesoclemmys tuberculata (assembly GCA_007922155.1). Taxonomy (NCBI): domain Eukaryota; kingdom Metazoa; phylum Chordata; order Testudines; family Chelidae; genus Mesoclemmys; species Mesoclemmys tuberculata. Next base: position 25,536,379 of record ML675617.1, on the reverse strand, counting down.
AGTTCCTTTATATTTTAGCTGTCTAGAGGATTAAGTGGTAGCAACTACTGTGTACTTATTACTATCCAACTTTTTCCAGCAGCAATGCCGTAGTCACATTGGCTTTGTTGCCTTATTAGTTTTGTTCATTTTATTTTGAAATATGCTTGTTTGAGACCACAGAGTATTCCACCTGCTGAGAAAACAATTACTATTAAGTGAAAGGTGAAAATGTATTTTGAGAGAAATGAAAAATATGCATTAGTGGAGAAGCTTTTATTTCAGCAATTAAATAAACTATGAATTATGGTGACAGATCTTCAAGTAAACTTTAAAAGTATGATTCATTGAAAAATTGCACTTATAGAAGCCGCAATATGGCTCCTAAAATCACTCAGCTGAGTCTATATGAACATCATTCTCCACAAAATGTACAGTATTGTATCTCAGAAATGTTCACTGTACAATGTATGCTGAGTGCTACCCTAAAAGGTCTGGAAATTTGATTTTTTAAGCAAAGTTAGAAAAGTCATGGTTTTCCTCCATCTTCCACATTCCTCTGGAATAAAATAAAAATAATAATAAAAAAATGGCAATGAGCATCAGGTTATATTTAGTAACCATGGAATAAATCTTTGTCTGACTGAAGCCAATGGCAAAACTCTCAGTACGATAAAGTTTTGGCAAGAAATATCTCAACTTACTAAAAGCTGTAGAACAAAAGGACACAGTGTATGAGGTAGAATAATTGATATGACAAATCCAAGAAAGAGGGCTACAGAAGAAGCTTAGTGGTAGCCACAGGGGGTTTTCAACAAGACTAATTTCATAAAGAGTAGCAAACAACATGGATTCATTACAACACTGATCTTTATTGTCCACCTAAATCCCATTGATCCCTTTTCTTTATTGTCTGTAGGGTGGAATCAAAGATTCACACACCCAAATAAGGGACTGTGATGTTAGATTTTGGCAAAATCACAAGTTTATATATTCCTCTGGATCTCAAGAACAGGGCTTTTAATCATGCTCCTGGGCCTATGAGGCAAAAACTACAAGACGAGATTTGGTACTGCATCATATAAATAAAAGAAGCCCAATACAGCAGGATAAATAAGATGCCTATGTTCCTGATCAGTGATTTTACTGATCTTTTATCTATATGTTAACTGCAAACAGGTGTTCAGATGATGTAATATACGAACTTTAGAGAGACCAGAGAGAAAGACAAATATACCATTACTGGATGTTACATTCTTCAGACAGGAGCCAATGGGTCCCAATCAAATGCAAAATGTGGCCATGGTGTGAAAAGCAGGGATAGGCTGTTGAATGCGTCCCATCCTCAACTTCAAGACACCAACAAGACTCCATTGAGCATGACTGTGTGGAGGGAGGCAGATAACTGGGGAGCTGCCACCATGGACCACAGGAATTTTCACCAGCAAAATGCAGCACAAGATAATGTGGCATCAAGCTACTCTGTCCCCTCTTTGGAGACAGAAGCATGCTATTTGTTTTGGTGGAACCAATGGAAACATAGTTCTGAAGAGCTCATGCTTCTGGAGGCACAAGGAACAGGATGGGAAGAAGAATAGAGGAGTAGATGGTCTAAGAAGCAGATGTCACATCAATGACCTAAGATTCTGGTATAGTGATACGTTTTCTCCCAGGTTTGTCAGGGTTGATGTGCTATAATAAAACAGATAGGCATGTGGCTATGAAACTGCCAAACTAAACTCGCCCCACTATGGGGAGATTCAAACACACACACACACACTTCATGAATTTGTATATAATACAGGACAATTTGGCCAAACGTGGCTAGATAACTATTAAGACTCAGTCTCCGAAGTCAGACAGAGCTGGTAACCAGATTTCTCTTTAGCAAAATCCTTTCCTGGGTTACACAAACACTTTGTCAAATTAAGTAGTTCATGACAGTGATTCTAAAGAGAAAACCCAGAAAAAGGTATAAATAAAGGAGCTCAAAATGGTATAGTACCAAAAAAAGTATAATTTGTTATACACAGTGTATCCCATGAAAAATTTCTGCCATATGGAAATGCAAACTGCCAAAGTGCCTTAGATCTAATATAATTACATTAATTTGAATTAGTAATGGGGTGGGAAGGAAAATACCCAGTTGGAGATTTGCGGAAAAATATCTGTATCCCTCTATATACATATCTATTGGCATATCCCATAGAATATATACATCTGTATGCACATACTGAGAGCTAGTTATGACTTATGATTTATAGTTTTGTGGTACACTTCTGAGTTTACGTAATTTCTGTTCATGTAAAAGCTGCTCCTTGTCAAACCATACTATGTTGTGGGAGAAGGAAGAGTGAAAGAGAACCATCACAGAAAGGGTTGTATCATGATGGAAACTGGAAAGTTAAGTGAAACAAAAGACAGTAGCATCTCACTATGTTAGCATCAACGACAGGAAAAGAAAAGTATACTGATTCAGCATAGCTGCTGCAAGGCCAGTGAGAAAAGCTTCATATAAGAGCTTTGGTTTGGGATGATGCAGTTTGGGAATGGCCAAGTGTTAACTTGAAACTTGATTGGAAAGTTAGCCTATAAAAAAGAAATGAAGGTGTTGGGCAATGAAGACAGTAATTTTTGTTGTAACTTCCTGAATCTCACAGATATACTGGACTAATTCCCTGTGACATTGAGTTAACTATCCCTTGTGTATAGTGACAATAAGACAAGAAACAGAGATCAAAAGGACACAAAGGACTTTGGACCTATGTAGATGACATTGCATATTCAAACTCTTGCCAGCCTTTTGATACATTTCACAATATTAGCCTACCTGTGTTTGTTTATGTTTTATGGTTCTCTCTCATTTTGTCTATTAAACCTATTTTTAATTAAGTTACCCACTTGAATTCCTTGACTATAGTACTCACTACATGTGGCACAATCACTATCAAACATCACGGAGAGAAAGCAACTACAACTCACATGTGAAAAGAAGCTGAGTAAGAATAGAGATGACAATTTACACACGCAGGCCTGTTCCATGCTACAAAATTAGGTTAACATAAGCCACCTTGCTTCGACCTAGTTGTGCATCTGTCTACCCTTACATTTGTCTCCAACTGATGTACGCATCCCATTATGGTGATGCAATAACACTACCTTCCTGAATTGTGTTGAGCCATGGTCAATGTACCGAGCATGATGGAGTGTAAATATAGACACTGTTACCTATGTCAACCGTAACAGTCCTCCAGCAGTTGTCTCACAACGCCCAATACTGATCACTTTGGTCACAATTGTGAACTCCACAGGGGTCATGGAGACTGGAAGCCACATAGACCCCATTTAAGAATAACAAATTTAATTTTAGCTGGACAGCTACACACAACAACTTTACTGGCTACGTGCTCCATACATTCTCCAGCCTGGAGTAGACTGGAGATAATGATCCTCTTGGGCTTTAAGGAGGACAAACTGTGCAGGCACAGCTATGGACTGGGCATAGAAACATGGACATGTACAATCAGATTTCACAGAGATGCCAGAGAAAGGGTATGACAGAAATCAGCAGTAATTGTTCATGACAGTGAAGGCACTGCTGAAGGCATACCAGAAGGCCAACAGTCAATCTGGTGTCGAGCCTCAAACTTGTTGCTTTTAGAAAGAGCTGCATGCCATACCACCGCTCTGCAGACAAACATGGATACCCCTGAGATGGCCAAGACACAGATGTCTGCTGTGAGTCCAGTCAGTCCTGACAGTTGATCCTGATGAAGGGGAAGGAACCTCGAGTGTGTGTGTAAATGTATTTCTCATTACAATGAGTTAATGATGGCATTCCCCACTTAGCAAGACACAGCTATCAACTTTTCATTTGTTTACTCATACTTGAAGAGGTAGCGGTACAACAAAAAGGTAGAGTTATCTGCTTTTCAGTCCCTTGTAGAGGTTGGTGGGGATAGAAGGGGGTAGGGCATGAAGAACAGTATATTTACACAGAAATGTCCCTTGAATCCTCCTGTGAAGTCTCAATGGAACTTTCATGGAAGTTCACTTCAATCCTCTCCCAAAAGTTTCCAGGGATGGCAGCCTTATTTCTTCCTCTGTGGTAGGATACCTTTCTATGCCAGTCCATGGTAACTTCAACAGGTAACTGTTGCAGTCAAGAAGTTAATGGTATACGGACCTGGGTAGCTTTGGGATGAGAGTAGCAGCTGTGCTTTTTGTGCCTTTGTTATCCTAAAGAGTAAGGTATCAGCTAAAACCGTCACCTGTGGAAAATGGTGCCAGTATTCAGTGCCATTGCCCTATACTCAACATTTCATGCAACAGAGGAATTCTCCAACTCTAGCAGGTCACACTCACGGTGGCTGGTGCTTAATGGGGCTGTGCACAAGCATGGCAAAACAGCAGTGTCAATAAGCACATCCTATGTAAGACTTTAGGGGAACAAGAGGAAGGAGGTCTGGAAATTAACTTTTCCTTCCTGTTGTGACTATACTGACGATGTACCTGTAACTGATGCTGTTGTGGCCTAAAGGGTGACAGGGGCTCCCCCTCCACACCCAGGCAATACCTGAAGCAGATAGGGAAAACAAAGACAACTCAGGATGATGTTTTCAGCAGGACCCTGCAAGCCAGTTTTGCATCGGACCATGAGCCTGGATGGTGAATATTTCAGACTGTAGAGAGAAAGAAAAAGCAGATGGGCCAATAGCCCAGGAGGAAAAAGAGAAGGAGATGCATCAGAATGAGGCTTCTCTGGACGCAAGCTGCAGACTCTTGCGGACCTTCAGGTTCAACAAGCATGGACTTACCTCCCCCTTTGCAATCCGTGAAGAACTCCATTTTAGCACCTCCCTCCCCACTCCCCGCTCAACACTCCACGTGGAAACTGGAGCCACATTCCTATGCCTACCTTTCCACGCTGTGACAGCCAGGGTTGCTGTGTGTGTAGCCAAAATGGACATGAATGTTCTATTTCCTTGTTAAGTTCTGTGCCATTAATATATTAAGTTTTTAATGCATTTTCTTTTAAATTGCAGAGATTTTTTTCCTCTTCACTGGTTTTGTTACTCAATAAAGTTCTATTTTTTAGAACATAATTAATCTTTATTAGCATGCAACATATGCTGCAGAATGCCTAGTGGTACTGAAAGCACACACTCACTTGTTATTGTACAGTATGACAGAACACACAGGATCAGTGACAAACAATATGACAGTGATAAATGTACACCAAACACCACAAAATTCATAATAGGCCCCAAAACTGCAGCGCCAAGTAGAGCCCAGTCTACCACAAAGAATTACTGGGGCTCACTGTTAAGTGGCTCTTTCCTAGTTTCCCTCAGTCATCTAGCTCTGCACTGATCTCTTCTAATAGCCCTTGTGCCTGGCTATTCAAGCTCAGCAAACAGCTGCTCCACCTCTGCTCTCCATCCCAGCAGTAACTTCTCCCTCTTCCCTCACAGATATTATGCAGGGTACTGCAGGCATCTATAACCATTGGGATAATTTTCTCACAGAGATCCAATCTTGTGGGTGAACGCCATCCTTGGCCTTTCAATTGACCAAAAGCAAGTTCAACTGTCATTCTCCACTTGCTGAGCCAGTAGTTGAATCTTTTCTTGGTGCTGTTGAAGTGGCTGGTGTATGGCTTCATGAGCAAGGGAAACAAGGGATGGGCTGGGTCCCCCAGTATCACTATTGGCATTTAAATATCACCAATTGTAATATACTGGCCAGGAAAGAATGTCCCTGCTTGCAGCTTTCTGAATAGTCCTGTGCTCTTAAAGAGCACATGCACCTTCCCTGACCATCCCACATTAATGTCAGTTAGTGTTCCTCTGATCCACCAATGCTTGCATAACCATAGAAAAGTCACGCTTTCTGTTGATATACTTTGGGGCAATGTGGGCTTAAGCCAAAACAGGGATATGGGGGCCATTTATCGCTCCACCGCAGTTCAAGAACCACATTGCTACCAATCCATCCACTATGCCCTGCACGTTGTCCAGAGTCACATCCTGTATAGCTTGCTTCCATGACAATAGCCTGACATTGGATTCTCTAACTCCCAAATCATTTCCTACTGACTGGTAGGACGTTACCACAGTGCAATCACCACTCACTTCTCCACTGTCAGTGCAGCTGTCATTCTGGCATCCCTGCACAGGACGACTGGGGAGAACTCAGCACACAGATCCTCGAATGTGGCCTTTTGCATCCAAAAGTTCTGCAACCACAGCTTCTTGTCCCAAACCTGCATTATGATGTGATTTTCCCCAGTCAGTGCTTGTTTCTCAGGCCCAAAAGTGGTGCTCCACCATCTGCAGGTGCTCCATGAACTCTGCCAACTACCTTGAATTGGTTTTAGCTTTGTTTCATGGAGGACAGCCTGCTGTGCAATTCTTGTGTTCCCTGCTGTTTTTCTTGCAGATGTGCAGATGTAAGAGGATCACGGGTCCTGTGCTTGCAACACTCATGACAACAGTGCAGAGCTGTGTGGGTGCCATGCTCCTGTCAGATTTCTGAGAGCAAGGAGGGCCACACGGGTTCATGGGATTTTTTTTTAAAAGGCATGACAATTATGGGACATAGATGATATTAGGAGATGGAGAAAGTGGCATGCTGAGAACTTGACCCCCTTGCTCCCAGTCACTCCTACACCACTCCTTTCGGCCTCACCAGGCATTGCTAAAACTTCCCAAAAGAGAGTGCAAGTTAGATTCTGGGATATCTAGCCATGGGACACCACAATGGGCATCCACACAGGTACTTCTGGTAAGTAGGCACAGCCGCGAGACAAGAAGTCAAGTATTCATGAGTGATATAAACCATGGATGCTTTAGGCGGATGTAATTTTTGTCAACCCAAGTTTGTAGCACAGACATGGCCTGAGTCAAGACCTGTGAAACTGGGATGCTGGGAGAATTCTTCTGGAAAGGGTGAGCACATCAAAGCCTAAAGATTAGGCGTATTAGGCACATTTACATTTACAGGGGGAGAGAGTCTGCAATGTGTGAAAAATCACTCCGTTTTTTAACCACTTATTAATAACTTAATTAATATGTCATGTTTCTGGATAATCTTTCATTCCAAAGCAGTGTGCAAACTATTTGCTGGAACACACAGCATCACTGAAATGCAGCTACAGCTTGGTGTGGAGTGTCAGCCATTCAACCAGTGCACAGACTATACATAACCAGCAATACCTGCAATTCAGTGGTGCTTTAAAGGTATGTGTATAAGCCAAATCCAGCAAAGTACTTGAAGAATAGTCAACTTCACTTCACTGGGACTGTTTAAGTGATCAAAATTAAGCACCTCCTTAAGTGCTTTGGCTGCATCATGGCCACAAATTGTCAACTGTTTTTGTGATCCTCTTGAAAGCTGCTAGTGAACTGTAAAATATACTTTACTAATAACAGCGGTAAAAATATTTTTGCATTGTTCACAAATTACACAAATAGCTTAAGTATAATTGTATTGCAATCAATGGAAACCACTGATTTCCATATCACATGTTAAGTGCTGAGGTTGATTAGCATTAAATTTAATTTCTGCTAATCAGCATAAGGCACGTGGGACATTAAATTCACATGGTGTTTTACAATAATTATACTAAAAAAAACCAAAAAAAACCTACAGCAAATGCACGTAGGGCCAGAAATGGGTATATGATTAACACTGCATCAATGTGTGGGTAGAAGTAGGAAATGTGTATTTAAAAACCTTCACATCTCTATTTAAAATGTGATATAAATGGAAAGGTTTGTCTCGTCTCTTGGCTACCTCTGCTAAGTATGTACCTAGGACAGGAAAATTCTCAGAATTCGGATGTCTGTTTTTCTTCCTCTCTAATTTTTGCCACAGCCAGTTTTAGTTAACTACCTTATTTCTTAGAAGTCAGAAAAAAGGAGATACAGATTGCCACTTTTTTTTTCCAGTACCAGAAAGCTGCAAACACACACATCTCAGACTGGGACATGAGTATAATATATGTACCTTTACTTTAGGTAGCTTTATTTTACAATTTGACAGTCCCAAGGCCTGCTGTGTTGTTCTGTAGCTGCACAGATACGGGGAGAGAAAAAACAGAACAAAATAAAGTCAGAATCATTTTCTATCAGATCCACATGCTGATTTCTTCATGCATCACACAAAGACTTCTGTCTTTCAAGTAGTGCAGCTAAATGAGAAGAAATTTCAATTTTCGTAACAACTCCTGAACTTTGATTTTTAAGAATATTTTTCAAGCTATAGATGTTTTTCACATAACCTGAGATGACCATTGGAAATACAGCATAGAACAAACCAGTTCTGACATTTTCATTTTACACTAAACCAGATTTTGTTGTATTCATCATTTAAGAGCTATAAAAAAAGCAACAGCTTCTACTCCATCCTGTATGCTAGTCCTGGTTTTGCAGGATAACAGAATTTGCTGCATTTCTACATTAACTAATAAAGCACAGATATCTGCATTGTTCTACAGGTGTGTGCGCACATGGTAAACTTTTTTTTAAAAAAAGCCCTATTCTGAGACGCTTAAATTGTAGATAACAAAACAACAACCAATGTTATAGGAAAAATGAAAGCTACAACCATAAAAAATTATATGCTTTGTTGCATGCATTTTTTTAGTTCCCTTCTTACTGGCCTGAATCTCATTTACCAAAGTGTAAAGGGACTTTAATGTCAATTAGAATCAGGTCCTATTTGTTTACTGTATATAGAGCCAGATTTTTCAGATAGTGTAAAATGAAGTCAGTAGGGATATACTGATTTACTTCAGATGAGGAACTGGCTTACAGTTTTTAAACACACTGGTTTTAAAGTCATTAAACATAAACAATGAGAGAAAGCAGAACCTAAAAAGAAGGCTAAAGCATTGGTCAATGCTGTAGTGCCGGACAAAACTAGTGACTTGAGGAGGGATTTGATGGTGGAATGAAGCTGTATAGCTCAGCTTTATCTGGATTAACAACCAGACCAATGTGCGTGGTTTATTGCCAAATCAGACTAGCCATCAACTGCAACAATTCACCAAATTTAGCCAATACCAAAATGTAATTGGCATACTTGATATCTCAAATGTGGTAATGTCTGGGAATGGTGCTCATTTCAAACACAACTGATACCAGCCTCTTCAAGCTTATCCATCAGTCAGTTAATGCCAATACTGAAAAATGACGACAACATAGCCTTGCCAAAATCCTGTGGAGATAGGTAACTAAACCAAGTATTTACCATTGACTTGAATGCAGTATTCTGTTCCATTATAGTGTCATTGACAGAAAAGCTCTATTTTCCCAAGGCTATCCAAAATGCCTCATCAGATCCCGAAAACTTGCTTGATGCATTGAATTGAGGGCCTGACTTGAAGTTGATAAGAAGTGCTGCAGACGGCATATTAAATTCAGCCATCTTTGCAAAAAGCAGTCTCAAGGTAACGATCTGGTTGACTGTGGAATCAGCAGGTCTGAAGCTTCACTGAATATCCCAGCCTTTCCCACAAAGTGGATTGTTGGTTTGTAACATTAACTGAGAAGCAAAGACTTTCCCTGGGACCAACATAGTGAAATACCTCTACAGTTACTACATTCAGCCTTCTCATTTTTTCTGAGCATGGGTATAACCACGCCCTTCTTCCAGTCATACAGGATGGTAGTAGTACACCAGGTTGTCTGGAAAACCCTCTGTCACCTTGATACAACAAACTCTCACCTGGCTTCAGCAACTCTGGGGTAATGTTACAAAACTGTGGGACCTTCCCAGAGTTCAGCTTGGGACTGTGATCTAGATCTCTTCTTGGTTGCAGGAGGTGGTTCTACCAGAAAGTTCCTGCCCCTCTTCAAATGGAACAGGAACTGCAGGTGATGGACAACTGAAATGATCTTCTCACTGATACAACTGATCCTGAAGACTCTAGCCGATGCTGCCATCCCGATTCTTTACTGGACAACTTGGAGCTGTTGGAGGCCCAGTAAAAGTTGAGTTTCTTGACCACTGTCCTACAGGCCTAGCATAGCTTCAGTTGCTTGCTTCGCTATACTGACCCCTGTAGCATGACCTCTTCCAGTTGGCGGAGATGAACAGGACTACTGCATTACCTTATAGATGTCTTAGTTTCTGCATATCACAGCATAATAAGACAAAATACAGATACTGTATGCTTGTAGCTGCACATAGGTAACAGTGATGGGAACAAGTTATCCTTGAACATCTGAGGGTACACTGTTTTATTGCCAAGAGGCATACTTTTACTCCGCCCCTCCTATCACCAGTTGTTTTGACGACCCCAATTATCATGGTGAGAATGCAATGTAGTTAAGGGTGAAAACCCAATGTAGGTAATTAGCATATATGATAATGAGAGAGATAATTAGGTGAAGGCTGTTTATGGAAGGGCATAAGAAGTCACCATTTAGACAAAGGGGCATGCTCCATAAACACCTGACTCTGTGGGAGGTGCTGCCGGTCAGGTCAGAGGCCACTGCCTCCCTGAAGAGGCCCCTGAAGAAAGCCATTCCTGTATACAGCCTTCTGAGTGACTGCTTAGCTCTCTAGGCTTAGCGAGTATGATATATTGTAGTTAGCTTTATGCTTTGTATCTAACTAGTATGTTTATAAAAAACCTTGCCCATTAAACACGATTGATCTGCAAATCGGGCATACTGTGTCTCACTGGTATCCACACTGATCACACAGTGTCCAGTATCAACAGGAGCTACCTTCCCCTGCAAACATTGCAAAGCTGAATAGAAGGTGCTGAGATCATGCCTGTCATGCTGTTTTAAACTGCCTGAGTCAGCCATCGGGATTCTTATCTTCCTTGCATCATGACTCAATGACATTCCAAAGTCAAACCCATCCAGCCTTTTCTTTTGCACTCCATAAACATGTCTCTGAAGATTCAAACTGTAGGGTCACTTTTTTTATAGCTCCATCTGCTTTGAGCATCTCCTCATCAATCCATGAATGACCTTTGAAAGGCAGTGGTCAGCACTGGTGACTTGAACCAATGCCAATCTTCATCAGATGACAGAGGGAGTGAGACTTCAGTCGCTAATGCTTCAGTGGCCATACACAGTTCAGAACGGAAAGCTGTGATAGCTTGGTTGTAGTAAGGCCTTTCGGTTGAATCGGACTAATTTCAGCACATTGACTGACTGTCTTTGATTAAATTAAATCCATGACCATTATAGTCAGACAGCCTTCAACTCTAGATTACAACCTGCTCAATATTAACCTGTCCAAATGAGGGACAGAATAGGTAACAGGTGTCAAGGACTTGGGCAGCATCACAGGCAATTCTGGAGGACACTTGAAAGATATGCATACTTGAATAGCAGCAACTGCTGCTATGTTTCAGGCCCTTCAGCGGCCCTTCTGAGGACATTTTGACCTCAAACTTGCTACAAAGCTGCAGATCTACAAAACCAGTTACACCACCTCTGTTGCATGGAACTGAAACATGGGCTCTGAGGAAGGCTCAAGAACATCAGATTCATGCTACACGGCCAGCAAAAAGCTTTAGTGGTGCAACAAAATTGCCAGTGATGGACATTCATTATGCAATCCGACTACCTTAAGCACCTTGCCAGATATTGATCCGAGTGGTGCTTGATTTACAAGGAGGTCTTGACTCATTGGGATTTGCCATGGTTATGATGAAGTTGTATGGCACAGAGTCAGGAAGCCTATCCCAGGTATAGCAGTTCAGTTTACAAAAGGACTCGACAACCACAAAAGTGAGGTGGTGTGCAGAGCTGACAAGGAGTAGCATGCAAGTGAAAGAATAGAACAGAATCAAGAGGCAGGTGGCTGTTGGGCTAACATGTGCAGAACTGTCAAAGTGAGGACAACAGTTCTGAATTTGATGCATAAGAACTGAAGTCAGTGGCAGGGATTCAAGAGGGATTCAAATATCCTAAAAATGGTTTTAATAACTGGATACTGTACAGGACATGACATGTTCCATCCTAACACTTTGCCTTAAAAAAATCAAAATGATTGAGAAAAGAAGCTGCTCTCAACACATTGATTTACAGAAAACACATTAAACTAGAGACAGGTGAGATTGATCATGTATGGTTCTGGATCTGAACTATAAGAAAGTTCTTGGGAGTTCAGATCCAGAGTTTTAGTTCAGGGTCATCTTACTTTAGATTAGTATTTTAAAAGTAATTATAGTAATAACAACAATGGGGGAATTTCAAAATGACATGAAGGTTCAAAAGTTGTGCTATTAAACACAGGCTGTCTGAAGATTTCAAATACTTGAATGATCCAAGACTGGAATTTTAGTGTCACTTAGTGAGAACAAAATAATTGCCAAAGCTTGGCACAGGTTTGGTTTGAAATTTGGATCATGATTCTGGTCAATTCTTATTTTATCTGATTCAGTTCATGAATCCCTGATTAACATAAATGTAAAATGAGATACTCAAGAGAAGAGTGACCATATGAGAAAATAGAGGACCCTCATAGTTCAGGGGCTAGTGTGTCTTGCAAAAACAGCTCAATTCAGAGTCTCAAGGGCTGGAAGAGCAATTAGGTGGTGATGGGGATTAAAAGATAGAGAAACATACTTCAGAGAGGGGACTACATTTCTTTTTTTAAAGGAACATACAACTTCCAGGTTTATCCATCATCCTTTGAGATCCCAAGATTTTAGTAAATGCTATTCCTTTTGCATAAACAGTCTTACCACATTAGTTAATGAGCAAACTACATGTACCTTAGTAAAACAGAAAATAGAACTATAATCAATTGCAAAAATGTTCGACAAGTGTCTCAAAATATTATACTAGAATTTCAGATTACCTCATCTCAGCAATATGAACAATCAAGAGAAAAAAGGCTACTTACATTTTTTTTATATCCCTTCTTCATATTCAGGTTACCTGGAAGCTGAAGTGACTTTGAACGTCATAAAACATGACTATAGCTGCAAGTCTGGGTGAAGTTAATATCTGTTCATCATTACTAGCTGCTTTGGTAAGGTAAGGTCAGGACAAATTTGGGGAACATGCCATCATAGATGTGAACTACAGAACAGCACCCAGAAATCTGAGAGTTTTCATCTGAAATTTCCAACGGAGAGCTTGAATGAGAATGAGGAGCAGGGCATCAATTGCTCTCTGCTTATTTGTGATTTATACTATTAGAAATATCCTCTTAGCCACTGGGTTGAACCATCATGGAGCATAAATGCAGGGATACACTGGAGACCAATAAATTGTCACAAGCTATGGCTCATCACTTGTAGGAATAGAGGATATTTTCTACAGTGAGAAAACATTAACATTTTTGGTTTTTTAAATGTAAGTGTAATGTAGAAATTCATCTGTTTGTGGCAAAAATGTATCAAAATGTGTTTATAGTAATTTATTCCTGCTAATAAAAGACCCATTTAATTTTTTCTAAAACCTTAACATTTATTCATTTTAGGATAGCAATATAACAGCACCAAATGCATAGAAAATTCCAGAGAGAAAGACAAGCTAAACAGTGTTTTTTTTTCACTCAATGATATTCAAATGTTGTTCCAAACAGCAAATATTGCAATAGCAACAACAAAGTTAGATTAGCTATTTCATTAGAGATTGTTTTTTGGTTTCTGCTGCAGTACAGTGTGTGCTCTTCTACAGAAATAATTTAGTTTTCTTCATTACTGCTAGAAACTTTAGACAAAATTTTGTTTTTGGATCTCCTCAGTGGGTCTGAACTCCAATATTATGCACTCCTTCCATGTATGGCTCTCCAATGATGTCTGTGAAGATTGTAGCAATGCAGGCAGAGCAGCATATTGAAGTTCAGCTGCACCTTATGGATCTGACAACAGGATTTTGTCCTTAGTTTAAATAGATCAAGATATTCCAGAGAAAACCTCATAACTATGTTTTCTCTGACCTCCTGAGCAAAGGAAGTAGGGATGTACGAGCTTCACAAGAAATATTTCAGTTATTTTTTATTGATTTTTCAAAGAAAATATAAAATAAACCAAAAAGTAATATGCAAGATATTTACATTGATACAAAATTCCTTATGCCAACCAGAGGGTAAAAGAAGGTAAATATAAAGCCTATTGTTTTACACCTTTAGCTTCTATTTTTATTCTCTAAGACTTTGACATCGGAAAGGGCCAGCATATCAGTATAGGGTTAGTTATATTGAATCTAAAAGGCATTAGGACAAGATTCTGTTCTCAATTTTGTAAATCTGGAGTAACTCCAGGAGATTCACTCCATAGAAAGTGAGATCAGAATTTGGCCAGCTATTTTAATAATGATTTCATTCAAAATCTGTTTTTTCTCTACATTTTGTCACTAGTAAAGTGATTTTCTCCATCAAAACTGTTTGACAATTCTTTCACCTAACTAGCAATCAGTTCAAGTTGAAGTACTCTCCAAATATTTTTGACACTGTTCTATCATTATATTATGTAATAATGGTATGAATGTCATCACTTTACATGACACTTTACAAAGTTCAAAGAGATAAAAGCCCAAAGATCCTGTCCTGAAGAGCTTACAATCAGAATTAGAGCAAGACCATCAAGATGACAAAAAGAGGAAAAGGCAAGAAAGAAAGATCTGTAGGTCAAACCACTCAAAGATAATGTGATTCATATTGTTCGGCGAATGAATCATAAGTATTCTAATATTTTTTAAAATCTATTTCAGTTACTTGTGTATAGTTAAATCACATACTTAGGCACTAGATCAATATAGACTAGGTTAAGACAAGAATGGATGCAAATGTTGGAGAGAAGTAATAAACTACGGTGGAAAAGATGAATAGGAGGAAAGTGAAGATGCTTTCACATCAAGAGGGATGTCTTTTCATAGGGAGTGTGGGTGCGAGGACAAAGGATGTCAGTGCTTAGCAACATTTCTGCGGGTCTGGGAATCGGGCCCAGGCTTTGGTCCTCCGTGGGACCCCTGACATCAGCTAAAAAAGCCGTGTACTACACAAGCAATAATCATGTGCAAACCACAGCACTTTTCTAGTTTTGAAGTTAGGGAATGGGGGAGAAGCAAACCACAGCAACTTTCGAGCCTTGAAGTTAGGGAAGGAGGGAGCATATCAGAGCAACTTTCTAAGGCTAGGTCTATACTGATGGCGACAAATCCGCTGCCGTCAGATCGATTTCTCTGGATCAACTGAGCGGTCAGTAAACACCTGCTCAGTCGATCCAAAATCAACCTACGAAAACCACCTCCGAAAGTGGCGCAGCGCAGTATGGACGCCCCACAGAACGGAAGCAGTCGAGTCAACCTAAGTTACACAAGTTTTTTACATCACTTGTGTATCTCCCGTCGACTGCCGCCAAATCTCGGAGGTAAGTATAGACCAGCCCTAGCAGTGTCCAGAACAGGGCAAACCTGCCCAACAGGCACCATGGTAATGGGATTGTAATACAAGAAGGCTATGTCCCCCCCCCAACTATTTCTCTCCTCACCACCTGGACAAAGAATGTGGTAAAAGGGTGTTATCTCTTCTTTCCCAGACAGCATGTCTGTTAGGGAAGGCTTGGGATCTCTCCCTCTAGTTCTTCCTTTGTTGCTAGTTTGTTAAGGGACTTCATAGACATTCCTGCTGTTAAAGTAAGTGTATATGCTACGCACGTTTTGTGGGAAATAAACAGGGGTCGATATAATTATGCGCCTCCCCTAAGTATTAATATTCATTTTATAATCATTTATATCACCAAATTGGGATTTTATGGGGCATTGAATAAGTGTGTGCGTTTACATATTATTTTAGATAAAAAGTTGTAAAGTAGTGAACTCGGGGCTCACTTTGGTGGTTGCGAGACAAAGGGGAACGGGTGGACTAGAAGCTGTAACCAAATAAACGCTCCTTATCATTCCACCCAGCTCAATCTCTCTCTTCAACTGACCCTGCAACAGGGAGAAGCATGAAAAATATCTGAACTGGAGAGTACGAGGAGACAGCAAAAGGGGCAACAACACTAAAAGAATGGCACAGTGCAGAGGTGAGGTAGAGCTTAAAGAAGGGGCACAAGGCAAGGAGAGAGTTGTCCAGAGTGTTTAACATGAACATGCGGAGTTTGAACATCATGGAGAAAACTTCAGGAAGGCAGGGGAGGTACTGAAAGAGGCTTAGAATGAGGTCAGAACAGCAAAAGAGGAAGATTATTTTAGCTATTAAATGTTGGATGAGTTGAAGAGGGGAGAGTCAGAAAGGTGAGAAGGAAAGATCAATGTGTTTCTCCCTGAATATTCAGAGCTATGGTATTCAAGTCCACATGGTAACTGTGTCCTCAAAAAAGGTGTATGGGCTTGCAATTCCATTCATCAGTTTACTGACTCAGCTAGGAGCACAGAGATTAGCAGTTCACACATCCTTTGTCCAGATTATACAGAAAAAAAGCAAGCCAAAATTCCCAGTGAATTTGGCCTTGTGTGTATAACTGGAGGGCATTAATGACAGTACAACTGATACAGTATGTTTCAAATAAACAAATGCAATTTGGCAAACCATTGTTAGCCACCTGCTTATCGTTCACACTAACTCCAAACCATAGCAGTGGGAGCCTACAGACTTTATTCTTGTTTCCAGTGGCAGAACACCACTGTAAAAATCTAATACTTCGTGGCACTCTCTAAAGGCACACTAAAGGCAAGAAGAAGAAAAAAACTGTTTCCCAGCCAAATCCTATTACTTGGAAACATAAATTTGCATGCTGAGCATGTCTTCTCTTTCTTATCTCCATTTTCTTACTTTGCAGCACTAAAAGTAGCTTCAGGGTGCTTTAATATTTAATTCCATTGAGCACTCTCAACACTTACATTTCTAGCTCTGAAAACTTAAAGAATAAAAGAAAGGAAGAAAAACAGGAATATTTGAGATACTGTTTGTTTAAATGTTTGACTAGCAGTTACTGAAAAAGAAAAATCAACATTTAAAACGTTTTAAAAATCCTTGAAAACACATTCAGTAACAAGTGAAGTCAAAAGGTTCTATCTGCCCACTTAGCTTTTGATGCTAACAGTTACAAATGATAAAATGATCCACACCAATTGTATTACGGCAATTTATTTTACAACTGACCTTGACTCAAATCAACATGTTACCTGAGCTCCCTGTGAAAGTGAGAATCAGTAAAAAATAATTGCTGCATCTGGGAAAAAGGAAGCAACGGATCCCAGAGAGGAAATATGTAGTAATGATGATGAGATGCTGTTCAAAGATACCAAGTTACCTTCACTTTTCAGGGACAGAAGAGTTTGCTCCTGTGACATTAGCCAATAATGTTTAGACTGCTGACCTGGGAGAGGAGTGCCTTCATCAAAAACTTTCTAAGAAAGTGATAAAACTGTCAAAAATAAGCAATTCAGTTTAGTTTTTTAACAATTGCTCTATTTAGAGTTATGAAAAGTAGATATTGAACATGCGGGCACTGATTCTGAAGTCATTCCAGAGGTTATATTCTCTAAGTAGTTAAGGGAACAATGGTTTTAGATTCCTTTAATTACGAATTTCTGAAGTTTTAGCCATTTCACTGTCATTTTCTCCTAATCAGATCTGCAATCAGGCTGGATCCTTCTTCCTCTTCCCCTCCCCACCAGTAAGCTCGAACAAGCAGCTGGAAAGTTAATTCAACAAGTATGTTCAGTAACCTGCTGCCAAAAGAACATGAGTGAATGAGAGACTGAGTCAGATCTAATACAGACAAGTGCCATGTATGTTTCCCCACACACTTTACCAGTACTCTTCATCCAACTTCGTTTGTAAATGAAAGGTTGATGTTAGAAATGCTGAACAAAATATATCCTTAGTCTGCTCTAAGAACATTTAATTAATTCCAATTTGGCACTGCACACTATCTTCCCACATAAAGCAGCCTCACTGAAGACAACAGTAATTTGTATTCGATCAATACTTCACCCTTAGGTCAGAGCATATAAGCAGCTTGTAAACAATAATAAGATATGTTAGGCATAGCATAGGGAAAGATTGTCAGGCTCAGCATGCCAGATCTCACGCAGCTCCAAATATGTAATGCACATGAGAAAACACCTAACCTTTTGAAACTCATCAGGATTTCATCGCAAACTCTGAACTCACCCCAAGTTTCTGAAAATAGGGGCCGTGACAGGGTCAGACCACATGGCTACTGGAGAATGCTACTATTTAACAGCCCACCCAATGCTAAAGGCCTCTCTCCCAGCCTAAGGGGAGGAGCCTTTGGACCCAGGACTCTATTGATTTTCGCGACAACTAATGAGAAAACAGGAAAGGGCGTGAAGGTCAAAGGTTCAAATGGAGGGAACCAGAAGAGGACAGTGAGCAGAGAACCCCGGACAGTGCCCACTGCTCCCAGAATGCATCTAGGGAGCCATGGACGCTGCCCAGAGGAACTCTGCATGGATGCGTGAACAGATGGAGGAACGAAAATAGGACCCACAGCCGCAGAGCACCCCCTCAGCCTACCCCCTCTCCATGGTGTTATAGACGGCCACCATAGACAGCAATAGAAGGAGGTTGACGAGGCGGTCCCACGACTTTGTGGGCCCCAAATGGGCTGTGCATAGAGAAACAGGTGTGTTGCGAAGTGCAGCCAGTACCACAGCAGATTCTGGAGGAGCTGGAACAGGGGCTGCAGCCTGGCGCACTCGAGGTAGATGTGTGCCAGTGTCTTCCTTGCGCTGCAGAAGGGGCAGGTGTTAGAGCGAGGAGTGATCAGCACCAATTCTCCCCCCCCCTTGCTCATGGCTCCATGAAGGAGTCACCAACTGATGTCCCCGGTGGGCTGCGGGGTCAGGGTAGAATAGAGATTGGCCCATTGGGAGGGTCCTTGCCCTTCATAGGTGGTATCAGGTCCCACCATTTGATGTCTGGATGGGACAGGAGTGCGTGGAAATGAAGGATGTGGAGCACAAGAATGTACAGATGGTCCCTGCAGTTCGGAAACACACCAGCTGTAAGTCTAGCACCCGGCTTGATGTGTGGGGAGAGGGCATCCAGGGAGGACACACGGGGCTGAGGCCTAATTAAAAGCTCCAGAGGACTAAGACGGGGGGGGGGGGCAGGGAGCACCCTCTCACAGGTAAACAATTCAAGCAGTGGGAGGCAAGTCTGCCCTCACCTCCTGGAGTACACACCAGGGTTTGAAGGATGGACAGCTCCATACACCAAGCCAGTGTCTGGGGATCCACCCAGGAGGTCTCCGATCCTGGTGACGCCTGCCAGGACCATCCTCCATTGCACTGAGGGGGCCTCTGCCACCTGCACATGGAGTTGGGGGTTGTGTAGCCGGGGGTCCGCGAGGGGGTCCTCTTCCTTGGTGACTGCGATGGACCTGGAGACTGAGACCACTCCTGGCAGAAGTCTGACAGCTCAGAGAGGTCTCGTGGAAGACCTCTCGGATGGAGATAAAAGAGCTGCCAGTCGTATCGGAGCCCTCGGAGGCAGCGTAGGAAGGTGTACCAAGTGGCCCCAAACTGGACTAGATGACAAAGAAGCGGCTGAGTTGAGGGCAATGTGGATGGTAGATGTGGGTACTGGAAGGGGTAGCAGCGGTGGGGTGGGGAGTAGAGGGATTGGGGGGAGGGCTCCAAGCCACTCCCCCTCTCACCTCACAGTAACAATAGGAACTGCCCCCAGCACCACAAGAGCAGAGATGTTATAGTTACTCAGTCCAGAAACAAACAAACCCCCTCCACAGTCTCCTTTATGCGTCTGGTATTTTTCCCTAGCAGCAGCGATGGTCTTCCTCCTCCAGACAACAGCAGCAGCAAGCTCTGGGGTATCAGCAGCAGCAAGCCAGCTGGCCAGGAAGGGCCCCCCCAAAAGTGGTAGTAGCAGCAGTTGTGGGGCCACTCACTCCCCACAGGGAGAGAGGGAGGCAGGCCAGAAGAACCCCCAAACAGTGGCAGCAGCAGGAAGGGTTGCAAGGGGACTGGCCCCCACAAGACAGTGCTAGCTTGAGGGCTGATGTATCAGCCCTAGGAGGAGCAGCAAGTCTCTTTTCCCCTAGTAGTTGAGCAGCGGTTACTCCAGGTTAAACAAGAGACCTGGAGCCAATCAAAGCCCCACCTAGGACCTGTTAAAAGCCTCCCCTCTAGCGAGAGGGTGTGGGGCTGGAGTTGTGGGAGTGAGGCGAGCTACCAGAGAGCGTGAGCAGGCAAGACACTGTCAAAATCCAGAAGGGTTAAGGGGAAGGAGCAGAACGCTGGCAGAAGAGAACTGCCAGATACAAAGACTGTGGGAGAGAAAAGCCCTGCCCGAAGAGGGCAAAAGCCTTTCCCAGGCCTGGAGGCCTAAGGGGAGAGACCCTGCTAGAAAGGGAAGATAGAACTGAACATTTGGTTTGGGCACTATCACACCCAGTGGGTCTGTCAGGGGTCAAGAGCCTTCCCAAACAAGGAGGCCAGGCAGGACTCCCTACTGGCCATTCACTGAAGGGGCAAGAGCCCCACCAAAGTTGCAAGGGGCTGTGAGAACCAGAGACAGGACCAGGAGCCAGCAGGGTGTGGCCATCTTAGAGCAGTTGTATTACCCTCACCCACTACTAGAGGGAGAAGAACACTACAGGGCGAAGCAGTTCCCTGACCCACCGCTAGAAGGAAGTGCTGGACCCACCCAGGCAGAGGAAGAGTTTTGCCACAGGGCTGACCTAAAATCATTTGGATATGAAATTACGTATAACTTTTTTTGTCAAATGGTGGGAAACTCAGCAGTTTTAATTGAGCTTCATTTTTCAAATATGAAAGCTAAAGCAAAGTGTAGTGGATCTGTACTGATGCAAAGCAACATAGGAATAGAAGTTTTACATGAACTAAAACTGAACTGTAAACTTTGGACAGCTTTTGTACCTTGTACTGTTGTTCTTAAGTTTCATTAATTGGTAGAATTTTTCTTTTCTTATTTTTTTCCCTAGCTGGTTCATAGCAAAGCAACAGCATGAACGAAGTGAACATCTCTATAAAAATGCAACCAGGGAAGTCCATATCATTAGGGAAATTGCAGACTCGTAAATGGTTTCTTTAAAAAAAAAACATTTTATTTCTTTCATTTTCTCTCATTCAAGCATTGCAAAGCTTTTAATATGACATTTTAAGTTTGATCTTAACATCTGGGAATAGAAATAATACATGATTCTTCCACCCATGCCTGTGAGACATGAGAAAAATTTGTGTGTGTGGTCATAATGTACTTGAGTGTCTCTGCAGACAATGCAGTAAGTTTTCTTACTGCACCAGAAACAGAACACCTATAATAGTCATTTTTATTTTTCAGAAAAAGAATTTTTAAACTCCTCCAGAATGCATAATGGAAAGCAGACAGTTTTTATATTGGCTGCAAAATCATTACAAAAACATTCCACACCAGGTTCAATGAAACAAGCAACAAAGGATGTGTTTTACTTTCTCTTGAGATGAACACATTGTTTCCATTTAATGGAATAAAACTATTAATATAGAATAACAGTGGGCAACACAGAATAAAAATCCTATTTATTAAGATGTCTATTTCCAAAATATCATTAAAAGATTTCTGGCTTAAGGCATCTATTTTGCAACATGGTCTACTAGCAGGGACCCAACAGCCATGTCAAGTCAATAGGAATCCATCCGGGCATGGATTTTGAGCTCACAGAAACTAACATATAATAAAGCCTTTGAAAGCCACAGAGAGCTCAACATCAACCAGTCACCAGCCCATCAGAAATCTCTCTTAGCTACGTAGTCAATCCTGAAACTCGTAGAATTAGAGCACTAAAGAATAAAACATTTCCATAGCTGGAATTTCTCTGTACTATGCTATTGTGCTAAACTAAATTGAACAAAGGCCAAAGGCCATTTAAACTCACAATTCAACAGAGGTTTCAATTACGTTCACAAGGCCAAAGAAGATGATGCTTCTAACCACAGTTACACCAAGAAGGGATACTCTACCCATTCACAAGGTCAATATTCCCTGATTAATTGGAAGTGTTTTGTAGTTCAATTTTAAACATGTCAATAAACACAAGACTATCAGTATCCAGAGTACTTTTCCCCCAAGACACATGAAAACTCCCTGAGTGTTCTTAGCGCTTGGTAGTGGCACTCTTATCGTACCCTCATGTTCTCAACACTTTCTTACATATGGTGTGAACAGGACACAGTGAACAGGAAAAGGAGAGGAGAGACTGAAAGAGGAAGTGCAAGGAGCTGGGTACTGATAAAATTAACAGAATGCTCTCTCCTTTATTACCTCAGCTTCCTTTCATCTTTTCCCTGTCTACACTGATCCCCCTCCACCCTCCCATCTTTAAAGAATTCTTACTCCTGGACTTCAAATAGGACAGCACATGCCAAGCTCCCTTCATATTTTAGATTTTAAAAAATGGGCCCCTGAAGTTAGCTCCTGAAATCCACATTTTGGTGTCTAAATAAATGGCTTGCTTCTCAAATATTGAGCTCCCTGCAGTTGTGACTGCTTTCAACAGGAGTTGCTACATGCTATGCACTTTTAAATGACTCACCACATATTTAAGTGACACTTTTTTATATTCTTGGCCTAACCATAATTCTAGACACATATTTGATCCCCATCACCATGGTATTGAGTGCTTCACAAACAATGAACTCATCCTTATAGAACCCAAGTATTATCCCTATTTTACAGAAGGGGAACTGAGACAGATAGAATAAGGCCATGTTCAAAAGCCTTTTAAAGTCAATAGAGCAATCATAGGCCAGATTTTCAAAAATATGTAGGCACCTAGTGAGATTTACCAAAAAACATTTCAACAATTTAGGTGCCTAATTCACACTGATGTGAAAACCACAACCATCACAGTTTTTCAATGTAATGTCGAAAGTTTCCAGAGAAAGATGACACACTGGGACAAAAAAACAAAACAAAACAACCAACCACCTCTAGTTAATATCTTTATGGTTCTTTTTGTGTGAGCTGAAAAAATTGATATCACTGAAAGCATTTATTGCTGTTTTTAGCAGATTTCAGTATGGTTTTGAGACAGAAGACAAGATAAAAGAAACAGCTATTCCTTTGAGTATTTTTTTGTATATTTTGAGTCTCTTTAGCAGGTCTGTGAATGTTTTATAAATAACTTACCACAGACAAGGAATTAGAATTGGTCAGTACAGTGGGTTAATTTGCCACAAGAAAAGAGTGTCTCCAAATACAATCAATCTAAAACAATTAAAATAATTTTAGTGGCAGTCTCATCTAATCTTTTTTGTTGGAAAGATGACATGAATTTTGTGGTAATCTTTATTTTAACGAGGGCTGGTCTGATTAAATCCTTCCTTACTCTTTTTGGAGAGTGATTGGTGAATCGTTTGAATGAGGCTAAAGTACAATGTACTGGCAGAAAGCATATGGAAACTAAGAATGACTAAAATAAACTCGATCACTAGATCGTAGTCTTTAGATTTCGCCTCCAGAAACATCGGCCTCGTCTACACTGACAATGTAGGTCGACGGAACGTGGCTTCCGTCAACCACAAAATATGCGTCTCCACTGGCATGTCAGTTCCAATGATCTAAATTGCAGTAAAATCCGACTTAATAAAACCACCTCCGCAGGTGGCGTAGCGCTGAAGTTGAATTGCATAGATCAAGCGAGTGTTGGTGTAGGCAGAGCGCAACATAAATCAATATAATTGTCCTCCAGAAGGTATCGCATAATGCTTTGTTGTGACTGCTCTGGACATTCACACTCTGCTGCACTGTGGCCACGTGAACTGCAAAGAGCCCCTTCCCTCAAGCCCCAGGAAATTTTGATTTCTCATTTCCTGTTTGGTTAGCATGGAGAGACCATTGTAGCTGAACTGCTCATGGTGACTGCACGCCCCAAACATGCTCCAGCATGGAGTCAACCTGAGGTCTTGGATCTTATCAGTTTCTGGAGTGAAGCATCTGTTCTGGCTCAACTCCAAGCCAGCAAAAGAAATTCAGATATCTATGAGAACATATTGTGTGGTATGGTGGAGAAGGGCCTCAACAGGACCGCACAGCAGTGCTGCATTAAAATCAAAGAGCTGAGGCAGGCATATTAGAAAACTAGGGAGGTGAATAATCATTCTGGCTCCTCACCAAAGACATGCTGCTTTTACGAGGTGCTGAATGCCATTCTTGGCCGTTACCCCCCACTATACCCCCATGTAGCATGGATACCACCATAGAATCCCAGGGAAGGATGAATGAGGAAGACTTTGTGGGCAAGAAGCAGGATGAGGAGGAGAACCGGGGGCAGGAGAGAAGGGTATCCATTCTCCCTAAAAGCTAGGACCTGTTTGATACCCCAGAGCAGCCTAGCAAGATGCAGGAGAGTGTGATTGGAAAGGCACATCTGGTGAGTGTGTATAGCAAATTGTATTTCTATAGTTATAGCTTATTTCTGTGAAAGAAGGCGTCTGTGTTTGTGGGCATGGACTTCCTGGGTGTTGGTCCACTTAAGCAGAGGGTTACCCCCAGAACAAACTATTTATGTGCATAGGGATGCTCTGAGAATCCTCCGTGGATGTCTCCAGGAAACTTTCATGTAGGTATTCTGCAATCCTTTGCAGAAGGTTTCTTATTTCTTCAGTAGGACACTTTTCCCTGCCACTCTGTTATTGAATGAGCAGGAATCATTGTGGAACACAGCACTGTAGCATAAGGGCCAGGCCTGTACCCAGATGCTTGCAGCAAATCTTCCCTTTCCGCCTATATCACCCTCAGGAGACTGATAACACACATGGTCACCTTGGGAAGATGATACAAGTTTTCAGTACCCAACCATTATAGTCACTGCGTGTTATTCCCCTGCAGTGGATAGTATCCTGGGCCCCTACAAGACAATTCGTAGCCATGATGATATTTTCCTGGGTGTTAGAGGTCTGGGAACAGGTGCCCCTATGTTTTCTCCAGTGACACTTCACCCACACCCTCCTCCAATCCCTTTGGAGGACCTCCTCCCAAACCAGTCTTTGGGATAGTAACGGGGAGCCCAGTGATCCTGCTCCTTGGTTAAGTATGGATTGAGGAATTTAGTACCACACAGACTTCCCTGTAATGGATGCAAAGGCCCCTTACCATGGCTGGAATGCCACTCTGACCTGTGCAATATGTACGGATTGGTATGCGGGTCTGGCCTTGCCTTGTGAATATGAAGGGGAGTTCTTTTCACATTGTAACATTGCTTTTCATCCACGGGACCAGTGAACAATGGAAACTTCGTGTTTCGCTTGCCTTAGAGTGGACAGCTCAGTCTTCACGCCAGCTTCTACGCTTGCAGAGAACCTTTCCCAGACTAGGAAGCAGGACAAAAAAGCAACTCGGAATGTTTGTTCAACAAACTAATGAATGCCTCCATGGCTGCTGACATAGAGCTGAGGGCCTGCAGATGTCAGTCAGAAAAACTGAACATGGACATGGAAAACAGAAAATCAGCCCGGGAGCAGGAGTGTGCAACACAAGACGAGATGTTGCGTATTATGAGGGATCAGTCTGACATGCTGAGGCATCTGGTAGAGCTCCAGGAAGAGCAGCAGCAGTCCCTGAAAAATACTCAGCCCCCACCCCTAAGCATTCTAGGAGAAGGTTGAGCAGAGGGTAAGTATGTGTTCTACTGCACGTCGGTGGAGGGGAGCAGAAAGAGGAGACAACCCCTTTAAGACCTGGGAATGTGCGTGCTTTGCTGTTTGCAGAGTCAAACTTTGCTCTGGATCCCCTAACAGCCTTATGAGAAAGTTAAATTATCTTCCTTCCCCCCCACTGTAACAGATCACCAATAAAACTTTACTCCTTTAAAAATATTACTCTTTATTCATTGAGAGCTCGGGGATTATCAAGGAGATGAGGAGGAGGGGAACAATGTTGTGATGGTGGGGTAAGGGAAAGGAAGGGACAGCACTGACAGAGATGTACATTACTGCAGTTCATTGCAAAAATGGGTTTTCAATGCTTCCCTGAGGCACAGCACTGTGGTTGGCTCTCAGCGTTGCACTGGTGTCTGGCTGCTCAAAATTTGCAGCCAGCCTATCAGCCTCCACGACCTCACCCAATGGGAACTTTTCCCCCTTTGTTTCACGCACATTATGGAGCACAAGCAAACTGCCCCATCAGGCCTTTAAGAAGCCAAATGCACATTCTGCCACCATTCAGTATAGGGTGGTATTAATGTGACCATCCTTTATTTGTACCGTAGTGTCCAGGAAGTGGATTTCTTGTGTGGATTGGTCCAGGCTGAGGTTGACAGTGGGGTGGAAATGATTGAAATCCCAGTGGAATTCTTCGAGGGACTCTTTCCTGTGGGTCCAAATGATGAAGAGGTCATCAATGTAGCACAGAGACGCTTGGGGACGAGTTTTGAGAAAATGGTGTTCTAGGTCAGCCATAAAAATGCCAACACATTAGGGGGCCAGAACCTATCTCTGCAACAAACTCTGTTGCCAACTCTGCCCGCACATCAACTCTAGTGACACCATCACAGGTCCTAACCACATCAGCCACACCATCAGAAGCTCATTCACCTGCACATCTACTAATGTAATATATGCCATCATGTGTCAGCAATGCCACTCTGCCATGTCCATTGGATAAACTGGACTGTCACTACACAAAAGAATAAATGAACACAAATCGGACATAAAAATGGGAACATCCATAGAATAGTAGTGTAGCACTTCAATCTCCCAGGATACTCTCTAGCTCACTTGAAAGTCACCAAACTTCTACGAAAACACTTCAAAACCAGACTTCAGCAAGGAACTGCAGAGCTGGAAGTCATATGCCAACTTGGCACAATCAGACTAGGTCTGAATAGGGACTTGGAATCATTCTCTCATTACAAGAAGTAATTGTCACTGTTCACACATTCTCACCTTCTAATCGATGGCTATGAATAGGCCTCATGAATTCTAACTGAATGGACTTTGTTAACACCTACCTTCCCCATTGTTGTTTCTTAGCGTTGGATGTATATATATACCTCCTATCTGTGATTTCTATTTCATGCATCTCATGAAGCGGGTTGCAGCCCACGAAAGCTTATGCCTGCAGAAATTTGTTAGTCTTTAAAGTGCTACAGGACTCAATGTTTTTGCTGTATACAGACTAACACAGCTACCTCTCTGGAAACTTTCAGTTTATGTACTCTTTGGCAAGTATTCCAATTCTAAGATAGGGATACGCATAGCATCTATTCCCTCCTCCCCTCCCCCCCTTGCCCCTCAGTTTGGGAACCCCATTGCAGCAAACCTGTTCACTATGTCCTGCACATTTCCCAAAGTCACTGCCTTTCTTAGCAGAAGTCCATTAATGGCCCTGCACACTTGCATTACAGCAGCTCTCACGGTGGATTTACCAACTCTGAATTGATTCTAGGGTTGCTTGCTTCCACAGAGTGATGGCCACTCGCTTCTCCACTGTCACAGCAGGTCTCAGCCAAGTATTCAAGTATACGAAAGTTCTGCAGCCACTGTTCATCATCCCACTCCTTCATAACCATGCAATACCACCAGTCAGTGCTGGTTTCCTGGGATCTGAAGTGGTGATCCATCAACTGCAGATGGCGTGTGCCAGCATGCAGCAAATGGGAATTGTTTCGTTCTATGGCTTGTAACAGGGTGGCTTCATTAACATCACAATTTTCCATGCTGCGGCTCCTGTCTCGGCCTTGGAAACACACAGGATAAGTCGTGAGGTATTTGTCATGCTCACAATGATTGTGCAAAGCTGAGCGGGCTCCATGGCCCTCTGGCAATGGTGTGCGCACGGCAGAGATGGGTTTGGAAAAATGGCACGAAAAAATGTTCATCTGTTTTGGACAAGAGGGGAGGGGCAAAGGAGCACGTTGCATCATGGGATGATGACAAAGTTCCCAACAGGCACTGTGGGATAGCTACTCATGGTGCACTACTTTGATTATTGATGCAAAAGCAGCTGGTAGAGACGTAAACTCCCAAAGCAAAGCGCATGGTGTGATCACACTCCTTCGATTTAAGTTCGGTGGGTGAAAGTGGACTGAAATTAAATTGACTTCACTCCACAGTGTAGACATACCCATAAAATAAGCATGTTCTATGTGTATTCACTTTAGTAGAAGGAAGCAATGGGCTAATAAGATTTTTTCTGTACTAAACTGCATCACCCATATATCATTTCCATAAGATAGTGCTATAAATTGCTATAAATAAACTGTTGTCACATTACTTCAGCAATGTTTCAAAATACATAATCAAAGTCAGTGCTAAATGATATGCGCTTGGTGAAATAAAAACAAGTTGAATAGACGTGCTGAACATGGCAGGTAGTTTACATGAATTAGACATTGTCACCATTGAAACAAAAATAAAAAATCTCTCTGGTTTTTCTATGAGAAATAGGAAATCTAAGTCTTTGATGGGGTGACAGTTGCTTCCCAAACTATTAAAAATGAACAAACAAGAACAACAAAACAGGATGATACTTTTGTAGTTAAGGGACTGAACTCAAACTCAGAAGATCCGGGGTCAATTCCCAGCTCTGCAATATACTGCCTGAGTTCTTTGGGGGCAAGTCCCATGAAGACACTCTAGTGACTTCAGTGGGCTTTCGGACATGACCTGAATTTCTCTCTGACTCAGTTCCCGTTCTGTAAAATGAGGATAAACACCTACCTACCTCACAGGCCTGTTGTGAGGATAAATTCATTAATATTTGTGATACTATAGCCATGGGAATCAAATAAATACTGTTACCCTTGTATGACCAAGCTGTTGGCTAAAGTGCAATGATCTGCAGGTTATTTCTGTTAGGAGGAGAAATTCATCAGGTATCTATTATGTAATCCTGTTTATTTACAAAGAATGTACCAAAGTTCTGTATCCCTGAACAGAGGAGAAGTTCAACAACAGGAGATAATTTGTTCATAGCTTTGTTCATAGCTCCAAGCGTCTGTCATCCAGCACTCAGCTCAAAAGCTATCTCAGTTTTTTTCTCAGGTCCACACAGGAACGTGAGCAGGAATTTAAATGTGACCCCTTTGGGGGGGGATACTTCCTGTGCCCCCACTGAGGCCCAAGGCCAGAGAAGCTATCAGCTCCCGCCATTACCCCAGGACCAGGAAGAGGTTGCTCTGCCACGGAGCAAGAGCAGCTCTGTGCCCCCATCAATTATTGGGGGTGGTGAGGGGGCAGATCCCTTCTTACCCCTGATGCCACACTCCCAGTGCTTTTAATGCTCTATTCAGTGGTTACTTGCTGCCTTTCCTCTCAGCTTCTCTGCTCTGTCTCCTGTTTCTCTCAGTCACACAAACCTTCACAAAACAATACCCAGCAAAACCCCTCCACCTACACATGCCTTTGTTTAGGGCTGTGACATGTGCATACGTTTGGAGTAGAAGCTGTGATTGTTTCAACTACATTAAGGAATATAGTGGCTTTTTACAACTTCTTAAATGAAGTTGAAGCTAACCCATAACAATATAGATACAACATTTTTAATAAGACAGTCACATAAGTCATAGATTGATTTTTGAAAAGTGGAAATCACCCAGCAGCTCTAAATGAAGGCAGTTAGAACTGCTGGGTGCTCAGTATTTGAAAAAGGAGGCCACTTATTTAGATGACTAAATATGAATTTTGGAGCCCAAATATAGGGTCCCATTTTTGAAAATTTCACCATCATCTACAACAGAGATATTTTCTTGAACAGAAGATTGATTGTTCCTTCCCTGTAAGTCTTTTTTTTTTAAATGAAGATACAGAAGTATGATCATAAGCAGCTCGCTCTTTTTCTTACGAGCATTGCAAACAGGTTATCTTTCCCATATTCAGAAGATATGTTTATAGTATTATCGGGTTACCAGTTAATACATATTTACCTAAAGTCTAACACTCAATTTCCTATATTCTGATATTTTCAATGCAAGATGAATTCAATCCAATTTTCACCTTATTTTTTAAACCTCCCCACTTTTTCACACATACTACCTCAAAAACTGCTGCTGCCACGATACATTAATCAGTTTCATAAGCATCATAATTGTTACTGTCAATCATCCAACGTTACAACAGCTTATTTTTTATCCTGTACTTGGTACACAGCACTCAGGAAAACTCCATAATTATAAAACAAAAATAAACATTGTGTTCTGGCAGTAAATATGTATACCATGATGTTAAAAAATATCAGCAATCTGTACTTAAGATAAAAACCAATAATTTATATTTAAAATTTGAAATCATCCTTTCCACAGAGAGGTTTTAGGTGTTGCTTGGAGACAATAGCTCCTATGGCTGCTTAGGTAAGGTTCAATGTTTATCCAGGTGATTAAAAAATACAATTACTAAACCATAATTTAAGTCATCTAAGAAAGTTATTTTGGGATGTTTTAAAAATTAAGCCTCACAGAAACAACACAAGGAACATTGATAGACTTCAGTGAAATAAGTGAGTTTATTCGCAGACCATTTTTTGAGCTCAGAGGCATTATTCTCTCAACATGAACTCGTAACTCCTGGAAGTATTTATCAAAGTGCATCAAGAAACAAACGCACCCCAAGCTGATTTTTCCACAATACACTTGAAATAAAGAAAAATAAAATGAAAGAACTGGATACACACCCTTTTCAGAGGATTTATTTTCATATCAGTAGTAAAAAGGCTCAAAAAGAAGAGTTTATATTTAATGTTATTCATGCAAGTTCAATACAATTGAGGATTTCAATAACTCAGTCATGGGTTCGGGGTTGTTATAAATGTGTATGGGTAGGGTTTTGTGGCCTGCCTTGTGCAGGAGGTCAGACTAGATGATCATATTGGTCCCTTCTGACCTATGAGTCTATGAGTCTATGAATTGCAGACAGCATCATGGAGCACAGGACTAATGAAAAGGGAACAAATTCCACTGGCATAGAAATTTGGACTAAAAGCCAGCTAGTCCATTCCCCTGCAGCAGGCCCAAGAACTAGAATGTCTTAAAGCAAGTTTTCTCAAGTAAAATGCATGCACAAATTAGCTGGTAGGAGGAATGGAGAGGTTACTACTTGAAAGGAAGAGTGCAAAGGAAAAAATTATTTGGTTATATAGGCCCTGATACTGCAAACACTTATGCTCATGCTTAATTTTACTGTTGAGAGTATCTCATAGGGTGCCAAGCCTGAGAATCTTCAAAGGCCTAAGAATTTAAAATGATGGTGGTAGTTTTATTCATGCTTTATAACATGAAGTTCTTTCTATTTTTAAATTGTTGGCATCATCAAAATGAGAAATTTCTCATTAAAAACAGTTTATTTGCTGTGGAATATTTGTGAAACACTATAATTTTTTAAAAACTAAATTATGTTTAATTAAAGATTTCAGTAACCCTGTAGGCTTATAACATACCAGGTATTGAGTGGATTCTCACTGTCTCCTTTCCCAGTACTGCTCACACTACAACAACAAAGCAATAGCTAGAAAGTCTATCATCTTCCCATAAATGAATAAGTCAGCTTCAACTTCTATACTGTTTTATTTCACTGCTGGGGCTCTCATGATCAAAGGGCTTCTATAAAAAACTGTTTTCAGTCAGATGGTGATTTGATTTTTGTTGGAACTAACTAGCAAATCTTAGGTACATAAATTACACTGGACAACAAAGATTTTGCTTCCTGAATACTTTTGGATGTATCTTACGGATTTTGGGCTGCTGATTACGAAAATCACCATGAAATTTCCCTATCACATACCGTTTTTTTTTAAAATCGCTTATATTTGTTCTTTCAATTCATAATTTAAGTCTATTAAAATGTTGCCTACAGTGTAAGCTGAAAAGTTTTCTATCTTGTGTCCAAGCATGCCTGGGCATGCAGTGACACTGCACCTAGTGCAGGCCACATAACATGCAGTGAGAATGCTAAGGCTTAGGCAAGGCAGATGCTGGCAGGACAGGTTTTAGAAAGGCTATAAAAGCATTTTGCACACACCGTTCTATGCATTGCGTTTATATTAGTTTGCATTCATGTTGATGCACATGCTCTATACGCATAGCATAGTGTGTGTACTCAATAATAAAGCAATTGAATTTTCAGGAGGATTCATGATAGCAAAATGTCTTGCCAATGTCACAACAGCCACGATACGTTTCTTGGCAACTACAGAGCACCAAACTACGTGCAGCTGGTTGACAACATGCTTCAAGCATACAAAACCATGAAGTGCAACATGTCACTAAAGATTCATTTTCTTCATTCGCATTTAGACGTCTTCCCTGCAAATCTTGGTGCAGTCAGTGACGAGCATGGTGAAAGGTTTCACCAGGACATTGCGATCATGGAAAAACGGTATCAGGGCAACTGGAATCCATCAATGCTGGCCGATTATTGTTGACACTTAAATGAGAAGCCTCAGACACTGAGTACAAATGAAAGTCATCAACAAAACATTTTTAGCTCAATTGAACTATTGCAAAGCATCAGCACCGTTATGCAATTAAACGCATTACGTTCAATAAAAGTCAATTTCTTGTTTCTCCAAATTCCTACGTGATACAAGTAGGATGAAATTATATTTGTGTTCAGCTTCAAGCGGTCTAGTATAATCTAAAAAATTTCTGAGGAAGCAACACTTTCGAAAAAATTTGTTGTCCAGTGTTATAACCCCCAGAGTTGAAGGTTAGTACGTTATCCACTTGCATGCCATGTTTCCTTCAATTTTCACTCCATTGGATAATTTAAATGTCATAATTACTTTGTGTTTTTGCATAATGCATTACCATTCAAGCCCATGTTTGTGTGTCTATGTGACAGGGTGCTGTGGGGTGAACCCCTGGCCAGCCCCCTGCCACACTAGCTTAGCTAGCTACCTCACAGGCAGCAGAGCAGATAGCTAGGCTGGAGACTGATGGCTTGAGGGGAGGCAGCTGTGCATAGGCACAGACTGAGCAGCCTCCCTGCGGTTTGATTAGTCCATGAGCTGCAGCTGCCATGCTAGTCCAGCACGGTTTGTATGCCAGGCCCCAGAGGCCAGAGGGGAAAGGAGTTGGGGGAAGTGTAGAGGTGTTGCCTGTCTCCTTGGTTCCTGAGCAGCCTCAGCGATGGCCAGGAAAGGCCCTATATGGCGTGTTAGAAATAACCCAACAGATTGTCCCTGGGGCAGATTGGGGAGACGGAACCCTTTATTGCCTCCTCGTTCCACCTTGACATTGTGAGTGAGCAGCGAGGAAGTTACTTTACAATCTTTTTATCCATAACAAGATAAGTATGTAAATGTATACGTTTTCAGTAACTCACCATAGGCCCTATTTGGTTACATTGACACCTATAAAATGGATATTATCAACTACGTAATGAATACAATTATACCCGCTCCTGTTTGTTGTTTACAGGATTACCATATAGAGGGTAGGCACATCACCTTAAAGCCTATTAATTTTACACTAACATTCTTTGAAGTAAAGGCATACTGGGGGGGGGTAGGAGATAATGCTTTTTTCCCCACCAAAGGCCTTGTGCAAGAATGGCTATAGCTAGCCTCATCCCCTGTGCAGATGGCCAGGAAGGGAGAAAAAGAGGAGAGAGAACAGACTTTAGCTAGAATTCATACCAATTAACAGAAACAAGGTTTGCTCCTGCCTTGACCCCGTTTCCTGTAACTTAGGCCTGACCATTTGTCCAGCTTTTAACTCTTTACTGTCCTACATAGTGGTGGGAGATTCTTGTGCACATTGTAAATAAACCACTGGTGACTGCAAGGTTGAGCATCTCTAAGCTCTTTGTGGTCCAGAGGAACACTGAATAGAGGGACGGTTCGGGGACGCCATGCTACAGTCTACAATTTTTGATAGATTGAGAGTTTAAGTCTGTGAATAATTTAGCATCTCCTGCAAGAGTTGGAAATAACCTTGTCCTCTGATTTAAATTAAAATGTATGCTCTTGTACAAGCCAAACAAAAAATTGTCTCACATATTGGCCCAGAAATTTAGAACTTTCAGGAATGACATGAACGTTTTATACTCTTCACCTGAAACCATTCCACCTCCTAAAATACACAACCACTTCATTCTGGTATGGGCAAGTTTTAAAGATGATATACAGTACATTGAAAAAGTACAACCTTTGTGAGAAAATTAGATAGAAAAACTAAAGTAGCTGAGCAAATTTTGTACTTGGAATAAGTGTAGTTTAGAGTCCAATATTGAAAAAAGGAGTAAAAGCTTTATTAGCAGAGGGCAGTCAAGGTAGAGGACAGGTCTAGATTATTTCATGACTACACCCACACAAGTCTCCCAGAAGGACACTGAGTGACAACACACTTAATTAGTGAAAAACAAGGAAGTATTATATCAAAATTTTATTAGGTGATTTTATCCTTCAAGTCCTGGCATTATTACCTAGCAGTAAAACAAAGCTGATTAATCTTTTCTTGGCTGTCATATGTCCCACACTTCAAGTAAAAGTTATTTGGTTTTCGCATTTGTCAATCTTGTAACTGTAATCTAATGAAAAAAAGCCATCAAGTGTCCAGGGAGAAAGGACTTAATTGAACTTTAGCCCTCAACTTGCAAATCAAATGTTTTTCTCTTTCTCCTTCCTTCAACATATGTACACCATAACATGCCCGTTTTTACCTGTTTCCAAATATTTTTGCCAATTTGAGATATTTCTGATACATATGTGGTTTACAAGTAGAACTCAAAAACTTTCCGGCCAGTAGAAACATTTTCTAAATTCCACCACTCTCTTTATGAAGTCCCTAACCTATGTACAAATTGGCAAAGTGAAAGATCAGTAGACTTCTGAAGCATCTAATATGTGCCTTCAGGAAACTGATATGGGCACATTACATCCCGAAGAGAATATAACGATAGTTCCTTCAGTCTTGTTAATCTGAGCACTAGTTGTAAAGGTCTTGCACTTTCCAGTGCAATAAAGGTCAACTACAAAGGCCCTGTCTGCACTAATTTTCTAAAAGTTTTCAGCATTGGGAACCTTTGTGTGGATGGGCTGCCAGCAGCCACTGGTGCTTTTAGCATCAGGATATGCAGTCTTGCTCAGAGCCAATCTAACTGAAAGGCTGTTAAAAATACCTGAGAGAGTCAATGGATATAGACTAGCGATTTCAGTATTGTTAACACTGAGGGAGCTAAACTTGTGTTCACAATGATGGTAGCTTTTTAGAAAATATCCCTAATGTAGAAAGCCAAGAAATTTTGGCAAAGTTAGCATTGATCACAACTCAGAGAAGTATATGCGCTATATGTGAAAAAGGACAGTTCTCCACCCCCCCCATAATGTAACTCCTATAGAGTAAGACCATGTAATCATTTCCTTAATAGATGTTCCACAACACATTTCAAGTTCATTTGCTTTTAAAAAATGGGGCACTATGTTTTGCTTGAGACTTCTCCTGATGACAGAACTGGAGACATAAAGGAGTTTTAAATAGAAGTTTTCATGTAATTAATGCTTTTCACAAATCATCACTTATTTAGTTTTATTTGAGTTTGGTGGAGTTCTATAGGAAGGCTAATAAAACCTAGACGGGGTTGTCAATGTTTATTTGACAGTATAGATTTTTTAAGTAGTTTCTGTTAGAACCCTTTTTTCTGTATTAAATCCCATAGGATTTTTCAGGATGGATTTGATGAAAAATTTCATGACATCTGTTTAAAACAATGCATATGCTCCCTGTCACCTTTATGTTCTGTCAACAGCTAGATCTAGGGATAATGAGATCTGGTTATTAATTGTCCTTAAGGAGCTGTCGTTCATGCCCACCATGCCCCTTCCTCCTGGGGTGGATATTGCCCAACACAGGGAGTATCCTGAGCTCTCTCATATACAAGCTTTATGGAGTATTTGTTCAGTGCCAGCCTGGCCTGAGGCATTCATTTGAAAAGAATCAAATCTCAATTAAGAAATCCCTCTCAGGGAGCTAAATGAGGATTACTGAAATGGTTTGAGTGCTGCCGCACTGACACAACAAGCATGTTTTTTTGTGCAGGTCAAAGCATACTACATTCCCCTTTTACCACAGAGTTTGCAAAACTGAAGATTTTTCAAACTTGCTGTCTGTTCAACAAAGACCTGATTCTCTGTAATTTAAGTTAATGAAGCCTTTTGGCATGAACTATGGTAGAGCCAAATGCTTCTGCCTGTTCTCTTACGGCCTGTTGACAGGTGCTGGCAATGTGGTCATTAACACGGGCACTTCCCTAAATGATCTTTTTGTTTTTACATTTAGCAGAAAAGTGAAGAGTAAAAGTCAAGTTATGTGCTTTTTAATACCTAAGCAGTTGGGGTTCTCTAGTCATTCAGAACCTCTTAACCGTCTTCATCAACACAAAGGTTTAATACCATAAAACTAGCACTAGTCAAATTATTCATTATGAATAATAAATGACTGGAATTTTCTTATCAAATAATCCCATCTGGAAAATTTTCTACAGGATTTAATAGAAATGAAAGCACTCTACAGTAATTACACTAGCCACCTGTTTTGTGATCCAGCCCATAGAACTCTAATAGACAATGCCAGCCCCTCTATAGGTTTGTGTGCTGGCTTGTGGAAGGAAATTTCTGAGACTTTCATACATGATTCTCTTATACTGTAAAAAGATTAACTGAATTTCAGAGCTCTCTTGCATTACTTAATTATCCATTCTTCACTCAAGTCCCTTCCTTAACATGCATTATTCACATAATCCTCCTAATGTGTATACCATTTTTTATGACTATACACAGTGGGTTAAGGGTGGGTTGGTGACAACTGTCTTGAAATAGAAATCAGTCATGGGTCCTGATTTAAGAAGTGGTCAACTGGAAGTGGATGTTCAAGTCAATGAGACTCCAGGCACTCGGCACTTCTGATTATCATTCATAGGTTGGTTTTTCTGCATATATAGAACGAACTAACCAGCAGATTATTCTGAATTATTAGTGGTGCTTTTCAGTGGAAGCTTAGTCCAAGTATTTAATACAGGCAAACCAGGTGACCATAAGCTGACAACTCGGTAAACAAAATAGACATCTTGTTTGTCATGTTTGGTAAAACGTACACACATTTACTGTTAAATAAATAAGTGACAGCTAAATCCAAATTTCAGTTTCTAAAAGATACTGTGTAGTAATATTTAATTAATCTTTCTTCTCTTGCAATCTACCCAGGCTGACGCATTGTACATCTTTCCTAGAGAACATATGGAGTTACTGAAGGCAAACTGACACCAAACTGTATATTTTTGCTTATCTCCAAATTGCAGGATTCAGTCACTAAACAAAAACTATTTTTTCCAACTCAAAATGACCAAATCAGTATTTTTTTTTTAAAAAAAATTGTCTGTCTTTATTTTGACTCTGACATTCATGTTATACTCCACCATTCCCTGAAATAATTTGACACATGCTGGGCCTAAATGTAGGTCAGATTTCTCAGTCATTCTCACAATCTTTTAAATTAATTAATATAAAGAAATATTTGAGAATTAAAAGTCCGCTTGGGTTCCTTCTGACCCTCAGGTTATGTTTCATCACAATCTATGATATAACATGCAATAATTCATCAAGAAGGAAAAAGCTTCCATAAGCGTGTGCACTTATATTTTCATGACATTACAATAATTCAGTTCACTACAGCAAAGAAAATACAATCTCTATACTTTACATCATTAATGCACGATAGGCATAATATTTGAAATCAATCTGTCAATGGTAGGAATTATTTCACCTTTAATTTTATTTCCAATTATAAGGACACTGAAAAATAAAAGAAAATTAATAGTACATTGATCTCCTAAAAGAAGTTCAATATACCACACATAAGGCACTGGCTTGACAGTCCTAGAGACTGAAATCTTCTATTTATCTGTGGAAGAAATACAAAATGGACAATACCATAGCAAGTTTCACAAAACAACCTGCCTCAATGAGATTCAATTGCACCTAATTGTACCTCTGGGCTCCAAATGCTTAATTTCTTTGCTCTGACTACTAGCAAGGATGCTACGTAAGGATGGCGGGTTCTAGGAGCCTACATCCAAATGCAGACCTCTCTCTTTGACTCACTCTGAACTCATAGCTAGAACCATCCAAAAAGATGAACGGTAACTTTTTTAACTCATGCTGGCAGCCGAAGTGCATGCTGGCAGTGAAGATCTGCTCAATTGATCCAGAAGTTGATCTATTAAAACTACCTCCGAAAATAGCGCTCTGTCAATGGGTATGCATTTCCCATCAGTGTAGTGCAGTGGAAACAGCACACTAAACAGAAGGTATGAAGCCGACAGGAGTTACAAAAGCTACTCTGCTGGCAGTATAGACCAGGCCTGAGGCAAAAGCAGTAAGGTAGGGAAAACATTAATGATTGCCACGCTTGGGGAGAAACCTTAAGCTGAATTTGAGGTTTTGTTGTAGTTATTTAGGTCACCAATAAAGCCATCTTTACTATCATACCACCCACACAAGCTTAAATTTGTCTCTCCATGTCCAGACAATCTCCAGTTCTCAACTCCATGAATCTACTTGTCTTCTTTTTCAGATTAAGCAACACAGCTTCCTGCCATCCAATGCTTTCCACTCAGTTCCTGGGTCTCCCAGTTCACTTCTTCACAATACCAAGTTCCACATTATGCCATTCCCACATTCCCCGTTCCTAAAAGTCGGTGCAGTTCAGTAGCACTGACTAAAGTGAATTTACATAAATATTTTAAAATAATGTTAAGCATTGCTCTTTATCTACTTCAAACTAGCTCTGTATAAGCATAGCTTTGACCATTGCCATGGACTTCACTGGGCCTCTGCATGGTTACCAGAGTCTGATTGCTAATCCCTCTGCAAGACTGTAGTTATAATATCTCATGTTTTGAAGACGTTTCAAAGATGTTCCCATCCTTTTATAAAACAAACTATCGCAACATAAATCAAACAAATAGATTCAGCAGTATGTGTTATTTACCAGTTCATATAAACTAAGATCCTGTATTGAGAATAATGCCTAAGCAAAACATCATTTAAATCATATTTTTCTACACCAGCAGAGCTTTGTACTATAGGCTATTAAATAATATGGGTGGGATTTTCAAAAATGCTTAAGTGACTTCGGAGCGCAAGCGCCAATGATATTGAAAATCAATGGGACTTATGCTCTTAAGTTACTTGGGTTCTTCTGAAAATTCCACCCTCTTTTTTTTAACTCTGCTTCAGGTCAGCAACATATGTTTAGTAAAAGGGCCATAATTTGCAATGATGCTACAGGATTGCATTGCACCAACAGGACCACTGCAGTGCTTTGTTGCTGAATGCGCATTAACCCCCCCCTAAAGCACTGGATAAGCTAAGTAAGTATTAAGTTATTGATTAAGATCCTCATTGAAAGACTTTTAGAAGGTCTTAGTCTCATGGTACCACTATGGGCTATCTGTCATCAATAATACAAACAGAATTGGAGCTGGTAACAAAATCAAACACCACCACAAAAAGGGATGAGTGATTGAGAGCCAAGCTTAAACCCTTGCTTCTGGAGTTCCAGGAGGTAGGAATGTTCTGGAGGCAGTACATTCAGGCTCTGGGGAAGGGAGGGCAGCAACTCAGGAGTGGCTTTGACAGAATCTGTGAGGCAGCACAAACAAGTGAGAAGGATTCAGGTGTTAACTTAGGGACAGAGCCAATAAGCTTTGAGATGCCTTGCAACATTTACCTGTGTTCCCGAGGACAGTTTTTGAGAACTTGCTGCAGTTTTGACCCAATAACCTATCTTGCAAACTTCAAATTTTATTAATAAAATAGCAAGCAAATATAAAACTAAACCTATCACTGAGCTAACTAAAAAACAATGATAAAATCAAAATCACCAAATGTAATCAATAGGCTTAGATTACCTAGTTAATAAATCAATACAGCACGTGGTTTAATCAAATTATGAAACTGACACAAAGTATTACCTTCATTAATCCTGCAGTGGGAGAATCTGAAGAACCAGTTTCAGAGTAATTGTCCATTCTAATCTTAGACCCTTGCCAAGCATAATAGCTCAAGGCAAGACAGAATCACTTTAAGGAAGTACAATTATTAGAATGCTGTTTGGCAGCACCTCTAAGACTTCCTCCTTAAGTTCTACTATGGACATATGCTATGTTTTCAATAATTTTTCCACCCCCTCATGCAATAGCACAGAACTCTTTGATATGATGAACACAAAAGCTGTATTTAAATGTCTCAGTAGCAGCTTTAAATGCTTTTTAGCCATGTAGAATCTACTGTAATTTGATAAGAGTTTGGTTTCACTTACGATAGAAAACTATTCAATATACCTATCAGCACATACGCATTCATTCATGATTTCACACATTCGTCATGCAAATGAAATACTGGAACTTCAAGGCATCCCTTGACCTAAAGGAAAGAAAGCCTGAATGTCTTCTACTTCATTTCTTGGGATGTGTAACTCACATGGTGATTGCTAACTGGAACCAGGTGGATGGAGCTCACAATGTAGCTTAACACATGAGCCTTCTTTCATTTTATTTCAGATTGGACCTGGTGGCATAAATCGCGACTCAAATTTTTCACCTCCTCTTCCTCTGGCTGGCCTGGCCAGGAAAGGGAGGGAACATAGCTTCAAATGTTATCTGGGTTGGTATGAGAAAGAACATTTTTCTGTCACATGGTCTTAACTTTTATAGGGTAAATTTCCCCTTAACTCCACCTCAGGGGTCAACTTTGGTGCTTTCCCCTGAGAGCAGATTGTAAGGAGATGCAGAATGAACCTGCCCCATGCTGCCTTTTTGGAGTGTTTCTAAGCCACATCCACTTTTTGCAACATGGGATTTAAGCACAATAGTTTTTAGAAATGTAAAATTGTTATAGTACTAATACATTATCCTAAAGGATCTCAAAGAACTTTACAAACAATGGGCCAGATCCTCAGACCAGTCTAAGACCCCTTTCTGCAACTCTAGGAGCAACAACTGGACTTGAGGCCCCCTCAAAGGGGGCAGTTGAAGATTCCTTCATCAAGAGATTCAGAAGATGGGAAGGTGTGCCCATAGTGCTCCAGCCTAACACTAGGCTGGAGTTTATACTGTAGATGCTAGCAACGAGCACAGACGAGTATTACTAACTAAGGTCTTTTCAGACTAGTATCATTAGCATGATATTAAAAAAGATTAATAGGATAGGAATGGAAACTATTTGCAATTTAGACAAAACATTGTAATGTGTAAACCTTGCATTTTTCCCCAGCTAGCCTGCACCAAATGTTTTTCACATTTTGTTATCCTCTGGATACTATTGCTTTGCTTGTAAGCCAAATACGGATGGGCGAGAAGCTTAACAACTGTGCTTGGCTATAATTACGAAAACATAATAGTTTAGCAGAATGGTAATAAATATCACAGTTGGACTTTGTTACTACTGCTAATCTGGTATTGCAATATAAACAACTTCATAGTAATAACAAAAATGCAAAAACAGCAGCATAATCACTTTAATACAGTGAAGTAAATTACAAATCTTATCTCTTTCACTGGCATTTTTTTTAATTATTAATATTTAAATTTGCAATAGTGCCTTCTATTTTAAAAATGTATTGTAACAGGGCTCAGAACTTATTCCACTTCAGATTTGTTTATTGCAGAAGAGATTTGCCTAACAAGTTTGTCATCAGTAAAATATAAGTAAATAGAAATAATTCTTCCGACGAAAGACCTTTTCGCTGTGAAGTTCGGGGAGCACACGACAGGGTAGAAGGAAATCACCACAGATATCATGAAGGGTATTTCCCTTAGAAACAATGTAAGACAAATGACAAGGTACATTATAGTTTAGTAATTTTTACCTCCATTTTCCTGACTAATCAGTTACTAGCCACTGGCGGACCCACTACCTAATCCTGTAGAACAAATCGTCTGTCTAGTCCAGAGGTGGGAAAGAGTTCATAAAAAGAAACTAGTAAACAGAAATACGGACGAGCTAGCTAGAGAACAGTGAGGAGTGCACCTTACACGTGGAACCATCACAATGGGTTTCATGTCCAACAGAACAGTGGGAATAGCTACACTGAGGAAGGTGGAATGAGGAAGGCATAGAAAAGTACAATGATAACAAAAAAAGAGCACTGAAAATAGAGAGCATTGTAAAAGGACATACAGGAAGTCTGTGGGAGAATCGAAGAACAGAGTTTTCCTGAGTCTCAGTCAAGTATTTTAAGTCCAAGACTATCCTTCCTCTCTGGCAATAAAAAGCAGGACATAGAAGCTACACACCATGGCACCACAGAGGCACTGTCCAGCTTGCCAGGAACAGGTCCTAGGTAAGCTGGAATCAAGAACAAACTGAGCAAACGCTACTTTTTTGCCAGGGGCGGGCGGGTGTCAATGCTCATCTGAATTTCCAATCCAAATTCACTTTGACTGTTTGGACCCCATCATATGTCCTTCCAGCTAATATTCTAGTAAATTATTTTACTGACAGGAATGTTAATCAAAAGAGTGAGTTTTAAGTAAATGTTGCAGAAATCTGTAACCACATGAATTTTCACCAAAACCTTGCTTTTATAAGTTATGTTTATTTAATCAGGATCCAGAAATGTACTATAGATAGTGAGGCTGCAGTGTTCCAGGTGAATTCATCGTGCAGTTTTCATTCAGGGAACCTCAGAACCCTGCAAGTTTCCCTCCCAGCTCATTCCCTTCATGTCATTCCACACCCATATTTCAGAATTTTATCTAGAAGACTCTTCCTATCCTGTGCCCATTTTTCTGCACAAGGACGTGCACTGTATCACACATTTAAATTAAAAAAAAAAATTTAGACTTCGTTTCAGAGGCCTAATATCCTATGGCTGGAAATGACTACAAGTTTGTTGAAGGAGACATGAGAACATGAAGTGACAAGTGCTATGTGTGGACAAGTAAATGACTCCAGACACCCAAGGTAATAATTCGGGGAAGTCAGA
The DNA here is from genome assembly GCA_007922155.1 of Mesoclemmys tuberculata. Classification (NCBI taxonomy): domain Eukaryota; kingdom Metazoa; phylum Chordata; order Testudines; family Chelidae; genus Mesoclemmys; species Mesoclemmys tuberculata. Next base: position 25,493,502 of record ML675617.1, on the reverse strand, counting down.
GCATTCCCACTACAATCAGCTTGTGTGTGACCATCAGTTCTAAATACAGCTTGGTGGTTTCCAAAATAAAAATATACTGTTGATGCTCAGTTAGTACAAGTTAAAATTTCAGTTACCTGAAGATAGCATTACTATTTAAGAGGAGACGAAGAGAAAGCACTGTATTGACGTGTCAATAGCATTTATGTTCCAAAAGAGGTAGTTTGCTAAAAAAGGCTCTGTTTCAGAGATAAGACTGAAATATTAAAGCTCAAGGAGGAGCAGTCTGCATCTCAGACAAGCATTTTTAAAGGGAAGGTGCAAGAAAGTCCTCTAAATACACACCTTCCCCAATCACTAGATAAACTGGGGGGATGTGACATTGAACCATTGAGTAGGTCTTTCAGCTATCCTCCTTATAGTAATTTCATCTGGAACACACATCCTTACTTTTCTTATGAGAATGTCATGTAGGACTGGGTCAAGATATCACATCTTCAGCTTCCCTCCAATCTGCCTGGCCAATATCCCTGTCAAAAGGAGGAAATTACGTTGGTCTGCTATGGTTTTTTTTGACAAATTATGCTGGTTATTATTTGTAATTCTGTTATTCTCTAGGTGCTTTCAAAATGATTGTTTAATAATTTGTTCCATTATCTTTCCAGGTATCCAAGTTAGGGACTGGTGCATAATTCCTCAATTCTCTCTGTTCCTATTTTTAACAACAGGTACTATGTTTGCCCATCTTCAGTCCTTCTGCATGACATTTCAAAGTAATTGCTAATGGTTCTAAGATTCAGGAACTAGCTGAAACAAAAACCCTTAAATGAATTTCATCGGGACCTGCCTACTTGAATACATCTAACTTATCTAAATATTCTTTAACCTATTCTTTTCCTATTTTGCTTCATTCTTGAACTATAAAGGTTAATAGTGACCAGATACTCAACACAATTAATATTAACAACAGGGGAAGAAATGCAAGCAAAATAGGAATAAAACACCTGAGCTTTCTTGATGTAGTCCATTAGCAGCTCTTTTTTCCCCACTAAGTAGAGGACCTAAACTTTCCTTCATCTCTTGCTCCTAATGTATTTAAAGAACTTCTTATTGACATTTGTGTCTCTTGCTACATGTAACTCATTTTGTGCCCTAGGCTTTCTGATTTTGTCACTGTTTCCACTTTTTGTAGAATTTCATTTTGATTTTCAGGTCATTAAAGAGACAAACCATATGATGCTAGATGTAGCTTATTCAGTGAGAGTTCAGTTTCAAAGGTGACTTATTTTGGGTGCTCAGTGAGACACATATATGACCTAATCATCAAAGGATGGGTGCTCAGCATGTCAAGAAAATTCTGAAAATCTGGCACCTTTGAAGTGTCTCAAGTTAAGAACTCAGATTTGAGCCACTTGACGTCACTAGTTACTTTTGAAAATCTTGTGACTGTCTTTTTTCCTGCCCTTAGAAAAAAAAATCTGTAAACAAAAATGACAAGAAGAAAGGATAGAAAGAACTTTAAATGTCTTTTACAGAAGTGGAATTTTGTAAATCAAGTACAGGAATCTCATTTTAACAGCAACCATTAAGATCTTAGACCCTAATAAATGATATATTACTAAATGTTAGTATCATGTTTTGCCGTTTTTCATTCATGTATGATCTGACACTTTTCCTGTTATAGATGTAGTATCATCCCTCATCAAGACCTATCTATCACACATTGGTGGCCAATATCGTCTGAATCCAATCTTTTCTCTCCACCAACTAAATAGAAAATTCTTTGCAGGAAAAAGTGTATCACCCTCTCTGAGCAAAGACTGCCTTCATTCCCTAACCTGTCCACCTACTATCGGCACTCTAACCTCCACCCCAGACGTTTGGATTTGTGGCAGGTCACCTACATACTAAGGAGACCAGTGAAGATGTTGCATAGAGAAAAGTCATTTAGCAGTCAGTCAATCAATGGTGAAGGTCTAAGATTCAAGACAAACAAGTGTCATAGTAGGCCATCCATTTTTTAAGTACTTTTACTGTAATAAAATCTGAACTCCACTTAGAACCATTAACTTCCATATGTGAATCTATAGAAGTATTAATTATTACCATTGGTATTTATTACAGAGGTAAGCCTTGCTTCAGACTACACAAGATACTAGTTGACACGTTGGCTGGATTAAGGTGGCATTTATTATATTATTTAACATCAACATGTCAAAATCATAATAATTCATATGAGATGCTGTGTCAGGCACTGTTAGAAAGGCTATAATGTGGTAAGTAAGATGATGATGTTTATGTTCATGTGTTATGTGTGTAATGGAAGTTATGGATACGTTTGGTATATCTGTATTTCAAATTGTGCTGTGTCTGGGTGACACCCCAGACAGCATGGCTGCAGCACTAGCCTGCTTAATGACCAATTAAGGAAATTCACAAGTACAATGGGCACAGGGGGAGAAGCCAGGGATATACCTGATGAGTCACCAAGACTAATTCATGTGACTCTGGACTCCATCTTATTCCTGTAAAATTCCACAAGCAGCATGGCAAAGGCCAAAGGACATAAAAGGCAGCTGCATGAAATCCATTCTGTCTGTCTTCAGTCTCCAGCCTACCTCTGGATCAACTCATCTACAACTGAACTGAAGCTGTGAAATAAAGGACTGAGGCCCATCCAGGTACTGGATGTGTACCAGAGGGACCATACAAGCCTGCCTACTCCACAGTTCTATTCGAAACCTGATATATATGAACTTTCAAATCAATTGTATGTGTCTGATTGCTTTAACACTTCTTATAATTTGTTTCTTTCTTTTTATAATAAACCTTTAGTTTTAGTTACTAAAGGACTAGCTGGCAATGTGGAATTTTGGGTGAAATCTAAACTTATATTGATCTGGTACTGTGGCTGAACCTTTGGGCTCAGAAGAAACCTTTTTGGTAAAGAGCAGAGTTTTAAATAACGGATCTCTTTACTGGATATATTGGCTGATTGGGAGCCAGAGACTGAAATGCAGTAAAGGGGGCTGTGTATATTTTTATTTTGGCTTCTTGATAACCAGTGTGGGGAATCAGAAGCATTGTTTGTGGCTGGGTGGGAAGCCTGACTTCAGTGTCACCCACCAGTGCTTGGAGAATCTGCTCTCCTTTTACAGCCTGCCCTGATCTTGGTATTTTCAGGTGGCTACCCTAGGCATGGAAGGGTCACACTAGTCATAGCAAAATAAAGTTGTAGTTCTCATTCTGCCACTTTTCATACCCAAAATGAGACCCAGAGTTTGCCCATCCATGAAACAGAAATCAGATAGGAGAGCCCAGGGTTGACACCACAATTGTGCGATTCCCTCAGTAAGCTAAAATAGATGGATGATGAATTCATCCAACCCACAGACTAGGTGTCTCCAAAATTAAACTGGACAACGCATGGCATGGAAATTTAAAATTCGCTGGTACAATCTCCACACCACAACTGTAATTCTTTTGCATCAACAAGGTGCACACCTCACATAATCCACATAGTTCTCAGTTATGCATGCAACGTGATTAAATCATGGATGGTAGGAAAATTCTTAGCAAGTGATCTGACTTTGCAGTCATGATCCAGGAGCAGAGTGTCTTCAAGGAGCAGCCATGTTCTCCCCCCGATTGAAAACTAGTTGTATCCTGGGCAGCACGTGGGTTTTTTTTTTTTTGTGTTATTCTGTACTAATAGCTTTTTTCTGTCACACTCTTTTCTCTGTGTCTTTATACATAAAAGAATAAGACAAATGTACTACTCCACACATTAAAAAAAACACTTGCTGTGTTAAGGCTTAGAATGTGGCCTGCAGAACTAACACAGCCAAGAGTGTGAGTTGGATTCTAGTCTCACTTGAGCATGATCAGCCACATTTTTATTAAACGCCAATCAGTTACACCCGTGCATATTCACAGAAAGCAATGGGGTCACATAGGTGCAACTGGGGACACAATTCTGTCTTCAGAAATGTTATTATTAATGGAAAAGAAGTGCAAGCACAGCTTGAGCTACTGTTCACACAGGGAGAGGGCAGGGCTAGCAATTAGAAAACACAAATTGTTACTTGTCAACTGAGAATATTTGATGCAGAAATCACTGAGACACAAACATGAAAACCTAAAAAGTTATTGTTACGAAGTCAAGGTGGGTGAGGTAATATCTTTTGTTGGACCAACTTTTATTGGCCCACGAGGCAAGCTTTGGAGCTTGCAGACAGCTCTTCTTTAGGTCTGGGAAATCTACTCAGAGTGTCACAGTTAAATACAAGGTGTAACAGATTGCTTAGTATAAGGAGTTAACATATATTTCAAGGAACCATTCAAAGTGAAGTGGACCATTAACATCTCTCCAGTTATGGGAAGGGAGAAAAAAGCTGGAGGGAGGTTAGTTTTCAGAGTAGAACAATATTTTTTGGGTACATGAGCAACCTCTTTCCAGGTTCTCAAGACAATTTATTTCCTTACCATTAAGGTTGGCATCACCCATTTACCATTATCATAGTATATACTAAAGACAAAATTTTTTTCTCAGGTACACTGCCTAAAAGCTGTACGTGGGTAACTCCATTGACTTTAGGATTTATGCTGCTCTATTCTTATGCCTTTTTAAATACAGGGAACTCAATTTTCCAACATGTGTCCAATTCTTTAGCTGGGAGAATGATTGCACAGGCTAGAAAACCTTTTATAGCTAGTTTACCTCAGAATATGTATTAGGAGAAGAAATAGTAAATAGTTAAAGGTGACACAGGTTAAATAACAGAATATTCTGCATTTTAGAACAAACAGATTTCTTCCTGTTTGGTTTGTTTATGCCACTGTGAAGTGGTGAAATTCATTATCTACCATATTTCTACCTCATGAGAAAACAGGAAGATGCCATCTTATCTGCACAGTACATTTCATCACAAAGTTTTCTGAGTTTCAGGGAAGATGGGGATTGAGGTTGTAGGCGGACCCCAGAAGCTTTCACAAATAAAGAATGCAGTGACATAGCATACAGCCAATTTATTTTCTTCCCCCTTGGACTTGGCCCTTCCAGGAAGCCACTCTTGCCCATTTAACAGGACAGCACTTGTGAATCCTTTCGTCTCCTGGTCCCTTTTCTGTCACAGGGAGATTAATAAGAAAGTTATAAGGAACTAGATGATAGAGACACAGTTTTGGGTAGTATATAAGAGGGAAAATATCCATATATTAAGAACGTAGATGCTTAAGGGATTTGACAGGAAATTTTAACAATTTTTTCCAATGACCTTTGCACAGTCTCAGCCTATACTTATATCCACACTTCATGCTAGGGATGTAATTTCCATCTCAAAGAGACATACCCACGCAAACTGTAATCTAGTTAAACTAAAAACCAGCATAGCTGTAGTGGCTAGCCACCTCTAGTATGGACCCATTCAAGACTCTAGGCCCTCCTTTCCTCCCCCACAGCTCATTCTGGCAGTGACTGAGTTTTTAGTGTGCAAGCTTAATTAAAACTAGTGCAGATATGTCTCCTCAAGATGGGATTTATAACCCCAGTTTGAAGTGTAAACATGCCCTATGTAACTATACAGACCTATCACTTCACCTTCACCTCACAAACAACTTCCTTACTAGTGCTTGGTAAGATCACTAGATGCAATGTGTCTTTAATTAGACAGTAACTTTTTCAGAGATCATGTTTACTTGTGTGTTTTAACAGTGTCAAGGGCAGTGGGGCTCAGAGCCTGGTTGACCATTGCTATAATAATAAGGTGGAATCACTTCACCGACCACTACAGCACAGCTACTTCTGGAATGAAGGAATCTCTATAATAGCATGCAGTGTCACAGCACAACACTTTGGGACAGGATACTATAAGTCAGAAAGTAACATAGCATGCAATGGATCATGAGGAGCTTAGCAGATAACTCTTTTCATTGCTGTAATCCTTTTTGTCACTCTGACTTCTCCCCGAAGGCTGTGGAAGAAAACAAGCTTTCCAAAGACCAAAGTCAAGAACAGTTATCGACAAATATGTGTTAAGTGTGGAATTTACTGCTTTGTATATCACTGAGGTATTAACATTGTATACAATTTCATTTAAAGTTATGAAGAACCTATCTGATCTCAAGTGTTTTTTAAAAGAAATTAAGCAATAATTTTACTTTAAATGAACATTCCAGAGGGTAAATGATTTCTGCAGTAAAGATACAGCAAATTGAGGAGTGTATTTTAAAAATAGGAGCAATTTTCCTTCCATAACCTTCACTTGAAAGAACATTACTGCTATTTTATTAAGTGGATTAAATGAAAAATAAATTAGGAGGCATTTTATGGAGTTTAAATACACTTAATATCACTATAAGATATGTAGATTTAAATGGCAAGTTGCTAAATTGTTATATTGGCAGTGTGCAGTATACAGAACATTTCAAAGAAATAATCAAGCTACATGATGGGACATTCACTCGTTTCCTAGAAGGCCATATATAACACGAAGAGACTATTCTGTCCTTGCTTATGCAACACATGGTTAAAAAGCTTAGCATTATTTAAATCAGAGAGTTTGTCATGTCATGGCTCCCATGTTTTAAAGGGGAAAAAATGTATTGATTACTTCTCATACCATCAGGCCACATGCTCTTGTACAGCACGCAGTACAGATTGTACAGAACTGCTACATATATCCCCAAACAACATCTTGCACTAGAAAATTGATTCTGCATGGTATACTGCCATACCAAGGGGAAGAATGTCATAATTGGTATGCAAAAATTAGCATGCAGTGCCGAGGAGAAGAGGGGGGGCAGAGGGGATGTTAATACCAAGCAAGAGAGAGTGGAATCAGGAATAAAATACTTTCATGCTTCAGGATACTCTAAAAATATCAAAAACTAATAGCTAAAGCAGGCAGCCCCAGGCAGCAATTAAAAACAGTTACATGCCTGTTCAGCAAGTTCTTGTTCTTCAAGCTGTGTTGCACCTGTCCATTCCACATTGGTGCACCCCTGAGCAGACACCTAAAGCCAGAGCACTTGTGCCTTCCACACACTTGTGTTGCTAGCCAAAAAGGTATAAAGAGAGTGGAGCTGCCCCAATTCTCCACGGTTCCTTCACATGGAAGCCAGGATTTGCTCTGACTCCAATATAGAGGGGAATGAGGGTGGGAGATTGAATGGACAGGTGCAACACATCTCAACAACAGGTATATAACCCTCCCTCCCCTCCCCCTTCCAGTGCTTGCACTAGTCCATTCTGCTCTGAGTGACTCATAAGTAGTACCATACGGAGGAGGATATTGGCGTCTATTTAAACAAGGACTGTAGCACCACCGTCTCAAATTTAGCAGTCTGGAGGCCTGGTGAGGAGCATAATAATTGGTGAACATGTAACAGTTGACCAGCTGGCAGCTCAGCAACTGATGGGAACATGACCCAAAAAAGCAGCTGTTGCAGCTTGCAGTCTTAGAGTGTGCTAAAATGCTCTGAGGTAGTGGAACCCTAGTAATGTTGTAGCACAGGTGAATGAAGGAGCAGATCCTGGAAGAGATCCTCTGTGAAGTGGTAGGTTGCCCTTTCATCCAGTCAGGCAAGGAGTCAAAAAATTGTGGAAATGTCCTCGAGACTTTAAGCCCTCTCTAGGTAAAAGGCTTCTACACTGCAAATGTCTGAAGCATGAAGCTTTTCCTCATCTTTGTGAAAGAGGGGCTTCCGTAAAACATTGGCAAGAACATAATGTAATTCATGTGAAAACCTGACAACATTTTAGTGAGAAATTTGGGGCGTGGACACAAACCAACACTGTCTTAAAAAAACAAAAAAAGTCTCACCATGTAAGGAGGATCGGCCATCAAAGCCTGAATTTCTGCTACCGTCCTGGCTGAAATAATAGCCACCAAGAATGCTATCTTGATTGGGAGAGGAAAAAATGAGCAGGAAGCTAACTGTTCAAAAGGGATCACTACTGAAATTGAGAGAACTAAATTCAGATCACAGGATGGTGCTGGGTCTCTAATAGGTGGGCTGAGTCCGTCCAAACCTTTTAGGAACCTGAGAGTTATATGGTTGGAGAAAATAGATCTGCCTTCCATAGGAGGGTGGAATGCAGAAAATAGCTATCAGCTGTACCATCAGGAAATGGATAAAAGTGCTTTTTCCTTTAGATAAAGCTGGTAATCTAAAATAAAGTGAACGGGAGTTCATTGAGGAAAGATATCTTTCTGCTTTTGACCACATACAGAACCACTTCCCTCCATCAGATATACTTACCTCAAGTAATGGAAGGTTTCCTGCTGTTCAATATTTTGCACTCCAATCTAACACAGTCTCTTGGAGACTTAACCACTGAGCATCCAAGCAGTCAAGCATAGGCTGAGATAGTTGGGATGCAGAATCTGACCATGGACCTGTGAAACTATATTGGAGACCTGAAGAAGGGTTACGGGATCTTGAATGGAAAGGTCCACCAGATCTGACAACCAATGTTGCTGAGGCCCAGCTGGTGTTACCAAAATTATAACAGCATGATCTTGTTTGAGCTTGCTCACAATTCTCAATACCATAGGGATGGGGGGAAAGGGATGAAGAAGTTTCCCTTTGCAGGATAGTAAGAAAGCATCAGACACAAACTCTGGACTGTGACTTGCTCTTGAACAGAGCTGATGATGCTTCCTGTTCTATTGGGGGGAAGGGGAGTGGGGCAACAGATCCATTTCTGGAATTCCTCAAACCTGAAAAAAAGGACTTGCTGTTTTGGGTCTGAGGGAACATTCATGGCCTTTGCTGAAGGGACTACTGAGATAATCCAAAAGGCAGTTCTGACACCAGGGAAGATGAGATACTTTGATGATAATCTCATTTCTGGAAGAAAAGAAAAAAGAAAAAAAAAAGGACCAGAGGTTCATTGCTTCTTAGCAAAGAGCATCTAACCTGGCACATCTTTGAATGTTGAGACTGAACACTGTGACAACTCTGCTGCGATATTCTGTGAGCGCCTGCACAGGACAACCTTTGATGGGGGAAGGAACATGTAACAGGCCAGGCGAATAGCGAGAAGCTCTTGGACACTGATGAGGAGGAAGAGATCCTGACCTGAAAATCCCCTAAATAAATTCTCCAACAGAGAATGTACCATGTGTGACTAGGGTCATGGAAGGAAGGGCAGAGTTTGAGCAAAAGCCAACTTTTTGAATGCACAGACAGCTCCATCCACCAACACAAAGAATACAAAACACCTGCAGATACATGAGTTGGCATGTCCAGTGGACGACAAAAGGGAGAGTGGACAGACTTCAATCATCTTTGTCCTCAATGAAGAGGATTTCTCCTGACCTGAAGAAATCAAAGTACTAGACTTCTGCTGCTGCTGCTACCATAGTACTGTAGATGAAGAATGATTTTTTCTTTCTGGCTTGCTTAGATGCAGGGAAGCCACAGGTCTAGCGATGTGGAATGGGATGAATGAGTCTGAATTCTCATGAGCCCAATGGCTGGGTAGTGAATGGGACGTCTCTAAGCCCAGCTTCCCTCAGCTTCTTAGTTCTGGTTTTAAATACCTGCACATAGGACATTTATGTCTGGTGTGTCCTTCTCCTAAAAACTTGAAGCAGCAGGAGGGAGATTTGCTGACTGGCATAGATTTGTTAAAGCCAATACAGTGCCTGAATGCTGGGGATTTAGGCATGGCTCATTACTGAGGTAAAAGCTCAAAGAAAACAATAAAAACAAAAGTAAAACAAATCTCTACAGTGAGTAACACTATCTAAACTACAGCTAACAATTTACAAAGGAACCTTGAGAATGTATTTTCATTCAGAAAGCTAAGTGTGAAAGAAGCTCATGTGCTCAGACTGCCACAGGCCAAAGTCAACTCCATTCTCTTTCTGTCTTCAGCTAGCAGCATAAACATGCAGAGGGTGCATGCGCTGCCCCGATAGCCATCACAGTGGGAAAAGTTCTCCGGCTTCAGTGCACTGGCATGCAGACACCCAAAATTTAATGGACAGAACTCAGAGAAGAGCCTGTGACTGTCAAAGTCACTAGTGGGACCTTAAAAATTAAATGCCTAATGTTTTACCACCACAGTAATGTCATGTTCAGCTGCTATAGATAACTAGTGTATTTATATTTTTCACACATCAGTTTGTTCTTATAATATAACGTGCAAGCCTACAATGGCTAAAACTTTCCTTTTCTTTTTAACTTCATCAGTTGAGACAGGTTGCCATGTCAACACGTAGAATATGGCAAGCCATCAATCAAGACCTCGATACCCAGGTATGACAGACACAGTATATATTTTTAAAATGGCTTGTATTTGAATCCCTTAGGGATTTCACAAGTTAACCTCCAGAGTTGTCACCAGCATCGATATCTGAAATCATCACTTGGTGAGGTTGCTGGCAGGGCCCTCACACATCTGCCACCATGTGTGGTCAGGTGTGGTTCACTTTTAACGTGTGAGACTGTTGCAGATCCGTGTGTGGTCTTATGATGCTTCTCTTTCTGACATGATATATGCAGCTGCTTCATTTTGAACACACACCTATACATCAGTCCTATGACATACTCTGAGTGCTTTGCAAGGTGTTCTGTCTTGTAGGTTAATGCTGTCAGTTAGACATAGCAACTGCCTCCCTGCTTTTATTAGTACTTACATTTTTGTAAAAGGGCTTTTTATGACCCTTATATAGGTAAATATTTGAACTTGATCTACACATAATAAAAATGAATGTACAAGACCATGTTTAGAAACACCTTTCACTGTTTTAAAGTTTCCATAACTGTGAATGCTCCTACCACATTTTTATGAGCATACTGTCATTTTCCCATTCGTTCCAAGATATTCAGTCTGCTGACATTGGCCCTAATCCTACAACAGGATACATGTGAGCAGATCACCACACAGATCATCCTTTACCAATTCCAATGCAGGAGCAAGGCCAGAGTTTTTGACCAAAAGTATTCTCAACATCTGAATGCACAAAATAGTGTTCACAGTTGTCTTAAAACAGTTAGTCAAATTGAGTTTTCTTTTAAGCTTATCTTTAAACACCTATAAAGACTTTCAACTTCTCTCATGTATTCAAATACAGCCTAACCCAACCCACGTTGAATTTAATGTAAGTCTCTTTACAGAGCCTTTTACAGTGCTTACATGCAAAGCAGAGATCTGCCCAAATGCTACAATTTTTTGTAGAGCTCAGGAACTAGCTGTGACCTGGAGGAGCATCAAGACATACCTTTCAACCTGAAAGTCACAGCTGGGTAACACCTGCCTTTAAAATACTTGACAAGCACCAGAAATGAGGGACAAACATCATACATAGGAGAGGAAGAATCTTGGCATGATGCCAGATACGTTTCTTTAGGACCTATAATGAAGTTCTACACAGCTTTTAACAATTGTTGCTGATGTCTATAAAAGTTACAGAAATAAAGTGAAGAAACCTGATTCTAAAAGTGACAGAAGTAGACTTGGGACTAAAATGGCTAGCAAGCCTGTAAGGAACCTAGGGAGTTGCCTGCAAATTAACACACCAAGCAGCCCACATTACTTCAGAATCCCTATAGTCATACTCACAAGCGACGTATTTTGAACACTGAAGTAGCATTAAGCATGTCATGTGCATCACCCTTGTAGGATTCTGAGAATGGCATAACTACTTGGGAATGTGGTCTGAGCTCCGGGAGAGAAATGAAAGCTTAGGGTATGCCACTATGTACGTATGTTCTTTTCTTTGGGTTCTCTGCTCTGCCACATCCTCCTCAAGACCAACTTCCACCTATAATTCTTAAAAGCTGTCAGCTCACTAACTGGGCTGGATTGATACCTTTCACGCCCACAGGCACAGCATCTTCAGCACCTCCCCACCTACAGCTGACCTTTTTGTGTTTTCTGTGTGGGAGGGAAGGTAATAGGAACTGAAGTGACCGGCTCAGCGGCTGCAGGCAGGGGGAACATGCTTAACACCAGGGCTCTTGCTTGTCCCCCAGGGGGCATGGCCTCAGGGGGAAGAAGAGGAGCAGGGGGCGGAGCCAAAGTTCCAGCACTCATGTGGGACCCCCCAGATTGGCCAGGGCCTCTAGGCACAGGCCACACTGGCCCATGCAGTACCACTGCTTAGACCCTCTTAGAATGCCAGTACTCCTAGGCACATGCCTACTGTGTCTAATTGGAAATCCAGCTCTGCTCAATAATGATGCCCAAGTTGAGTGGTACTTGGGAAAAAGCTAAATTACTTATTTCAGATAAGTAAACCAATACTTTCAAATGCCTTGGAACTAACCAGTTGTGTATATAGCCAACCTACATCATGGTTGGACTTTATTACTGTTACCCTTGTCCTTTCTCTCCTTATTACAATCTCATTAGAAATAAGATGAGATCATCCTTTAGGCGAAGGCTGAGATTCGTGTGTGTTTGCGCAGTGCTGGCACAATCGGTTCTCTATCCTAATTAGAGCTTTTGGGCAAGCCCATAATGCACACAAATAATAAATGTCAGTCTCTTTCCTGAGTTTTTTCACACACCCCTTTCATTTTTTCCTGTGTCGTTTCATCTCTCCAAATAAATGTAGTCATGCAGCTACAGAAATCCACATGTGGTTGGAGTTATTTGAATATCACAGTAGGTGTATTTATTAAAACATAGGGTAATGCAGACAAACACATCGGCACCTTTGTTTTTCGTTTTCATTTCTTCTGCTTTTTTGGATTCAGAAATAAATTAGTGTGTTTACTCCACTGTGTGATTATTTGACTCTCCCATCACAATGACAAGTGAGAGTTTCTCCCCTTTAATAAAACTAACAAAATTCAGTACAAAATCGCATATTAATGAAACGTTTTCCTGAGAATTTAAACACATGCAAGTCAAAAAATTCAAAATTATGGCTGGCCCAGAAACTGTAACATGGCCACATTATATATTTGTACAAGGGCAAAAGCTGAAGAACACATACAGCACTGTTATAGAAAAATTACACGCACACAAACAGGCTGAGTTATACTTACCTTAAGATTCATACGTTTGAATTTCTAGGCAGACACTTACACATTTAACTTCTCAAACATAAAAAGTTGCATTACCCTCCTCGGTTTTTTGTTTTGTTTTGTTGTGTTTATGGTTTTGTTTTGGCATTCAATAAATAACCACTTAGAAAACTAAACTGAATGAAAAAGTTACTTATACCAATGCTTGACTCATGGTTTTCCACCTTTGCTACCCTTTTACTGAGTGACGGGCCAATACATACATAACTTGCACATACTAATGACAGAATAACCTCATTCTAGCAATAGAAGTAAATGAAGAAAAATGTCCGTACTGCCATAAATCAATGCAAATATAAATACCCTATAAAAAAGTAATTTGTGTAGGATGGATTTTCGTTTTTTTATGCAGGCTCTGGTTTAAATCAACATTTGTTGGACTGATTTTGTGTTTTTCCACAATCATGTACAAGGTCAGACTTTTAGGGACCAAGAACATAGGCTTTAATTATATGATGCGAGACTAGGCTGGAAAGCAGTCATTTTGAAAATGACTTGGGGGTTGTGGGAGGGTAATCAAATGAACATGAGCTTCCAGTGCAATGCTATGGCTAATGCAATGGTTCAACGTATCATGAGGGGAATTTCAAAGAGAAGTAGAGAGGTTATATTATTGCTGTATTTGGCCCTTTTGCAACTGCCTATGGAATACTGAGACACAAGGCGGGTCTGATAATATCTTTTATTGGACTAACTTCTGTTTATGAGAGAGAGAAGGTTTTTAGCTACTCAGCCCTTTCCTGGACCTGAAGAAAAGCCCTGAGTAGCTGGAAACCTTGAGTCTTTCCCCAACAGAAGTTGATCCAATAAAAGGTATCTCACCGGCTGTGTCTCTAATACTATGTCTAATTTTGGTGCTCCCAGCGCAAGAAGGGTGTCGAAAAATTGGAGAAGGTTTAGAGAAGAGCGTGAGAACGATTAAAGGATTGGAAAACATGCATCTCAGTGAACGACTCAAGGACCTCAATCTATTTGGCCTATTAAAGAGAAGGTTAAGGCATGACTTGATCAGACTATATGTTCAACACAAAGGGAACAGAAAGATATAGAGGACTGTTTGTTTGACTGACAAAGGTATAACAAGATCCAAAGGCTGGAAGTTGAAGCTAAACAAGTTCACACTAGAAACACCATGAATTGATTTTTATTTTTATTTGTTTTTAACAATGAGCATAACCAACCATCGAAACAACTGAAGAAGGCTTGAGGTACAGACTCTACCATTAGAAATTTAAAAATCAAGATTGGATCCTTTTCTAAAAGATTTGTTCTAGGTCAAACACAGCTACTGAACTTGAAGCAGAAATAAATTCAGGGACATTCTATGGCCTGTATTATACAGAAGTCAGAAAGCTGATCTTAGTGGTCCTTTCTGGCCTTAAAATATGGGAACCCATGAATTTGAGAGAAAGAGCTTCATTGAAGGAAATGCAGAAAATTAACTGTAATGAAATGCACTGTTCTTACTTAAGACTTACCCATTCTGGAACCTTTGACATGACAATCCAAACAATTAGCAGATGAGATACTTTTATTTCTCAACTTATAATATAAATAAGTGTGTACAGCATTCACTTTGTAATTATTTAATTTGAATACACTTTAAGCTTCATGACATTCTTGAATGATTTCTATTCAGATGAAAAACAGCTTAATTAAATTCTGTGAACCCAAGAATTCCAATAGACAATGGAGGCCAAAACCAAGATGTGTTGTCTTGACAACACAGGCCAAGAATTGCCTTTGATAACTGGCAGACCTGACACTTGATAATATTAGGCATCATTGGTATACAATACTGATGCATCTAGCTGCAATTTTAATTTCTAATGAGAGGCGAAAGCAGTGCCTATAAGCAAAGATAAAATCTCATGTTTTAATAATGTGATGTAATTTTTAGTTTGATTTTTACTTATGCCAATCAAGCAGTACTGAACATAACCTCTGGATGTTGGTGTCAGACTCAGTGCAAGATTGGTAGGGAAGTGTTATCTCCAAGGGCCCAATATATTTCTTAGTAGTTTGGACGTTGATAAATGTTGGAAGTTTAGCAAAAATGGAACTCCCTCTGCAAACAATGTCAGATTGCTTGCAGTAACAACTCAATCTTTGCCACAAAATTAGAAAGTAAAATGCATAAAGGTATTTGAAAGACAGGTCCACATGTTCAACCCAGTTGCTAATAGCAAAGGAAATGGGGTATCATATGGAATGCTTCTTACTCATTTGTGACAAGCATTTCAGCAACCCAGAAATAAAAATCAAAAGGACTGATCCATCAAGCTTTAGCACATGAGGAATTCCCACCAATTTCAAGTGTATTTATGAAGCCTAGAGGACAGGCCCAAACTGCGATAAAGCTAGTAGCATGCAGTGTTGTGGCAGCTATGTTGGTTCCAGGATGTCAGAGACACAGGTTGAGTGAGGTAATATCTTTTATTGGACCAACTTCTGTGGGTGAGAGCTTGAAAGCTTGTCTCTCTCTCCCCAATAATATCCAATATTAGTCACCCACTTTTTAACATTAGTAGAAAAGGTAACAGGGAGAACTGTGGTAGAGTTTCACACTGGGCACAGTGTGAACAGTTGCAGCAGTGGCTTTGCAAGCACTTGGATGTATTTTGTCAATGATTGAAACAAATGATCACTTTTGTTTCTCTCGTGTCACAGGGCATGCCAGAAGCGTAGGGCAGCAGACATTCCCTGAGATTTGTATTTCCTCTTTCACAAATTATTCAATACTAAAAGATGTAATTGGAACAAAGAGTACTGGAGCTATCTAGTCACCAGCAGTGTCCATATTTTTCCAGTTTAAAAGGAAACCATGACAACAACAAAACTTAGAGCCCTGTACCAGCTGCGTTGGGACGGAAGGAAAGTAACGCCACATGGACCAACAAATGAGTAGAGCAGAGTAGAGAATTACTACAGAGTCAGTGGTTTTATCAAAATATTCAACTCCCTCTAACTGAATTGTTTTTTGCTAATGTGTTGAAGAGACTATACATAGAAGATGGAGGCATTTGTAGTGAAGTTTGTGAGAACCTCTCACTCAATTAGTCACCTGCCATTGCAGGCATTTGGGCATTTGTGGCACCTCAGTCTCTCCTATTCTCAGTGCTTAGTTTCCTGAGGACTCTGGTGCTTTGGTCTAACTAAGGTCATGGGGCTCTATACAGCAGTATCTGGGTGAAATTTAATGGCCTGTGATACACAAAAGGTCAGAATAGATGGTCTAATTGTCTTCTGGCCTTCAACTCTGATGTTTAATGATGCATAAGCTGCTTCTGTTATTTGGGTGTACTAGTTCTCATGGAGCAGATCCATGCTTGGAGGGGAAATTCCTTCCTCTGCATGTCTTCCCAAAGCTTTCCACTTCATCTTTAGCAAGTTTTCTTTTTTTTGTTTTGTTCTTTTGTAAACCATATCCTACCTATGGAGGTGCCAGAACATTGATGGATACTGC
Source organism: Mesoclemmys tuberculata (assembly GCA_007922155.1). Lineage (NCBI taxonomy): Eukaryota > Metazoa > Chordata > Testudines > Chelidae > Mesoclemmys > Mesoclemmys tuberculata. The sequence continues at coordinate 25,477,010 of ML675617.1, read as the reverse complement.
ATGGACTCTTGCAATGTCTCACCAGATCACCAACGTTCTATGCCAAAACTATAGAGAGGTCTGGGACAAAGCAGGATCCAGCAACCCCTGAAGGCAGACCATCAGATCAAAGCCTCAGTCTGTAGGACATGGTGATTAGCTCACAGCAAAGACATAGTCACTATGCTCCCAAATATCAAGTCTACAGTCCTCTGCATGAAAAAAGTCCAAAACTACCATCCATAAAGCCAGTGAGCCAGATTCTCAGTTGCTGTAAAAATCTGCACATTTGCACTGTAGACAATAGCGCAACGGTGATCTACACCAATGGAGGATCTGAACCATGGTCATCATGAGCAAATTACTGGGAGCATCAGTCCTGAAAATCTGGAGCCCACTGTCTCCTGAAGTGATGGAAGAGGAATGTACAAAGTTTTTAGTCCACCCTACTCAATACCCACTGATCAGTAATAAGATAAGGAGTGAGAGCCTCTGTTGAGGCATATGGGGGCTTGATATTGAATCTAGATGATATTTGGATTTGGGATCCAAAGGCTAGAATCTCCAAATACAAAGAAAAGCCACATTTTAATATCAGCCACAATCACCCATCCCCAAATTGTACTAGCATTAAAATAAATAAGTTGTGATGAGAAACAAAAGGTGGTTTTGTGTAGATACTAATATGGAAAAAAAATCTATTGAAAATTAAGCAGTGTATGGCATTTCAGTGAGTTATAACCCATTAGAGAAAAACATTAAAAGTGAGCTTTAGATGGATAATTCATTTCTGAAGTAAATTTAACCTCTGGAAAGTTACACTTTTCTAATTGAAAGTCCAGAGAAAAGAATCAATTATATTTCTAGCCTTTGCTATTAGCTCTCTGTCTGTGCGCTTTCCTTATTGAATCTGATTGCCACTGCCATCTACGTACGTAGCTTCATTATTTAGTTGTTTTAATAAAGCAGAGTGGATATAAATGGCCTTTCACATGCTACTGAAAGAAGATTAGAAGATCAAAATAAACTTGCTGTGAAACACAAGATGAAAAGTGCGTAAACTTGTAACAGTCTAAATTAAGGATCATCGTGCTATGTGAAAAAATTAATATACTGCACTATGTATTTCAAAAACCTAGTCACAATTGCAGCACTGCATTTAATTAAGTGAAAAAAAGCATTCAAAACACTCAACTTTTTTAATTATGTGAGATTTCATGTACAGAAAGATAGAAAACTTTGTGACTGAATAGAATCGAGGAACCATTTAGTTTATTTCTTGAGAGTTGCATTTTGCTATTTAGCAGGTATACCGTACCTAAATGTATCATAGTAATTAAGTTCCAAATACAGTTTAGATCTGTATTTCTCTTAATGGTGACCTACAAAGGAAAAACTAAGCTTGTACCATTTTTTTGCTTCTTCAAGATCTATAAAAAAGGCTAAATTAGCTCCTGTCGAGACAAGTATTTGGGGTTTTTGTTTGTTTGTTTTTTCCTGGTATACAGGGATCTTTATATCCTGAATATTTTACAGCAACTGAAGAATTAGTAAAATTGTTCCATCCCAGAAGACTGAAAGCTGAGTAATTGAGAAGGAATTTTTAGTCAGACCACCTAACACACCTCAGTTTATTTACATTTTTCTTATCAATTTGCACCAGTGTCCAATTAAAACTTGGAGGAAAGGATGTTGTTTCTAAAAACCCAACACACCTGACCACTAAAAAAAAGTTTGAAAGCTCAAGGAGTATTACATATACCTTGAGACTCCCAAGAAGCCCTACTGTCAGACGGTGGAAGGCCAGACTTGATATTCTTGATCTTTTTAATGTTTAAAAAAAGGTGAGAGGAGAAGGGCTTGGGGGAATTTTTTTAAAGCTTTTCTTCATACATTATAAAGAACCAATAAAGGACACCACCCCATATTTTAAATATTCTTTGCAGGTCACCTTTAAACTCATTTATGCCATGTGCTTCCACAATACCATATGACAAGCTATTCCATACTCAAGAACTTCATGAAAAGAAAACCTCTTGTAACTAACCTAGACCTTTCCTTCCACCACCTTCAGCTGTGTCCATGAATTATCAGTATGCCTTTTCCTTATAGGTAGAAAAGAATGGTCCTAAATGCATTATTTGTTTTATACAACTTAATTCCTTGTTGACTTCAGTAGAACCAGGATTTGGCCATTAGTGAATATTTGTCTTTCAACACAGTAGTTATATGTTATTTAAATACAATTATTTCTCCTCACAGAACTATCCCATAATTCCAGACAAGTAACCTCTTGCAAATTTACTATAACCTACAACGTGTCAACTATCTGTAAAATCTTTGAACCTTGTACAAAGATTAATTTCTTGGGAAAATTTTGACAAGAAACTGAGGAGCCACAAAAATAGATGTCTGTATTTGGGTGCATAGTTACCACAACTGCATGCAAATCAAATAAATGGATGCCTAATTATCTGCTTGCACAAACTACTGATTTCTACATGCAAAATCTGTAACTGTATTTGCTCATTTATGCACATACCAAAGGACTCTTTCTGAAAATTTGGCAGCATACAACCAGTTCCATTTTTCAAATCATCCATGTATCTCTGATGCAACAAAATGTATTAGTGTTAGTACCCAAACCTGTTTGATCCTAATTGGCCCTCCTTTCCATGAAGGTTTACTGTCATTAAGTAGAACTCTCTGGTTCTTTCCTGTAGCTCTCTTGATCTCTCCCACTATCTCAGCAGTGATGCTTGCATATTTTATCTTGTTAAAAAAAATGCTGTAGTGGCAGCTTATCAAACACTTTGATTAAATGCAGATAAGACGACGTTTATATTCCTCTTTTTATCAATATTCTATTTCTACCTCTAGGAACTCAGTCTGAAACAATATTTTTAGGGGGGCTGGGCTAATGAGTGTCAAAACTCCTCATTTCATGTAAGTGACAATGTCACAAATACATTATTGAAGTGATTTTCCAGTGGCTGGATATCAGGCAGGCATACTTACAAATACACCCATGATACCCATTATATAAACAGAGTCCTAACTATGTGAGGGTTTGGCACAGCATATCATGTAAATGCTGCACAACAGCTGCATAGCAAGATCCATAGTGACCTTCAAGGTGACATCTTTCACTCTTAGGCACTAGGAAGAACTAGTGGCATGCACGTATACACACGCACACCCCCATACCCTTCTCTACCTGGAAGTTGAAGTGGGGTAACATTTTGAAATGGAAGGGTATTCAGTGTTCTAAAATATTATTAAATTTAGATTATTCAACTCTCCTTTGGTAGCTTATCCGACAGACAAGAACCCCTTAACTGAAAGCACTTTATTCGCCAGCTCCTATGTATTTCATCCTAGGATGTGCTAGCTGCATTGTTCCAGAGAAACAACGCTTTCTTGGTGGGTCTATGCATGGAGATGCAGTCACTGATGTTTCTAGATTCTGGGCCAGAAAAGGCTTGGATAATCTGGATCAAAACACTGAACTAGCAAAAGATGACAGAAGAGGGATTGGAACTGAGGAGAGAGATGCTTATGGCAACCCATCCCAGAAGAGAAGTTGTCAACACATACAGGAGCTGCTACCCTGCTTCCACCTTCAGCTTCAGACACAGCAAGATATAGGAATCTAGTCTGAGTTACAATACTCCTCTTTGCACCTAGAGCTGCTTCAGGCAATTGCTAAAGAGAAGGGGCATCACAAGTGCAGCACCATGAGCCCACTGCTGAAAGAATTTCGAGAATAGCCAACCTGTTTTTGTTCCCCCTCCCCCTCCATTTGGAGTATGGCCTTGAGAAACTGAAGGTATCTCCCTGAATCTGAGGCAGAACTGAGCTAGAGAAAGCACAGTGATCCATCTGTAGAGGGAATACAAATGTGTAGGGGAAAATCTTGGGAACTGGTATCTGGACACTCTGCCTTGCAAGTTTGAAAAGCAGAGGGACATCATTGATCCAGGTTGTTGAACAGAGTAAGAACAGACATATTGCAGACTCCAAAATGAGATGTTAATGTGGTGACCCTCATCTGTGGCTTCCGTGATCTCTGTGCAAAACAATACTAACGACAGTACGCAGAGCACTTAAAAAAAAGGTAAAATGAGTTGTGTTTCAAAACAACAGTCTAATTGTAAATTCCATTAACAAAGAATATTGCAGTAGTGGTAGATTACCGATTGATCAAAGGCCATTAAAACTCTCTCCTGTGGTGCTAATGATTGATTGGTCTATCAGTGGAAAATTCAGCAAGATCTCTGGCTATGTAACTTGGAGAGGAGTCATTTAAGAAAAAGAACATTTGCATTTGCTCCATCACAACTTGCGTGCAAGAGAAAACATCATACAAAGAGGGGAATGAGTTCATAGCCCCCCAACAGCAAAGCTAGATGGGCACATACAAAAAAGAGGGTGCTCTAACTGTACAACACTGCAAAGAATGCTCAATTCCCCTACTGTTTCAACAACGCAGCAGAAATAATTATAATACTGGAACTTAGCCTAAATATGAGTTGAAATTGTTGGACTGTTCACTTTATATTTTCTGTATTTAAACCCTAGAGGAATTGAGTACAGGTATGCATAGTTGCAATTTTAAAAAAATGCCTTCTCTCTGAGGCAATGCACATTTGATTGTGGTGGCAGTCCTTTTAATAATTAAAGATATTTAACCAAGTTGCAGCAGAAACATTTTTCTCCAGTCTAACTTACAACTCTTCCAGGTACAACTTTCTGGCACAAGAGTAAGTAAAGAAGAGTGCACAGCAGGCTACCATGAATTTCCCCCACCCTTTCCTTTCCTTTCCCCTTTCCTTCCCTTCCCCCGCTTTTACTTCTTCAAACAGTCTTAATTATGCAGCCAAACCAGAAAACATTTTGTGGAAGTGTAGATTATGCAACTTGTGGCATCCACAAGCGCGATTCCAAAACCGTGATGACCGTGACATGGAGAGATGATCTTCATCTCCCATGTACTACAGTAGCACAAAAATGGGAAAACATGAACACACCATATTCCATTTTCAACATCAAGAATGGAGACAATTGTATTCATTGTTTTGCCTTCTGTTCATGAATGTTTATAGTGAAAATACTAGCTTACTGGTAACACAAATAAGAAATGTACTCATAGCCAGACATAAGAACATACACACAATGCATAATTTACCCAACAGCATAAATAAAGGTAAGCGCCTAACAAAATGGTCATTGAATAAGAGCAAGAACAACATCCATATTACATGACATCAGTTCTTCACCTCCACTCAACAAACACATGAAAATGGCTTTGAATTAGGTGTAGAAAATGAATTATGGCATGACCAAATGCCTTATCTGTGGCCGCCATATTCATCTCATGTTCATTTGCTGCAAACACCCCTAAAGATGGAAGGGGAGATTTTACATAGTTGCATCACTTCTAAAATGCTACATATTTTATCACACAATTTCTTTTCACTGCAACAAATGCAATCCTTACCATGAAGCTCAATAACCAGATACGCTAGAGACAGGAAGAACAATAAAGGGTAACCAGCCTGAGCAGAAGGAAAGACTTAGATGGCCTGGTAAATCTTTTTCCATCTCTAAGTTCTCAGATTCTTTGAACCATTTTATTCTGATTTTTTTTTTTTGGTCAATAATAGAACAAAAGAGAGGAAGCATTTTAACTGATCTGAGTGTAACCTTAAGCAGAGAAAGGAATGGAAAATAAACTACAAGTCCTATATTTAAGTTCCAGAAACAATTAATTTTAATAAAGTTACTCTATTACCACTGATTTTCTTGGACGTTGTGGCAGCTGATGTCCTGTGTACAGTGGGTTAGCACCAATACAATAGCTTCCACAGTAACAAGGTACTTCACTTAAACTGTGTTACTTTTTCTCCTTAATTGACTGGGAAAGGATAAGGAGAGCATTTTTACTTTCAATTTCACCAATAGCTGTGGCATGAAATGCTTATCACAAAGGTATTCAGCTGTCTCTCAGAACAACATATGCAGTAGAAAGGTACTGAGATACGTTGTAAAGAAGGTAGAGCTATTTCCTATCTTCTGCCCAGCTGCTGATTTATGCACAACAAGCAACACGAGATATAGCTGGCCACACGTATTTTCTTTTCACAACTTTCCTCTAATCCAGTCACTGATTAATTTGATCCTTTATTCACACTCATCAAAAAACCCCAGAGACCAAATTATTTATTTTCATCACTGCTGACAGCTTTACACAGATATGATTTTAATTATTTAAATATACTCATTGCTTTTCTCTTTGCGGCATATACAAATGTAGAGTATAAAATTCACACATCGAGAGTCACCTGAAAAGTGGACTCCTAACATAATATAATATACCATCTTCCACTCCCATCGTGAGAAAACACTCTGCAAGCAGATAGTGGTAGGCTTTGCACTGTTGTGCTGAAAAGACATAAGATAACATGAACTTGAAAAAAATATCACCTTTCTATCTGAAATTTGGATACCTCCAACAGTGACACCTAGAAGGATGATCACTGAAAGAAGGCAGAGAAAATACATTGTTTCTTCTCCCCCCCTTTCTTGAATATGCAAACTTTTGCATATGTGTTTCAGTGCTTTGCTGGATAGGGCCTGAGTGTATAGTTAGTTTAATGGTTTCCCCTTCACAGCCAGTTTCTCCTCACTGCAAAAGATGCTTCAATCATCAAGAGCAGGGCAGAAAAACTCTTAATTTATATCGAAAGAAGGAAAGAAAAAAAAAGAAAGTACAATAAGAAACTGATTATTTTAAACACAAGTTGACAGCATGTCTTTAATAATACCCTAGATTGACACACCAATGAAAGAAATGATTGGGGAAGTGAGAACCAGTCAGGAGTATTCTATTGAAACCACATGCTGAAACCTCAATCCTCAGAATTGATGACCCCATCTGCCCAACCCTTCCCCACAACAAATACAATTCAAAATCTCAAAACCCAACCAAACAAAACAATGTATCCACCAAACAAATCCAAAAGATTCCCCTTTAAGAAGGGAGAAGAGAGTCTATAAGGTCCCCTGGGGACGGTTACTGATTTTATGTGGAAGATGCTATTGTAATAGGTAATACAACCCCATAAATAAGACCATATCCAGATCAGAGCTGTGCAGAGAAAAATAATTCCATTTTGTGGAACGTTTTTATATTTCAAAATTTGGTTTCAAATCTGATTCAAAACAAAATCCCACAATTTTGAAACCCTTTACCAAAGGGAATGGAGTCATGGCTCTCGGACACGCTACCTGGGAGACTACGTGATGGATGCAAAACCAGGAAGCTCTAGGAACCTGGTCTATTGAGGAGCTACAAGCCTGAGAGTGGGGTGCCCAAGTTCTCAGCTCCCTGCCTGTTTGTCAGAGAGGCACCAAGGAGCCAGGTGGCGAGCTGGCAGGAAGCCAGACAACTGTCTGTCCAAACCAGCCAAACAGGCAGGGTTTCATTGGAACTTCATCAAAAATTGAACAGTTTCTGGGAATTCTTTCAATTTCAACGCATCAGCCAACGCCAACAACAAATATTTCCAGGGAAATTTTTATAACCAGCTCTAATGCAGATATTAAGACAGACTTTTTTTTTTTTTTTTTTTTGTAAAGCAAGTTCATCTGGGCCCCACTAAGATAGATGGGGACAGGGGATTTCTCTCTAGTCAGCAGTACACCTAGGCCTCTAGGGCCAGATCTAAAGCTAATGAATTCTATTGAAAGAGACTCCTTTTGACATCAATGGGCTCTAGATCAGGCCCTTAAAAACCAATAATCAAAACCTTATATTACACCCAGAAGTGAATATGAAACCTAAGGTAGTCCACAAAGCACTGGTATAAGAGACTTCTTATGCTCACTGCCCCTAAGAAATGAATCATCATATTTTGCACCACCAAAGATTCTAAATTGTCTTCAGTGGAAACCCTATGTAGTTCACATCATTAGATAACTTGATCACTGGTTAGAGAATGTATCCACTTTAATAAGGAACGACAACTTTTGGAAAGAGAGTGGAAAAGGAAAAGGAGTTTTAATGAAGCATAACAACCAAAATTTGCATTTTTCAGACATTGTGACTGACATAAGAAGCACATACAACAGGTAGGTAAATAATGAAAATATAATGCAGGGATATTTTGTTTTAAAAGATTTAGTGAAGTTCATGCCTCTGCAAATATTTCTGAATTAGTTGCTCACCTTTATCAGCAGTGAATATAATGGAAAAAAATTAGTCAAACGGCTATTTAAAAAAAAAAAAAAAGAAGAAATCCTGGCCCTATTGAGTCCATTTGAAGCGAGGATTTCATCCCATACATGATCTGATCAGCAATACTTGCAGTACAGGAAAATCCAAGATATGTGGGAAATGGCAAGTAGGTGGTGGCAAAACCACTCTCATATTGCAACTAAATTGGATTCAGCACCCTTCACTCCCACATTTGGTCTGCAGACATTGTACTGAAAACAGTAACCTGTTTTTACAATCTAGACATGCCCTTATCTCCGTCAGCTGCAAGGTTTTCTTTCTGTGCATACATAATATTAAATTTAACATAATTCATATTCTTTGTAAATTTGTTAACAAATGGAACCTGAATGATTACTTTTAGGACATGACCCTGCTTTCCAATATACCAGGTCCATTTCCATATCTCAGAGGGTAACACTGAGCCCTGGTATATCAATTAGAATTTGAGAAAAATAAACAGCAATTAAAACAAAAAAGTGTGCAGCCAGGCTGAATGTATTGGTATGAGAATGGAGCGGAAAGGTGGCTGTCTTGCAGGAAAAAGGTAATTTAAAAGACCTCTAACATGAATAATTGACAGTTACACAAAAATGCATTCAGTGTGTTTTTTCTAAGTAAATCTCATGAAAAGCTGTCAGAAATGGATTATTCAAGTTTGTAAGAACACAGAATTTGAAAAGCTGGATCAGACCATTGGTCAAGCAAGTAATAGCATGCATTTGGCACTGGCCAATGTGATATGCTTCAGGAGGAAGGCAAAAATCCGCAACAAAGCACCTAGACAATTGCAAAATGCAGTACATTGGGGTAACAAACAAATCAAACCAAGAGACTGTAGATCACCATAGGGATTATTTTACACCCTGATGCATGAATTTTGATTATCTTCTCTTAGCACACAAGATTATAAATGTTGTTTTTGGACGTAGATTTATCAAATGCTTGTTTTCAAGGCAGCACCTGGGTTTTGCCTGTCTTTTTAGTACACAGTGTTGGAGGAATAACGGAGACTAGAAAAGAGAGTATGGGAATTCCTGTTCTTCAACAGTGACCTTCACCAGGTGCTTCAGAGGAGGACATAAAATGCCATAATTCACCTTATCCTACATTATACCATGATGGGAACTTTCCTCATGAGCCCAGATGGTGATCAACTAATTCTTTGTAGTATGAAGACTGAAAGCCCAAAGTGCTTTCAGTAGCCACAAAGACATCCCACAACTTAACCACATATATGAAAGTGCAAGGAAAACAACTCTCAACTTTCTAATTCAAGACCCCTGGGCTTCTGTCAACTGAATGAGACAATCAATTTCCACATATCAGGAAATATGAAACTCTCATGGGACTGAAATCATGTCTCAGTGTTTAACAACAGTGTTTACAAGATGGAGCTCTTCCTTTTAAATTATGAAGAACAACCACCAAGCAAGCTTATTTGGGCGCCCCTCAGATGCTCAAAGCCTGCACTACACACAGCCAAGATGAAGCCCAATGCTCCATTTTTTACCCTAGTCTTCCTTGCCAGAGGCAGGTAGAGTTAGGAAAGCCTAGCAGGAAAACTTCTTGCTCTCTCAAGAGAATGAATTGCCTTACACTTTAGAACTTGAAGCTGCTTTAAGTTAAGCTAGGAATATTTTGGCCCTGAGTCAACCCAGGATACAAGGTACAAAAAGGTTGCACAGAATCTTCCTCCTCACCTCTGCCATATGTAAACTGTGCAACTGAGAACTATGCCCATGAGGCCCAGTTCTCCACTTCCTTGTACCTTGTTCATTCACCCTCTCCAAAGGGAGTGCTAAATCAGAATGGTACCTTTTTACACCCCTTTGCACAGGTATAAGTGATGGCATAAGGGTCAACATAGTGGAGAATCAAGTCTGTGAACTGGAATAGGATATTATGGTTCTGTCTCATATGGCATAATACATTTTTCTGATCAATTAATTCATTATATGAGATTGTGAAGATTGAGTGTGAAACATAATGAACTTGGAGTTCCTGTCTCAGTGACTTGGCTGATAATCAAATTAACTCCAGTTCTTCCCTAGGCACTTTAAGAGAACATGGGCATTAAAATAATCCACAGCAATCAATGAATGAATAAATTAGCCCTCCCCTTATTTTAAGTTACTTTAAACGTCTTGCCTACAAGTCAATAAATAATCATTATGGAGTAACTTAAAAATTCCATCTAAAAGTTTTGACAGAAATTCTCTATTGGTAAATTTGACACTACCTGATGAATTTAGAATTATAAAATAGAATGCAAGGCAGCTGGAGATGAAACTTGCTATTCAGCTTCTAATTGTCCACATTCACTGTGCCAGCCTACGGGCTAAAGTAGAGGCCACAGCTGGTCTTTGCCATTTGAGCAGTATTTTCAGGCTACCCGTCATACGTAAATGAGATTTACATAGCACCCGCTCTGCCCCATTCCGGCACCCTGAACTGGGTTATCCAGAGCAAGCATAGACAAATGCATGGTTTACAGTGCGCAAGGGTTCCAGGGGTTCTCTTCCCCTGACGAATCAACTCCATGCTCAGCTGTACACAGAGTTTATATTTAGTTCTTGGAGACAGACAGGTGACTGGCAAGACACAGAGAGAGTTAATTTAGTGACTTTCACACAGCATCTAATCATACATCTAAGTAGTGACTGGCTATGCGTTGGACTGAAAAAATGAAATGAAAGTTTGGCTCTGCAAAGGATAAGATTGAAATTTCCTGACCTCTGATCTTTGAAGCCATAAAGAATGATGTGTCCTTGGAATTTCAAGCCAGGTGGCATGAATGGAAAAATGTGTGCTGCCACCAGAGTCTAATTATGCACAGTTAGGTGCTCTCAGCCATCAGCACTTTAGCATACTTGACCAGCGATGTATGAAGTAGGCCACCCCTGGAAATGGGTTTTCTTGCCCTATGTCCAGCACCAGCATAACCAGGGGCCATAAATACTTAGGCTGTTCGATATCTCCTCTCTTTTACTTTTTTAGCATGATTTATTCACATAACTAGGTTAAAATTGCAGCTGTAATTCAGACTGGGGATTGAAATGCTGTCTGGCTTCAAGACACTTGGGAGTTATTATCCTGTTAGACTACAGGCAGAACAAGCCCTGTAGGCCTGATTTGCTGATAGTTGTCCAAAAAGGTTCCAGAACTCCTGTGTTAATTTATAAGCCTCGATTTGGGGAGGGGAGAGTGCACAACTGTATTCAATTCTTGTGAATCACACTGTCTGCAATTCTCTCAGTTTCCCCCCACCACTGATCTTGAGGCCTAAAATCTAACCACCACCAAAAATAATTAATGATATTTGAATGAAACAGTTTTTCCCATTCCCAAACTGCCTTAAGCCTTATGGTTGACTGAAATTACTTTGTTGCTGCCAAATAAAGTAAAATACACAGTACCTAAGAGAGATAACAATCCTGTTTACAAAATGCATTAGCTATTGCTTTCAGGGTGGCATAAGAAAAATGTATATTATATTCAAGAAAATAAATCTGCTTCAAAATTTTATACATACTATTCTTTAATGTTCAAATTATATCACATCCAGCACGGTGATTACTTTGAAATTTTCAGAAATTGAACACTACGTTCCATAAAATGTCCTACTTATCTCTCTCGGACTGATCCTGCCTCCACAAAGCCAGCTCTGAAAGTCAAAATCATTGTTCATGAAAATATGATGAAGCAACAAATAGCTGGAATGTTTTTCATTCCCTTGTTTAACCTATTGGGTTTCGTTACTGAAGTAAGATTCCATACTATCTCCTCATAAACCCTTTTCAGTAAGGAAAGAAATGTAAAAAAACCCCTCTGACTCTGTTCTAGGCAGCAGGATGATTTTTATACCTCACAGCTACTAACTAAGTATAATGAACTGGGTTGTGAAATGGTATATGACAATAGACCTGGGAATAGCTTCTTAGGAGAGCTGAAAAATGAAAGGACATCTAACTTGCTTATCTACCATTAGCTGCCTCCACTGATTGTCAATTATGTTGTTAGAAAAATAGGTGAACAGTAGCATCTCTACCCCACCGGAAATAGAATCTGAGGAGCAGTACCCGTGTGTTCACAGCACATAAAAATTGGACTAGTTCTTTTCATATTTCTTGTTCTCATTGGAACATGGTCCTAATACTGAGTAACGGATTTGAATCCCATAACAAGTTCTTGCTCACAGAATGTAAGTGCAACAAGGCAATGAAGGCTGATACCTTCTGAAAGTGGTTAGTGCCAAGCTGCCACTCTCAAAGCTACTCTGCTGTCATGGGGTTAGCTACTATGGCAGCTGATTTGAAACAAGGCAGGCAATGCTTACTTTACCTGCTTTCATGAGCCTCCACTGCTCCATGGCTTTTCACTTTCACTTTTCATTTCAGCGATGCTGACAGATGGACTCAGTATTTGGGGTTGGGGAAGGTGTTGGGTTTTTTTGCAATGAAGCATAAAGAACAAACAGAAATCATGATTCAACCATTTCGAAAATATGAGAGATCTGTGTTATTTTGCAGAATTATTCGCACATCAGTTTACCCATTATTCTATTGTATATCTATTCTGTTTGACTGGATGGAATTAAATCAAAGGGAGATGATAGCAGAGGAAGGAGGATAAAACATGATAGATAAGGTACCTCCAGGGAAAATACCAAGAATCCTTAAGAAAAACAATGGGTGAGCTAGTCATTAGGAAATAGCTATCCGGGTCACCAGCCAAGGGACAGGACCTCCCGCCCCCCTCCAAGACCAAAGACTAGGATCAAAAGAACATTATGCCATTAACCCTTCCTTCCCCCCAACCTTTAAGTGAAGCATTAGAGAGCAGGCAGTAGCTTCTCAGGAACAGACACAAAGAGTCAGGGCTGTGGAAATAAGGCAGGCTGTACGCCACATGCCTGAGGCAGCTGGGCTCACTTAAGATTTGAGAGAGGTGATGAGCTGCAAGCAAACCTGAGACACATGGGCCTTTTGGGAGGCTTAACCCTTCCCCCCTCCTTGCTAAGTACCTTTGGATGAAGGAACAATAGGTTTCAGTCACTTTAATCAAACAAGTGCTAGTCACAGACATCTGAAGAGCAGGAGTTTCTTGCAGGTAACAACGGCAGTTGAGCCTGTCACATTAACGCTGCTGCAAATGGGGGGTGCCACCCCAGGATCCAGCCCGAAAGAGAGAGAGCCATGGGGTTCCATCTGGAGAGAGGTGGGGATAGCGAAGTTCATCGCTTGAGTGGGGCTGCAAATGGCACTGCTCACCCTGTAGCGGTGGTAGGATGGTGAGAATAGGAAGCATTGTAGCCTGATGAAAAGTGGGGTGAACCATGGAGTTCCACTTTGGGAATAGTGCAGTTCAAGGCCTGTCACTTGAAGGGACTGGCCACGGCAGACTAGAGGGAGAGATCACAGGTATATTTCACCCATGAGCGGTCAGAAACTTCAAATCTTCTTTGAAGGGAAAATTTGTCCAGATAATAAACATGCAACTTTGTAGCTCAAGTTGCAAACATTTTGCTTCATTTTATTTAGTTTCCTTTTGCTGACAATCCAGAAACATGGTGAGTTTGTACAATGCACACAAATTTAAAAGTGGCAGCTTTCATTCAGACACCTGCTTCTTTAATCAGAGGTGGTGAACATTAATGAATGTTGTTTACACAACTCCAGCAAACACACATGCTTTCTGGGATGATCTAAAAGGGTTTTTAACTTAATCTCTGAGAAACACTCAGCTGGACTTTGTAGAAGCACGCAACAATTGTTCAGTAGAAGAAAATATTTGTGTATGAATAGATAAATAAAACACAGTGGTCAAACTTAACATGTTGTTCTGATTTGGAAGGGTTTCAAATAGTTGTAATACGCATAGAATCATTAAGAAATTTCCAGCAATGTTTGAAGTGTTTCCACAGAACACAAATCATGCTCTCCATTTAAGTCTTTTCAAATTTTGCTCTTGCAAGGAAGCAATGCTACTGTAGCGTATTCAAGGGCTACTGAGGGCAGAGGGCTACTGAGGGAACACTATAGTAATATTAATTACTTCCAAAGGCTTAAGCACCCAATTGCAACCACTCTATGAACATATAAAGTTACTGATGAACCAAAATTCTTGATCAAACCTCCCAAATGCTAGTAAAGATGGAAATCTAACTTTGTGAATCAGTCCCTCTCATATTCATAGACAAATTATGTGAATTATATATGCACACAAGCACATAACACAGATACCCAGACTTGCATGTATTGAAGAAACCCTCACTATTTCCAAATGAAGTTCTATGTATGGAGAATAAAGCCCACTACAGAACATTGTTGCAAGTACTGTGGTCTATCAGCCCATAGGTATCTGGCAGCATGTTGAGTACACCATGGACTCAGAGGCAAATGACGGAGGCGCTCCACACACTGGGCTCTCTAGGTTCTAGCCCTTGTTGTGTTCACAAGAACACTTACGCATCTGGAGTAACAAGAGGATTCCTTTACTAAAGCTGCCTGAAGTAAAAGGTGCAAATGCTTTGATATACCAATCAGTTTTCAACCAAGCCCTTGCATAGCACTCCTTGCTCATAAGTAGTAAGGAACCCTAAAAATGAAATATATATTAACATATACCTATTGCACCAGATCTACCTCTCTGCCAAATTCTGGGAAGTTAGACAATGTTTTGTAGGAGACATCGGTCAACAATGAAAAGTGGTGCTGCCAAAGGAAAAAGAAATAGCCAGAGCCCAAATTTTAAAGAATTTCTAAAAATTCATGAAGAATAGTCAAAGAAAAACTGCACAGAAAATTTGTAGAGCATAAAAATAAACTTCATATGAAATTTCTCACCAATTGGGTGCCTATTTTTAATTTAAAAAAATGTATTTACCCATTTTATAAACAGCCATAGCTAGACTGTCACTATCGGGTGCATCTCCATAATAAACACACATCTACATCTCCCTCTGCATATATAAAATCCATTTACATATATAGTCACATTTTAAAAAATAATATGTATATAGGGCTTGTATTTTAAAAGTTTCCTCTATTTTGTAAGTTTCACCAAGTAATGTCCCACCATTTCCTTTGTACTCGGGGTTAACAGTAGTATTGTCAGCCCCAAATACTCCAAAATCACAAGTCTGGCTCCCCAAAATAATTTCAAATTATTAATATTTATGTTTTGATTTCTGAGCATCTAGGCCATACTTGAGTCAGTCAGTCAGTCTTTACTCTTCAACACTAAGACCTAGAAATGTACTTTTTAAAAAAAAATAAAAGCTGAACTTATTGTCTATTCATGTGATTTTTAGAGCTAGTGCTTTAAGAAATACCCCAAATACTGAAAGACTCACCATAAAACCATAGAAGTTGGCAACAGAGACAAACAAATGGTTAATGCAAGGCTCAGAGTCTAGTGACCTGGAGTCTATTCCTCACCCACAACAAACTTGCTGGGTGACTTGGGCAAGTCACTTAACTCCTTTTGTGTAAGCCCACCAAAAAGCTCACCTACATGAAGGGAATATAGTAATAAATATATCTAAGTGGTTTTATGTATTATAGATATTACAAAATTCTGTAACTGCTTTCTATATTTTTCTAATGATGCAAACCTATTCAGAACACCCCTTCAATGGTTTCAGATAAGGAAGTCATTTAATTAATTCATGTTATGGCAAAAGTAACCTCTCTCTGATATTTCACTCATCTATAGTCTGTGGGAAGGCTGCCAAATGGGACAGCTAATTAGTATCTATGATACATACCATAGACAAAAGGCAGCACTTCACCTTGCTGGCCATAATACATATCTTCATTCTCCCCTGAAATAACGGTGGGTTATGAGTAATAGGAAGGCAGAATCTCCACTTAATTGAATTTAATGAGCTCTTGTTTTCCATTCAGCAATTTTGCATGTTGTGCGTATCTTCGTTAGCAACACCTCTGCCCTCTAGCCTATAATCCTGCAACTATTCAAACACTGTTTTCCTTACAATGTTGTAAATATCCTTATTTTCCGAAGATATCCTTCAAGTAAAGCAACATGGGTCTCTAATTAATGAGAGTGATAAATGAGAACTAAGGATCTGACAACCAAACACACAAAGCAACACTTGGCACCACTTTTTCCCTAATACATGCTAATTATATTTTATACATACAGTAAACTAAAGGTTTGTTAGCTGTTCTTTATTACAACAGTATTAAGATTCTGCTAAATGTATAGAGGATATTTTATTAGGTAAAAAGACCTCTAGAATGTATCAAAGAGATTAAGTCCTTATGTTCTGCAGATGCAACATACGCTAGGCTTATTACAATTAATAACGTATTGGAGATACTATACAGCAGAACAATTGGTCTAAAGTAAAGATTTTCTGCATAGGTGGCCATTTTAAAAAGAGATTTATTAATGCTGCTGCTGTTTGTTATAACAAAAATAATGGTATTTCCCATTATACCCTAAGATCCTAAAAGAAAATGTTCATGAGGATAATATCAATCAGTAGTGAATTAAAACCAAAATAGCCCATTCAAAATAATTTTTTTTTCTTTTTTATGCCTGTCCCACCAGTGAGAGATTGATTCTATTTGGGACACCCATTCTTGTCATAATTCCAGAAATAAAATTACATGGTCACGGTTCAAAGCAAAGATGCATTGACAGTAATTTGCACAACACAGATTAAAGATATACTA
>ML675617.1:24620271-24860038 GCA_007922155.1 Mesoclemmys tuberculata | reverse complement strand
ACACACACACACACACACACACACACACACACACACACACACACACAGAGAAGAGAAGGCTATTACAAAGAAGCTAAATGAATTCTTTACCACCAGTCTTCACTGTAGAGGATGTGAGGAAGATTCCTACACCAGACACAATCAGGTGACGAATCTGAGGAACTGTCCTAGACTGAGGCGCCAATAGAGGAGGTTTTGGAACTAACTGATAAATTAAATAGTAGTAAGTCATCAGGGCCAGATGGTATTCACCAAGAGTTTTAATGAAACTCAAATATGAAATAACTACTAACTGTGGTATGTAACCTATCACTTAAATCAGCTTCTGTACTAGATGACTGGAGGATAGCTAATGTAATGCCAATTTTTAGAAAAGGTTCCTGAGGTGATCCTGACAATTACTGGCCTGTCAGCCTAACTTAGTACCAAGCAAACTGATTGAAACTATAGTAAAGAACATCTATTAGCCAAGATGATTAGGGATACAGCCCCATGCTCTCATTGTCCAAAGCCCCCAGCTGCTAGAAGTTGGGAATGAAAGACAGAAGATGGATCACTTGGTGATCGCCCTATTCTGTTCATCACTTCTGAAGCATCTGGCACTAGCCACTGTCGGAAGATAGGATAATGGGCTAGATAGACCATTGGTCTGTCCCAATATGGCCATTTTTATGTTCTGAATGAACTCATTATAAGCAACTGAATGTTTTCCATTTGCTGAGAATGTAGTCTGTATCTGCTTTATCATTTTAAAAACAAACTCTTTATCCATTAAAGTGCTTCCTTTTTCTTTTTAGTTCATACATTTTATGGGCAGTTCTAATGACATAACTGAACAAAACTGCAGAGAAAAAAGTATATTTAAATCAAACATTTAATAATAATAAAAGATAAAACGCTTTTTTCCTGTTATTCAACTGGTTCATCAGAAAATCATTAAAACTATTTTTAAATTAATTGAAATTATTTATTTTCTGAATCTCTAAGGATTTTTTAAAAAAGAAAACACACACAGGTTCTAACATATCTGAGTGCACCACTATATATATTGTACAGCTCTACTGATGGCTTAGAGAAGTAAAATGATGGAATTAATTACTGAAAGTTAATTTCTTTATGCTACCATTCTCCAAAGTGCACCATTACAGCTTTAAATTACAGAGAAAAGAAGTCTGAAAATAAAACAGAAAAGCAAAGCACAGGCACACAAAAATGTGATGAAAACCATTTTATAGTGTACTGTTTCATTTTCATACAGGACAGTAGGATGAAACAGCAGCCAAGTCCACTGAGACACAGGCAGCAAATTTACCATCTTCCCCCACCCCGCCCTTTCGTATTTTAATTAAAATTGGAAAACTTAGCAAAAGCTTCAATTATGACCATTCTGCTCTGCAGACCAACCTTTAATTCTGTGCCAGTAAAACCATGATTAACTGATAAAATCTAAATGACTTCTAATATTAATTGGATATTGCTAAGCAATGGGGAGAAAAAAATCGAAACAAATAGTGTCTAAGCAAGTTGTCTAAAATTAACTTTCCATAAATTCTTATTACAGTGCACACTCAGGACTGATGTGGGGAATCGCACATCACAAATAAGAATGATTTTAAATGCAAAAGGACATCAGAATTATGGCCCTAATTCAGCAAAGTACTTAACATAAGTGGTTTCATTGAAACCAGTGGGACTACTCATGTATTTAAAGTCAGGCACTGCTAAAGTACTTTGAATCAGGATCCAAGAGCATTGCATTGATAGTGAAGTAGATTCAGACAACATTTCAACTAGAACACCACAAAAAAGTACACTAATTCAGTAGGATGCATTAGAAAAGCATAAGTGGGATTCAGTTAAAGGATATAGTGCTTTTGAATTTTATCCTACATCTTAGTGCTAAAGCTAAATCCTGGCCTTTATTGCCAAAAGCATACACAACAGAAGTAACAGAGTACAGCCAAATAGGCATCTGCCACAGACCAAGATGCTCCAAGAATATGCACCATGTGTGTGTAGGGGGACTGTGTACATGCACCATGTCCATGCACAGAGGGACTGCTTTTTACAGATCATGTAATTAATGTACTACGTCTGCTTTAATTCAGTGTTTCTCATACTTTTGAAAGCAGAGCCTCTCTTCAGGAAATTGAAACCAATTGCATCCCCAATATAAACCTACCAGATGTTTTCAAAGGCCTACTCATCTTAATTTATACATTTTCCATCCCTCCCCACCCCCGCACACTGGGAAAAACTGGTATAGGTCTTCATAGTATACTTCCTCTCTGGCATACTTTGATGGGCAGTGAAAAAGTGAACAATGTTGCCATTTAAAGTACCATTATTAGCACCCATGGAAGTGGGAAGGGTGCTTCTGAGTTAGCACCCATGGAAGTCAGTGGGATTGTTCCTTACTTAGAGCTATTGCAGGCTCCCTGCAAACTCAGGAAGATATCACTATGTCAATTATACTCCACAACTTGAAGATTTTGTATATAACCATAACAGTTAGAAATGTACTCTCTTTTTTAATTGAATGATGCAACTCTGAAGAACAATGCAGAGAAGAAATGTCCCACACTTTGGGAAATACGGTTTTAAATGATGCCAGCTAGCATTTGCATACACAGCATGTTTATCTACTGTGGATATTCATTTAGGGGTAAATTGTGCCTCTTAGCCTCTTCGTTTACATTTAAAAGTAGTGTGGAACCCCAGGGAAAATAGTGGGAGGCATGTTCCCCCTACCTTATTCCCATCTCCCTATCGATCTACATATGATAGGGGCACAATCTACATTCTCCAATTTTTTTTTTATCAGTGGTTCACTGAGTTTTCTTCCTTGCTTTATTTTGTTTAAATAACTTATGTACAGCATGTAGAAAATATCTACTTATCACAATTTATTTTATTTTTTGGAGTTTTCTTGATTTGATCTCACTAAGTTCACAGCAAGGGAAACTTATTTTGCTTTAGCTGGGGACCACTGGTGGAGCCCATATGTCATCAAAATAAAAAGCTAGTTCACAAATTCATCCTGGGATACAACTGATATAGCAGAAGAGGAGAAAGAATAATAAAGGAAATGCAGCTCTAAACCCTCCTCTTTAAAATAAATACATGTATTAAATAAATTCAAACCTCTCCCATTTAGTGTGGATGGAAAGTGACATTCATATAGTCTGAACCTACTCTCAGTCAAAACAGATGTAAGGAAAGGTAACAGAAGACAACTGTATACGTTCTTATAAAAAATAGGCAACACTAGGGAGTCATATATCAAATTCATTGTCTTAGTTTTCCAAAGTTTAAATTACTACTTTTTACCTGAAAAAGACCACAAGTCTGTTTTTAAATTAAGTCCTCCAGTTCCCACCCTATAATCTTGAACACTGACTTTAACCAACTGTCTTTTATAGGACTGATTTTCTCTGATATAAATTGTTGCCGCTCTTTCAGCTTTGTCTCTCAATTAGTGATGTTCTCCTGTGCATTTAACAAAGTGTGAATTTATTGATGTAAATGCAGCAGTGAATGAGAACACAGGGATGGATTATAAGCAGCAGGCCACAACTTTATTAAACTTACCTAGGGTAGAGTCTCTACCTGCCCATCTCCCATACTCGGCATTTTAAGTTATTCCAATGTGGTCCTTCCAAATAACACACAACTCAGGGTTGAATCTCCTCAGTCTACCCATGTCTCAGCTTGCTCTTCTCAGTCCTACCACCCTGCCTCCCGCAAGGGGACAGAGGGTAATAAAAGGGGGTGTCATGCGGACTGCATTGGGAAGGGGCGGCATTTGTGTTGTTTGACATTAATATGTCAAAATCATAATGATTCATGTAAGACATGCCATGTTGGGTACGGTTAGAAAGGTTATAATGTGCTGAGCAAGAAGATAAATATTTGTGTTCATGTGTAATATGTGGGAGGAAAGTTATGGAGATCTTTGATATACCTGTATTTCAAACTGTGCTGTAAAGGACACACCCCAGACAAAGAGGCCACAGGACAATAGCCCGCTTAATGGCCCATCCAGACCTTTACAGAAGCCAAAGGCCAAGGAAGAAACTAAAGGCATACCTGAAGAGTTACCAGGATTGGCCCATGTGACTCTGGACTCCATTTGAGTTCCTGTAAAGTTCCACAAGCCACATGGCCAGAGGCAGAGGGTATATAAGATCAAACCACAGAAACCATTTTCTTTGTTCCTGTCCAGCTGCGGACACACCTCTGGAACAACACACTTTGCAACTGAACTGAAGGACTTAGACCCATCCAGGTACTGGATGTATACCAGAGGGACAATACAAGCCTGCTACTCCACAATTGTTCTAGAAACCTGATATATATGGACTTTTAAATCATTTGTATGATCTGATTGCTTTAAGCCTTTAACACTTCTCTTATTGTTTGTTTTTCTTTTATTAATAAACCTTTAGTTTTAGTTAGTAAAGGATTGGCTGGCAGCGTGGTATTTTGGGTAAGATCCAAACTTATAGTGAACTGGTCCTGTGGCTGATCCCTTGGGATCAGAGGGAACCTTTTAGTAAAGAGCATAGAGTTTAAATAACTGGTCTCTTTACTGGACCTAGTGTCAGTTTGGGAGCCAGAGACTGAAATGCAGTAAAGGGGGCTGTGTGTATTTGCACAGTGGCTTCTGGATAACCAGTGTGGGGGAATCAGAAGCACTGTTTGTGGCTGGTTGGGAAGTCTGACTTGAGTGTCACCCACCAGTGCTTGGAGAATTTGCTCTCCTTTTACAGCCTGCCCTGACCTTGGCATTATCAGGGGGCTACCCTGGGCACGGACGGGTCACAGGGGGGACCTTGGCTCATGAAGGCCACAAGGTCTTCTCCCATCCCATAAGCACAAGGCCCATCAATAAAATAACAGGTCTTTTGCTTCTGGGAACTGCTCCTTTTAAGCACCCTGGGAACTGGCTGCAAGTTGCAACCAACTAAAATTCTCTCTGAATGTTGTTGTTAATTATTAAATCTAATTAATATTTAATTACACCACCTATTTTACTATGAGTAAGACAAAAAACTCCCCAGGCCTCTGACAATTTGGTTCCTATGGAAAGAAAAAATCCTTTCTGACCCTAAAACAGGCTACCAGTGCAGGATAAGGTGGGTGGGGCTTCTGGAACAGAACAAAAAGTGGCTCCTCATGGCCAAGGCTAGTATTTAAGTTAATTAAAAGGATCATTCAAGTTCCTTCCCTCCCCAAAGTAGCCAATGAGACTCTGAATGGGAGGGCCACATCTGAATCCCCTCAGCATATGGTCTCCTCCCTTGTTCAACTAGCGCTGTCCCAATCACTGACTTCCCCATCAAGTTTCCTATCCAGTGAAATGGGCAGATGGCATTTCATGAGTGCACGCTGGCTGGCTCTCTTACATGTTACATTTTCAACATGCAACTCTATCCTCTTGCGTGCTATGGTTTCTAATAGTTTGCCTCAGAATGAAATCAGTCACCCAAGTCTATGCTGCCTTGGATTCTCTTAAACTGGTAAAATACGTTATTTACTCTCCTGCCTTCTTATACTTTCCCAGCAGTAGCAAGCTATCTCCAACCAGGACTTTCTTGTTCCCCTTGTCCTCGGATGAAAATAAAAAGCAAACCATTTCCTTCCTATTCTTATCCTCACGTTAAAAAGGTCATCGGCAGCACTGTTATACTGCAGATTCTAACTGTGGCACACTCTCTTTCTTGGCCTGCTCCACTTTAGAAAGCTTTCAATTATCTTGATTGTCTCTCTCTACTGGAGTCAAAAAGTTAGTCTCTAAAGGTCCATTAATTTCGGTTAGACTTCCCTTTTACACCAAATTTTATGCAGTGTTTGAAAACCTTGCTTTCTAACAAATGGATTTTCTGTCACATTTTAAACAATCCTCCAGAGTAAAACACTAAGCAGATACACTACATTAAAAAACAACAACAACAACAAATATCGCAAATCCCACACAAAGCGCATCCTTTGGGGAGGGAAGGGTTCGGGATTATATATTATCTGGTGAGTCTTGCCTACATGCTCAGGGTTATCTGATTGCCATATTTGGGGTCAGGATGGAATTTTCCCTCAGGGCAGATTGGCAAAGGCTCTGGGGTTTTTTCGCCTTCCTCTGTAACATGGGGCACAGGTCACTTGCTGGAGGATTCTCTGTACCTTAAAGTCTTTAAACCATGATTTGAGGACTTTAATAATTCAGTCATAGGTCAGGGGTCTATTACAGGAGTGGATGGGTGAGGATCTGCGTTGTGCATGAGAGTCCATGAGTCTATTTCGGGTTCCTTTAAAATTAATATATCTATCTGTATATATTTTAGTATTAACATACTTCTTAGAGAACACAGAAATGGATCTGTAGGAGGCATCTGAATGAGAGAATGGTAATTTGGAGAACTGGAATAGGAAGGTCATTGCACAGAGAGAAATAGCACGGAAACCACAGGGAAGATGGAGTGGGACAAAAATACATACGATATGTAGGCAAGATGGTGTTAGAAGTTTGGAAAGGATGGAGAAATGTGATGAGATATAGTGCAGGAGATGTAGGCTGGGTCTACACAGACGGCAGCAAATTTGCCACCATCAGATCAATTGCTCTGGATTGACCGCTCAGTCAATCCAGCAATTGATGTAGGAAAACCACTCTGGTAAGTGGCGCAGTGCAGTGTGGACGGCGTGTGGAATGGATGCAAAAGAGTCGACAGGAGATATGCAACTGATTTACGTCACTCGTGTATCTCCCGTGGACTGCCACTGAATCTGGAAGGTAAGTGTAGACTAAGGGAGATTTGAGGAAAGCCTTGAATGTCAGAATGAAACTTTTAAGCTTGGTACACTGTGCAAGAATTATCCAGTGGAGAGCTTAAAAAAATGGGGTGACATGGCAACAATTCTCAACATATTTTTATATGCCAGATACTGATACCTCCAGTCAAGTTGTATAGCACCACACTCCAGAATTAATCCCATTGACTTTAATCAATCAAAGCCATTTATTTTTGCAGCAACAGTGGAAATCATGCTGACTAAAGGGGCTGAGTGAAGAGAACATTCAGTTTTCAAACTTGTTCAAATTGCTTTCCTGATTAAACTAAACAAGAGGGGTCTTTGGCTCACAGAGCTGCAGGTTCCAAGATATCCTTTGTTTCGTCATTCATAATACTTCTGTGAAATCACAGTCATTTTCTCAGCAACACACTGTGATCAACACATGGTCATGTCACACAGCGCTAGCATTTCCGCTTCTATACGTTGAAGGTAGCATCTTCGTGATGTTTCGAGTCTGTTTCTGCCAAGAGCTATGGACCCTACACTTACCTTCACAATCGTGCAATACTGGGCCCCTAGTCTCAGCAAGTTGCTCTTCCTGTTGAAATGTAGGCAATCACATCTGAAGACACTGGAATGAGAATGCTGCTGAAGTCTAAAACTTGCTATGTTCTTCCATCAGGACTTGAATAATTTTAATTTAGAATTGCGTCACATGAAAAAAAGTAACTTCCTTTCGCTCCATCTTAAAGTCTAGCAATTTCTAGCAAAAAGGTAGTGGTGATTTCTGATCTGGCATCTTAAGAAAGTTCTATGCATCAGCTCAATAGCAGACATAGGCATCTTTTCAAGAGAATTAATTGTTCTCATACTGGACTTCACTGTAGGTTTTTATTACTGGATATATATGTTCATGTGTGATCGGATGTGATACCCCCATCCCCATCCACTTTGTGATACATCTTTCCTCACCTGTTTTTTGTGTCATCACTTACCATATAACTCCTAAATCAGAGAAAGGAATTGTTGCAAAATGACACAATGTTCTACTAGCTTCCACCAGCCCAGGGGAAAGGAGAAAGGAACTTGAAATCAACCTATAACTTATATGTGCCAGACTGCTACAGTATAATTAAAAGCAACAGCATAATGTCATCAATCAAATAAAACAGATTGAAAGTGAAAGACTTAAGAAAAAAGCTAATGGATCACCACACATAGGGCTTGATTCCGGCACCTAATAAGTCCCCTTTGTGCTGCTCTAATGATGCAAAGCGTACTCCATGGCACCAAAGGTTTTTCCAGTATGGCAGAATCTCATCTGGGTAAGAATCTGTGTAGACAGCTTTATGTCACCCTTTCCTAGCCCCTTGGCATACAAAGCCTTTCAGAAGTGTGAGGACATGTGGCCATTGTACACTGAACTCTGGTAATCCTCAACTGGCAGAGCAGTCTCTTAGGGGCTCTCACAAACTGTCATAGTTTAGAACAAGGTCATGGGCTTCTGTAAACTACTCAAGGGAAGGGGACAGCTGAAAACCAGCTTCAGGAACAGGGAGCTGATGGAAGAGCTCCTTTGTGGCTCCTGCTTCAGATGTTAACTAGCACTTACCAGAAACAGCTGATGATTTAGCCCAGGTTATAGATATTCATAAAAATATTATCATTATTGTTATGATTGTGTCCAAAGGCCCCAATTAAGACTGGGGTCCCATTGCACCGGTATGCATTGTACAAATACTCAGGAAGATACTGTTTTTGGCTCAGAAAGTTAACAATATAATTTAAGACAAGATACAAGTAAGAACAAACAAGAGGGAATGGGAGGGGGATGCAAATGAGAATAATAGAAATAATGTCACAGCATGTACACCAGGTTCATCATGTGAACACACATTTGTAGCATATGTGGGCCTGATCTTGCAAGCTGCTGAGAGGTGACTTCAGTGAGCCTTGAGGATGCTCAGCATCTCTAAGGAAGTACCCTGAAAGATGGGCCCTCAGTTTTTGTGGGTTCTTTTGTTCAATGGGAAAATTCTAATCAGAAGCAAATGACAAAATGGGGACACAAGGATTCCTGAATGGCAAACTTTACAAATTTAACTTCTAAAATCTGCCTTAACATTCAGCAGGCAGCACTTATTTCATCATCTGCAACAGAGAAGGATGTTGTTCTTAGTCCATGTGCTAATGAGGAGAAAGGTATTGTAATAGCTCTCAATTTATATCCTTTTTCATGTCTCAGACCATATTGATCACACTGAGGAAAAACCACCATCTTTCTTCTTTAGAATCCTTCATTTAATTTATACACTCTCCATTGGAAAGTTTCCCACTTTTCAAATGTATTCATGTGTAAGTCCCTAATGTTCACTTTTAAATTAAGGTAACTGTGGGTTTGGAGGGTATTTTTTTTTTTCATATCTATCATGCTGGTGTTTACATATAATAAAAAAAGCTACAGAGATCAAGCAGAAACTTCTCATCTGTTAACTGCACACAAAACAAGAATACAAATCCCAGAACTGTTAGCTGTTTAACCAGATTGTTTTATTGACTTAGGGATTGTCTACACTCTGAGGTAATGCACTCTAGAGGGGTGAGAGTTCCAAAGTGTTGCACATTAAGTGGTGCATATAGACCCTACTGGTGAGCGTTAAAATAGGGCTCTTTGAAACAGTAACTACATTAAAGCGCACTAGGGAAAGTTTAGCATGTACCAGGCTGCACTGCCGCCACATATATAATTCCCAAGAACCACACCACTGGTTAATTTTTAAATATTATTGAACAATAACATAGCAAGTGAAAATGTGCATTTTATATAACCACTTTATAATGAACATATTGAAATGTATCTGCATAAGCACTAACCAGAAGTGACCAAAGCAATCCACTCAGATCCAGATGAAAAATGGCATGCTGGGAGATACAGTTTCCTCAAAGTCGTACTTCCCTGCTAAAAGGAAAGCTGCTATCTATTCCTTTTCATAGAAATCTGTTAGTTTTTTGCTGGGAAAGGTTTAAATGCTTCTGGCCTAAAACATTCTACAGCAATTACTCTCAGCACTCTATTCAGATTCTTCAGTACACATTTCCAAATCCTGAATATTGTTATTGCAGATTTGTTTCTGTCAGCTCCCCATCTTTAAGCCTGTGCTTTTAATTCTACTACCATGCTCAATAAGCCCGTTGGGGTCAGATATCACCAGACTAGAAACAGAAGAGGAGAGAAGTGATTAAAGAGCGGAGGATGCATTTCTATTCATCTTTCTAGGTATTTTCATGGCCCTCCTCATTGCATCTCCCATGCATATAAAGAGAAACAACTATGCCACTTCCCCACTTCCCAGCCTGTGGGAGAAACTAATCCTGTGGGATTAGTCTGTAGGCTTTCGGTTTTCACTTGTTTTTCTGTATGTACATGAGTGTGAAGGAAACAGAGAAAAGAATTAAGGGAAAACCTGAGTCCAAAAAATGAAGACTGCATTTAGTTTTGGAAGTGGTTAGCTCCACAGTCATTTCTATTGTCTTGCAGCAGTGAACTCTATAGAGTATATCCAGCTCTATGAGGTTTCTGTCTCCTGCACTCATGGAGCTTCCCCTATTGATTCACAGTTTCATGATTCCAGTGGGGCACAGTTGTTACGATCTGGAGTCAGAAACAATATCTTAGTTAGCTGAAGTCAGTTGCATGGATGGCTTTGAATACCGGGTCACAGACTTTAAACTGGACTCCATATTCAGTGGTGAATACAATGCAGAGAAAGCCATGCTGGAGCACGTTTCATTCTATGTTGCTGAGCAGATGGTTTCTGTGTTTTGTACTCATAGAGCTTGTTCTGGATGATGGGCTTTGTTCTTAGGTATAATGAGTTACAATAACTAAACTTGGAGGTCACAAATGTGAAAGTCACTGTGGACATGTCTGTATCTGATAGGATGGGGTGTAATTTTCTGGCCAGTTGCAGGTGGCAGTGAGATTTATGGCCATGATTACATGAGTATCGAATAGCTTTTCTGAGTCCAACCCCCACCCCTCCTAATATGTTGGCTCAATTTATCAATTAGAGGTGTCCTCAAAAGTGGCAGATGTTAAGGAGGAGTCAAGCCCTTTGAAATGATTCCCACTTCCTATCGGCATCACCTCTGCTTTGCTACAACCCAAGAAGGGCAGGAGTTGGTGAGACAGATGGAGGCCCTGTTTGCTATCAATGTGTAAATTAATTCACAAAAGTAGAAGAGTATACATGCTTGACAGAAGAACATTATGTCCTGCTCTTGACTTATTTTCTGCAGTCTAGGAGGCCTTCCTGGAAAACTGTAGTCTTCAGAATGAAATAAAATTCTTTGCAGTGTGAGATGCTATATTCTGGAGTTGTGCAGAGGCAGTCTGAGTTTGGAAAAGTTCTATAGGCTATTCTTGCAAAAGAGAAGAGGTAGGCTCTTTTTGCCTCCATCACAGCAGATGCATACATTTTCAGAAACTCTGTATACCTGGGTCCATCCATGTCGTAATATAGTTTCCGCCATTGATGCTCAACTTTTCTTTCTTCCTGCTTTTCCATTTCCAAGCCATCCAAGAATTGGGCAGTGGGATGGGAGAGGACATTTGAATGCTAGAGTATCTATAGCAGTAGACTGGAAGTGGTTGTAGTGCCTCACTAATCCTTCTGTTCTTTACCCGCTTGGTTGTGTAGAGTTTTCTTTATGTAGGTTTTGAAATCTGGCTTTTATTTCCGCTGACTAAAACAATGAAATTTTATGAGCTTACAGAATATATTGCATCCAGATAGCATGTTCAGCGCAATTAATTTATAAGCAAATGCAGATGCATAGCCCCAGCAGAATCTCACATTATGGGAGTGGCATAGTCTTGTCGTACAGCTGCTTTTAAGATGCCAGAGCTCCAATTGGTTCAGAACAGAGCAGCCTGTTTACCTAGCAGCACAAGCTACCAAGAGCACATCACCCCAAGTGCACAACTCTCATCACTGGCTTCCCATTCAATACTAACTCATTTCAACATTTCATTCCTTAGTTTCAATGTGCTCCACACAATTGGTACGAGTTACCTGAGAGACCACCTCACCCAGGAAATTCTCGGTGGGAAGCACAGAATGGACAATTTGCAGAGTGAGACTGGACAGCTCCGGAGACAAAAATTTCCCACTAATTGGCCTAAGATAGCATAACTCACTTGCTGAAGAGATCAGAATCACAATGAAGTTCAGCATTTTCAAAACAAAATGAGCGTCCACTTCTTTGAACCAGACTGCCCACAATAACTCCACCAGAAAAAACATTACCAAAAAAACAAACAAAAAACCTCCCTATATAATGGTGCAGAAAGAGTGATATTCGGAGATCTTCCTGTGTTCACTTTAAATAAATCAGTGAGGTGCTCAGATGCAAAGGTGATGGGTGTGGCATAAAAGAAACGCCATTGGTGGTATTTTGATAGGCTAAGTCATTAGCATCTATGTTAAAACATGCTTTTCTCTAGCCCCCTCCCCCACAAAATCATTTTTTCAAAGATGCTTTTGATACACCCATTTATACATCTAACTATAATGTTTTTAAGTCTCAGATAACAAACTGTGCATTTAAATTTTATGTAAGCATTTGGCTAAGAAGTGTTCTATCTTTCCAAAAATGAAAGTTCTATCTTAATAAAACATTTCTTTTCTGAGAAAGTAGAAATCTTTACAGTGTTTTCAACTTTTCCTGGTCCAAGCCACCCATCTCCCCTGAACTGGCTTTTTGCTTGTAGGAAATAAATAGTACCTATTCTCTCTGAAGTGATTGGAAGCAATTTTTTTTTTATTATCTTCCTTTCAGTTTTTCTTTTGCTTATTATACCATTGTTCAGAATGCCCCCGGCCTGTCTGTTCACACTGTATAGCTCTGATTCTGAGAGCAGCAGCTTTGAATTGCCTAAGAAGATAGCTGCTCTCAGTTACGGGGGTTCAAAATGTTGTAGGTAGGGGGCTAAATTACAGTTGTCCCTATGCAGAGGCTTTGAAGAAGGAAGGACAGAGATATATCCCTTTTACCCCGAAGCCCTTTCACAACGTTGGCAGTGCTTACCAGCCCAGGAGGAGCATGGGACAAGGGACGACCATATACATTATACAGGTATAACTTCCTTTGACACCTTTAGACGTATAGGGTTAAATTCTGGTCCAAATGAAGTCAATTGCTTGCAACAGGACCACGATTTGGACTGTAGCTGCTACAGACATTATGCCTCTAACTATCAATACTTGGGAAGTGTGCTTCATAGAAGTGCAGGACCAGAAGGAACCTTGAGAGGTTTTCTAGTCCAGTCCCCTGCACTCAAATACTAAGTAATAACTAGTCCATTCCTGACAGGGGTTTGTCTAACCTGTTCTTAAAAACCTCCAGTGATTGAGATTCCACAACCTTCCTAGGCAGTTTGTTCCAGTGCTTAACTACCCTGACAGTTAGGAAATTTTTCCTAATGTCCAAACTAAACCTCCCTTGCTTCAATTTAAACCCATTGCTTCTTGTCCTATCCACAGAGGTTAACAAGAACATTTTTTCACCCTTCTCCTTGTAACAACCTTTTATGTACTTGAAAGCTTATGTCCCCACATCTTCTCTCCTCCAAACTAAGCCAACACAATGTTTTCAATCTTTCCTCATCATTCATGTTTCCTAGACCTTGAATAATTTTGGTTGCTCTCCTTTGGACTGTCTCCAATTTGTCCACATCTTTCCTGAAATGTGGCATCCAGAACTGGACACAATCCTCCAGCTGAGGCCTTATCAGAAGACTGGAGTGGAAGAATTACTTCTCATGCTTTGCTTACAACACTCCTGCTGATACATCCCTGAATAATGTTCACTTTTTTTGCAACAGTCTTATGCTGTTCACTCATATTTAGCTTCTGATCCACTATGATGATCTCTTTCCACAATACTCCTTCCTAGGCAGTCATTTCCCATTTTGTGTGTGTGCAACTGAATTTTCTTTCCTAAGTGGGGTACTTTGCATTTGTCCTTTCTGAATTTAATCCTATTTACTTCAGACCATTTCTCCATTTGTCCAGATGATTTTGAATTTGAATCCTATCCTCCAAAGCATTTGGAATGGAACTCCTCCCAGCTTAATATCATGCACAAACTTTATTGGTGTATTCTCTATGTCATTATCTGAATCAATTTTGAAATTATTGAACAGATCTGGTCTCAGGACCTTCAACAACCTACTATAGGCTCTACAGCAGCTCTAAGAGAGAAAACTAAGAATTATCACAAACTACATATCTCACAATCAGAGCTAGGCAAAATTCAGTGATTTTTGTCCATAAGAGTTTTATGCAAATTCTTTGCTGTGGTTTCAGCTCATGCAGGTTCACCTCCCTCCCCACTCTGAATTTTTCTTTCACATTTGCATGAAAACTAAAGACACGTAGTGTAATCTAATCAAAGTCAGAGATAGGTTTAAGCCACAGAGTTCAGATCCTGGCAAGAACTTCCACAAATGTGTGTGTAGGGGCAGGTCAGCTCTGGTTTTGGCTGAGATCATCTTGTGGAGAGCGAGTAATGACATTCAGATCCCCACTTCCACAAAAATTCAGGGGGCTTTGAAACTTTCTGGGCTTAGCTCTAATCAAAACTGCTGAGTTTGACGAGTGACTTCTGTGGGCAGGATTCTGCCCCATAAGTCTGGTGTCCAATTCACTTCAAATTGGGCTATGATTTTGAACCTTTTCAGCTTTGCATTTCACGACAGTTTTATGGGCTTTTTGGCATCCTAAGTAATTGTCTGTTCAGCCGTATTCAGAACCCGCCACGTTCCAGAAGAATCCTCAGTGAGCCAAATTTCCTATTTTACATTTGTCTTCCACAGGGGAACAAACACAAAACAGATTTAACAGACCTAAGAATCAAGCCTGTAGATTCCCAGGCTTGTGTAGGAAGGTGAGCTTGGCAATATAATGGCAGATGTCATTCTGTTTTGAAATAGGAGAGTGGCTGTCAATGGTTCAGTAGCAGTAGCTGTGTATTCAAGCAGTAACAAAAGCATATGCCAGATTGCTCTTCTCCTGTCTTTAAAAAGGGAACCATTTTAGCACTAAATTGGAGGGAGGAATTTCTCTCAATTTTAAAAGTAAAATTAAATAAGTAACTATATAAAACCTTGTTGAGAAGTGAACTATACACACCAATTGCTAAAGAAATGAAAATGTTTTCACTTGGTTACAATCCTACATGATGAGAAAAGTAGAGCTAAAATGGAAACCATACAAAACATAATATTTGCAGACATGTACTCTAGCAAATACCTACAGAACACTTGATAGCGTATAATGCCTGAACAGATTGATTAGAAAAGAATATTTCCAGATGCTCTAAAATGTGTAACTACAGAAAACGATCCATATTTTAGTTTGGGCACTACTATGGTAAACAAGAAATTGTTTGATGTGCAGTGAAAGATATAATACTGTACTCAGAACGATCTTTCCATGCTATCAATCCAAGCATAATGGTATGTTATAAAAATATGCACATTTCAACAATTCCTCTGATAACAGTATCCCAAATGTCTATGCAGCTCTTTAGCGAAGACTTTTTTTGACAAGTGGCTAGCTAGACGCTTATTGGCATAAAAAAAACAAATGTAAGTACAAGGAAACCATTTCTCAGGGAATTCTGCTATCCTTAAGGGATTCTGGAACTAAAGATTAGCAATGCTTAAATATGGAATAGAGGGTTTTGTAAAACTTAATTTAAACCACAAAAGAACAGGAATTAATACACTAATTAATTCATTCAATTGGCTCTCATTGTAATTAAAGAGAATTTTTTTTAAAAGTTTATAAAAGCAACTTACATACGTTACATTTTAGTGTTGTTTTATTTAGGATAATAAATTCTAAGCAGGAAAATACTGATGTGTTCATTTCCGCCTGAGAATTCTTTTTAGCCTATCAGAAAATGTGATTTCTCATGCTCAATTTGTTTATTATATTTGCAGAAACAAATATATTTAAGGTAAAAGCAAAAGAAATAATATTAGAATCAGGACAAAAGGAGCTGGATTACATTATACATCTCTCAAGTTATACTGTTTGTAATTAAGTTATTCTTATTAGCAGCTGTGTGTCGATTTAGGAGATTAATTATAAATTGGAATTCAGCTTCAAGAGTCCTAACCCAGCTCAAACAAAGAAAAATTTAGTTAAACAAACTAATTTAAGGTGCTTTTTTTTTATTTTAAACAAACAGACTTCAAGTAATTCCATTTGTAACAGCGGTATATTGTACATCGTTTTAAATATTTTGATGCATGGATGTAATTAGACCTCTGTTTTGATGGATGTTATCACTAGGGTAACAAAAACACTGATTCAGAAATCTGATAGACTGTTGTTTTAAGTGTGCTCTTAATTAAGCAGTACACATGCAGGGGTGCTGGAACAAGTTTTATAGTGGGGGTGCTGAGCCATTGAACCAAACTGTAAAGCCTGTATATAATGGAAACCACTTCAAGCCAGGAGCTGAAGCAGTACCCCTCATCCCAGCACCTAAATACATATGTTATAAGGGTTTGTTTCAAACTCAGCAATGTTTCGTACTATATGCATACACATAAAAGTTATTTATAGCGATAGTCTTTAAAATAAATTATCCTTATCCTTGATGGTCAAATTGTGCATCCCTGCCTGAATCAGTGCACATCATTAAACCTATGCAATGAGCGCCAGTTCTGAAGCCTCTTGGAGTCCAGGTACAGACTCCCAGAGATTTGAATGGGCTTTGGCAGGAGTCTTCATACTCAAGAAACTATCAAACCTTTTAAAATGTATATCCACCCCCCACTCTCTTTGTTCTCAAAAATGGCTGAACGCTTTTTTCTCAAAAACAAACAAACAAACAAAAACAAAAGCAAAGATACAGGTGTCCGTATTTTCATTTATGTTGTGTTCTAACCTAGGCTACAACTCAACTAGCTAAATCAAACTCAAGGGTTTACCTTGGATCTAAAACGGAGTTTAAGTTGGGCTTAGTGAGCACATCAGTTTAGAGCAAGATATACTCCACTACTTTTCCTAATCATGACAAACATATAAAATCCTACCTATTGTGCACAGAGAACTGTTCAGTATAACAAGTTTCTGACATGCCCATCTGTCCTAGTAAAGCAAAAGTCTAATAAAAAACACTGATGCCATTTGGGACTTTTCATTTAATTGCAAGTTAGGTTTCACAATAACTGCTCTCTACAGTGTGAATTGTGCAAATGCATTGTCCTCTACTATATATACACAACAATGCTGTGCATACACAGACACACAGAGATAACTGCATTTAGCTAATGTTAGACAAGCATAAACATATCAGACTTCACTTGCACTCAGAAAAGCTGAATTTTAATCAAGGAAAAAGGTGTCAATCACTTACTTTTCCAAAAAGAAATTTACATTAATTTCTCATTAAACAATTGATTAAGAAATTGTGGTTAATAAACAAACATCTCCATTTTCCGAGATAAAACTACTTAATTATTTTACCAGTGCTAGTATTCTCAGATATATATATATATATTTAGTTGTGGTTTCAGGCATTTTCCTTTGGTTGTCTAGGACTGAAAGGGGAACAGAATATTGCCAAGTGCTAAAGAGTGTATGCGCATTGTTACTGGCACAGAAGAATCGAAGTAGTAGAAAGAAAGATCAGTGAATTGGCTCATGCATTCTTTGCTATGGAATGCTAGCAACACTGCAGATCTTGACCAACAAAATACTTTTTTCTTCATCTTCTATCGGCGCCATAAAGATGATAAAAGGGCTTAATAGTTCTCACTGACCTCCTAATTAAAAAGGCGATGAAATACCAGAACAAGGTGCTAGTTGAACAAGAGGATGGTCAGTATCTCTAAAGCATCATTAACTTCAGAGGCCTTTGAGTGCCATTGCTAAGTTGTAGTCTTACGTTTTAGGAGAATGTTAAGAATAACGCAGCAACCTAACAACTGTCACTGTGAATGCAGTAAAATATAATTCTCCAAAGTGAATCTGGAGTCTATTTTCTCTCTCACACACTCACTCTCACACAGAGCTTTTACTTTTTGAAAAAAAAACACTCCCCTTGGTTATATCATAAACTAGTAGGAGAAGCCAAGCACTTGTTACTGAGTAAAGGAGAGCTAAATAGGATCCTCTAGATGGGAGGAGCCAATGCGGGCTCTTCTTTCACCCCTTCCTTTCCATAACACTACCAAGAATATAGCAAGAATGACAGGAGGTAATCACTGATCAGGTGCCTCATGGTCATGGAGAAACTAGGACCTCAGGATGGCTACAGGACCTTGCCTGAGCAATCAAATTAAACTGCAGCTTTTGGGGCTAGCTGGCTCTGCACTGCTTTGAGGATGGGGCAATTGTCCCAAAAGGTGGCTGTTATCTAATGGGAGATCTGTGAGGCTTGTCTCCAGCACTCTAAAATGACTACAGGGCTCTCATTTAGAAACAGATATCTGCAGCAGCAGCCATAGCTATATTTTGCTGACTTTCCTAGCTCATTCTATGAGAACGTTGGAAGCCTTTCCCCTAGTTTAGAAAGAAAAGGGGATAATTAATTGGAGACAATGTCATATTAAAAATGCGTGATAAAAAAATAAACCATAATTCAGTTCAGTCACACTTTAAATACTGAAAGTGCACATAGATTTGTGGATTATCCAGGCTTTCTGCATTGGAGTTAATTTTACTAGAACTAGTCAAAAATGGAAACATATTTGGGAAACCTTTTAACAAAGAAATTGTCTTCTTTTTCCAGATTCAAAATAGATGCATCGTTCAACTCTAATTTTTATTTTACGTTCATTTTAAAACTAAAGAAAAGTATGTTACTACAGTGCCTGTTATTTAGCTCTGAAGTTCAGTATTATTCTTTCAGGAAAATTCTAAAGTTCCAAAAAACTCCAAAATTCCTCCATATAATTTAGCCTTTTACAATAAAATAGGCCCAAACAAAGATCTGAACAGTCCTCCATTCCCAAACTCTGACAAAGTCTGAATTTGGATGTTGTTCTGCATTTTAGGCAGAGCCCACCATGCTCTTTGCACTTATTAATGGCACTACCTAACTTTTGAAAGATTAAACTTGCAACCTTAACATTCTTGTTTGCAGGGAATTCTTTATTATTCATTATGCATTAAATACAGATAGTGCAGGATCTGTAACAAGAGACAGGTAAATATCTGAATCCAAAACCAATGAATCATGCTGCTAATAATTGAGTAGTCAAATGATCATTAGGTTTGAATGGCTGTCTCTGAACTTTCAAGGGAAACTTACCACCAGTAACAAGAAAGGATTAGCACTACTGAAATACAGAATAAGCTCCCTGTTCAGAAAGCTGCTAAGAGAGAGATCAAGAGAAAAAAAGTTATAATTCTGTATTTTCTAGTCCTGTACCTTACGTAAGGTATTGTGTATTTAGGACAGAAATTTGTGATATCTTTCTACAATTAAATCCACTCCATGGGCTAAACTTTAGCTTCCTAGAACTGGTGCACTAGAAGAGAAAGGATTTAAGGACCCCCTTCTCCAGCATGTACCTTGTCTTCTAGCTGTTCAGTAATGGGGAGGCAATCCCCCACTGACAGCACTGTTCTAGGCCTAGCCATAGCACATCAAGAAAGAGACTGACTGGGAACATGAGATGCCCCAGCTCGCTGTCCTACAGCTGCAGAGCTGCACTCGGGGGAGTGCAGGCTACATTTGTTGAGCAGATGTAGCTATTAAGCACACTTTCAAAAATACTGTGACTGCTCCTCCACGGCATATACATAAGTCTGTAGGGTTTTATTTTCAGATTTTTTTTTTTAATCACAATCAGCTTTTATGAATGTAGTATTACAGTAAAAGAACACAGCAGTGACTGAACTAAAGGTCTGGACTGTCTCTGTATTGAGCTGAAACGTACTATTGTAAGAATTTATCACTTACTGTATAAGGAATTCCTGTAATACCACATTTACAAGGAACAGTAATATGTGCATGTACATATAATATAAATATCAATGTACGTATCAATTTAAAAGTACATATAGTGTGTTCTACATATATACACACATATGGGGGGTGTATATATAGAAGGGAGTAATAAAGAGTGTGTGTGAAAAAGAATAGTACAAGGGCAATTAGATTAATTAAGTTATGTACACTGCATAGGAGTTTTAAATGCCTCACTTTAGTAACGCTCAAGTTGTTTATGAACTATGAGATCTCTACGTAGTACCCTTAGAGAACATTTCCTAGTGTTGTGGTTTTATACCCAACCAGCTAATACATTTTAAAAATCCAGTTAAGAGAATATAAATATGAAGTCATGAAGAAGTTCATATATTTTTATTTCCACCATGAGGAAGGACATTGTCTATGCTCAAAGTTGTTAAAGTAATTGATTACAGTAACTACTTCCATATAATCAGCTGAATTTTAAAGTAATTTATTACACTACTTAATTAGCATTTTTAAAATGTATTTTTGACAAGCAATGTGATTATTTCTCAGGCTGAAAAGTAAGGGATCTTTTAACATATCAAAATATGTATAGTAATTAGACATCACTTATTTGTCCGAGAATACCATCAGTAACATATACTTTTACGTTTTGAATCTACAAATCAGCCAGTGATTTTACTTTTTCACATTAACTAATATTCCCTCCTGTGTTTAAATTCAACTTTTGGAGTGAAAATAATTTGAAGGTTTCATCTCATCTGTAGTCTTTATTAAAGCTTTTTGAGGTTATTTTGTATGTTCCCATCAGGCTGTTGAGCATGTGTACACCACAGTTCAGTTAAATTCATATTGCTCTTATGTATCTGTCCAACGGACTTAATTCTATCAGTACGCACCAAAGTATCCAACATTTTCCTTCATCAAGAGTGCTGGAGGTACTCAGGAAACAAACAGCATCACCACATGAAACTGATCTCCAGAGTGGAGCACACTGCTGTTCCATGGCTTGAGCTCTCTTTGAAAAACTGACACACATAACATAAAATACCAGTGATTTTGCTGTGGAAGCATTACAAATTCTACGTTTTCCTTCGGAAGCACTTTGCTGTCAGTCCGTTTAGCTTTGTATTTTCAAACCTAAGATCTCCATTTAAAAACAAACAAAAACAAGTAACCAAAATCCAGTAGCTTTATGAAATATCAAAGCTACATCATATGCAGAAGAGCATTTGATATCTGATAAAAGACATAATTAGCAAATTAGATAAGAGAAGGCAACACTGCCCAGATAGGCCATGATGATTATTAGAAAGACACTTCATTTGGCAGATATAGATTTTTGTCTAGTCCTACACGAGTGAATAATGGAAAAGTGTGTAAAAGAACCATTTCCTCATGTGGAAAAGAGAAGATACAAGAACAATTACTACTCCCCTTTTCAGGGGCTAAGGCACAATCACAACCCTTGCTCTCCCTTGAGTGAAAGAACTGCTGCAGGAGAGAACTAACAACAGCACTGATCTCCCCAAAGAGGAAGGAAAAGATGAGGGCAGTACCATGGCCACACATCGTTGTACTGGCCTGAGATCTGGATTGGCAGGAGAGTGGCACACACTCCCGAAGCACCGTGTCTGTGGGGCCAAAGGACATTACGCTCCAGCCTCAAACTTCTTTGCTTCCCAACAGTCTTGCCCATAATGACCTTGCAACACTTTTATTTGTATTACTCCTTAGGAAGGACCAAATAAAAAGCTCAGTGGCCTTCTGCACGAACTATAGGAGCCCTGTAAAATCATGCTTCTAAGGCTCCTATGTCAGTGGAAAAACTGAATGTGGATTGTGGCCGCTATTAATTCAGGAAAATGCATAGATATTGCTGTGCCATTAGGTTACTTTAGCTGGTGAAAAATAGTCATATACTTCTGACATATGTCTACTATGCAATGTTTTCTTTGTCCTGGAGAAATATTTGCATTTAATAGGGCTGTCTTTGAAGAATGATAATATACACAATTAAAAATTATATTATATATATGAAATAGGAGGATACAAACATTTATAAACACTTCTATTTTAATCAAAATACCCATTAACATATAAATGCATTGGTAAAGATTTAATGAAGTCAAATACTGTAGTTATCCTGATGAGAAAGTAGGAAAGAAAAACTGAACTGTATTATTTCCCCGTGTCTTATATTTCCTCATCTACAAATTCTCAGATTTATTTTCCACTGCAACATTTTTCATCCCTTAGCACTCTCACCACATATAGTAATATATAACAAAAACCTAACAATAGGCTTAATCCCAAAACTGTTACAATTTGCATAAAGATATACTGAAATAGAAGGGTATAAATTAGTGTTGTTTTTATATTTGTATTAAACTGCACAGCTGCTAGGATGTTTGCCAGACAAGAATCCTCTATGCGCCTGGAAGCAGCAGCCTCAAAGCTGAACAGCTCACCTCAAGGGCTCAGGCTGTGCCATTCATCTTTGCTGTCTTCTTCTTTCATGCTCTCAAGTATTCCATTGGCAAAGATTTGCACGGTAATGATTTGCACTTTAGGTATTTCTAAAGTTCCTGTTACCATGATTTAACACTTTCCTTTAACAGAGATTGTTCACTGAATTTGGTGTATTGTATCATTCATGAAAATGACAAATTGTCTAGAGCTAAAATAGACAACTGGCACCTGATCCGACACGCCTGGCTTCTTTGCCCCACCGTGCTGCATTAAAAAAAAAGAAAAAAAAAATTTCCTCTTTGGGAAGAACCTCTTCCCAGAGCTGATGTCTACAAAGAACAAGGCCAATAACTTAAGAAAAAAAAGTATATATTATCTCTAGTAAGGGGGAGAGAAACTGTTGGCTGTCACATGGTTCCATTTTTCTCATTATGAACTGGTCTCATGTGAGTATGAATGAGTGTATGGCGTGGCACGTGAGGATGCAGTGGCAGAATGGTGGCCAGCATAATGTACTTGCTATATTTGAGCAAAGGAAGGGGCCCTGAGTTGTGTGTTTGACCCTATGGGAACCCTCAGTTCTCATGTTCCGCATCTTGCAGGAGCAGGTCTTAAGAGAGTGAACAAAAATGTACATAGCACCAAACCTGACAATAACAATGAAAAATATTTGACAATCAAGGAAAAATGTTTCTGACATTTCTACTCCTGCTGAGTAGCACTTTGCTGAAGTCATAGTCCAATAGGACTACATGTGCTACTTAGTGGGAGTAAGGAAGTCAGAATCTGGCCCTTGTGGTTTAAAATAAACATTTTTATATAGGGAAAATATTTAGAACTAGATATTAGATCTAGATATTATCTAGAGCTATTATTGATAAAATAATCCCAACATTAGATATCAATATCTAGATTAGATATTAGATCTATTTTATATTTTACAAGCCTATTTTACAATCATATTTTTAATTACAATTTATGCACAGTTATGTAAATATATATGCAAATAGGAGGCAGCCTTCACGTTTCTGGAACTTTGGGTGCCGCAGATCTACAGCCAAGTGTAGCGACACACTGCTATCCTGCCATACACCTCTCTTTCTAGTCCCATCTTGGTCTTTTCCTTAAGAGACTGATATGTTAAACTGTGCCAAATAGTATAATGGCTTTCTATTGAGGATAAATAGCCAAAGAGTACTAGACCAAGATAACCAAATGTATTTAGTCAGCTTTTAACTCAGGTGTCCAAATATTACAGGAGGGGGCAGGAGGGAGGGGCAGGACTTGGCAACCCTGAGGGTCCCATTTGGTTCATGTTGGATGTTTCTAAAATCTCATGCTTCAGGGCTTCAGTCAGTCACATATAGGGGTCAGGAAGAGATTCTCCTTCCTCCCCCAGTGTATTCTGTTTTCTTAAATTTATTATTTGTCTCCTTCCTCTGAAGTATCAGAGATAGCCGCAGCTGGAGATGGGGTACTGGATGGGGTGGGCTAGTGCTTGGAGATGATACTTTGCACTCTCTCTCAGGTGCTTAGCCAGCTGGTTCTTACTCATTTCTCAAGGTCTAACCAACCACCATATTTGGGGTTGGCAAGGAATTCTCCAGGTCAGATTGGCAGTAACCATGGGTTGGTTTTTTGCACTCCTCTGCAGCACGGATCACTTGCCAGGATCATTCACATAGTCAATTCCCTGCCATTGCACCTCGATCATTGCTATTCTCTCCTCGTGGCATGTAACAGTCTAGTTTTCTGTGGGCTGTAATACTTGAGTCTAATATT
Organism: Mesoclemmys tuberculata; assembly: GCA_007922155.1. Lineage (NCBI taxonomy): Eukaryota > Metazoa > Chordata > Testudines > Chelidae > Mesoclemmys > Mesoclemmys tuberculata. Next base: position 24,835,987 of record ML675617.1, on the reverse strand, counting down.
GATTGCTGGGTTTAGCGTGCAGGTGCTGGGTGGTGTGCGTGGCCTTTGATGTACAGGAATTCAGACTAGCTGATCTGGTGGTCTCTCCTGGATTTAAATTCTCTGACTTCATGGCTACATCTACGCTGCATCCCTCTTGCAGTGGCATAGATACATGCTGTGGTGAAAAGCAGTCTGCATCCACACTGCGATATGTAACAATGTGTATCAGTGAAAGGCTCTGGCAGGGAAGAGCCATCAAGGGAAGACTCTAGAAGCTCCCCATTGCAAGAGCTCCCTGCAGCAGGGAAAGGCTCTGGAAACAAGGAGGCAGCAGGAAACTACACTGTTAAAAATAGCAGCGTTGACAGGGGAGGCACCACTGAGAGCGTAAAGAGCCATTCAGGGCACACACCCACAGAGGTCAGGCATGTTTTGTCCTTGCCTAAGCAGTGCCCCACAATCTACAGTGCTATTTAATCCCAAACTGAGGCGGCAGGTAGAGTATGTCATATACATTATGCCAAAAGGACTGTGCAGTACAGATTTATCCTGTGACTCTAATTACAATATTAGGTCTTTATTTTTATTTAAAAAGCCAAATTTCACTGGGAGGTTCTCGTCTGCCTTTCTGAATTAGAATCAATCAGCAATCCCTAGTACTTTCCAGAGATGAAGTACACACAGCAGTTTATCAGCTAAATTCACTGCATGATCAGCATGAACTTGGAAGCCTTGAATTAGTTCTGCAGTGCTATCTGAATATCACCTTATGGTTGTACTGCATCAGAACCTACAAGTTCCTGGCATTAAAGATCAGGTATCTTATTCAGTCTTAAGCCGCAACCACTGAGAGTTTAATAAAATTACTTATCAGGATACAATAGCATTTAAAAATAAACAGAATCCTACTATCTCTCAGAGAAAATAAAACAGCTTATTATTTTAAACAGCTATTTCTCTTACTGTACTTCTCTTACAAAGCTCTTACGAGAGAGATTGCAGACAAACAGTTCCTTTATTTAATATGCAATTTATTTGCAAAGACTGCCTCATGAGAAGTAACACCTGATTTTCACCAAATTCTAAATGCCATGGGTTTGACAGATTAAATGATTATAACAACAAATGTTTACATAGTTTTAAAGCATCTAGCACATTTTGACAGTATTAGCTCTAGAGCCCTGCCTTGAAGAGTTTACAGATTAAATAAACAACGTACAAATAGAATACAAACACAACAAGAAGCAATGACTGAGAAGTGAACCATAACCCATTGCTTTCTTGGTTCCATCATTTTTGTCTCATTTTTAAGGAAATGCATAAAATGACTTCATGGTATCTTATGGGGGATTGGGAGAGAACTTGGGTTGATAAATTAGGCAACAAGTACTGAGAATGGGTCAAAATATTTCACAGGAGATTATGAGACAAATCCGATTGTTAAAGGGCTTGTTATAGGAAGATTAGGCAGCTAGGTGCATCAGGGTGCCCAGAGGAATTGCAGAGGAATACGCAGCTGGGACAGAAGATTGTGTTAAAGTATTTGAAGGTTGGGTACATTTACAGATCAGGGATTGTCTTCTGCAACATTTTTAGGGTTAAAATCTCAACTATATGATCCTTTAGTCTCTTTAAAAGAGAGAGTAAGAAGCTCCAGAGAATAATGTCACACCTATCTCTATCAGCTTTAGGGGATTCAAAACTGATAAGTGACTGTTTTTTATTATTATTATTAATTATTTGAATTGCAGTAGTACCGAGAAGACCAAATGATGGACCAAGACCCTACTATGCCAGGCACTGTACAAAACACAAGAAAAAGATGATTCCTGCCCCAAACAATTTACCGTAAGCCCTGAGTTCATCTTGAAAACTGAGCGTCTGCCCTTCTAGCTGCAGAGTCAGATGTTTTGAGTCGCTGCCCAAGGCAAAATCATTTACACTGGTAAATAAAATCCTGCTTTGATTTCATTTTTAATATGACTTTTGATAATACAAAGAAGTGTTCCACACTACAGTGTAATTTGAGAAAACGCTTTAAGACCTCTATGTATAACCGCTATATATTTCATAATATTGTATATCAAGCAAATATTGACTTGTGTTAAGTCAATATCAAGATGGAAATATCTGAGGGGAAAAACAGAAACAAAAAAAATCAATGTCTACCTTGAGAGTTATCAAGCCTTGAAACCGACGTAGTGCAGACATCAATACATGTACAGTAACCTGTTTATATTTTGAAGCTTTTATCCTTTAAAAAAACAAAAATATTTACTAACACCTACAAATATTTCTTTCCACAGAGCTTGCTGAAATCCTGTTTGTGTTTAGAATGTGTCTGTTTTTCTTCTTCAGAATTCCAGTCTATGGCATGTGATGTGACTATTGCCAATGTATACCTTATCCATGTCAAACGCTGCTCTACGTTACAAGGAACCTAATTCAGCCAATTCAGCACATGATGTGGAAAGACCTGTGCAGAAGGCCTGAACTCCCTCTCTGATCTGTGGGGCACTTCCTATGTCCCAGCATGAAGGTGGCTTGAGGAGACAATGCCGAGTTAAGCTAGAAGCAGCATGTTATTTTCCCAAGAATCCACAAATGTGCGTATCAACTCACCATTCTGGTTCTAATGAGGAGAATGCTGGAAACTAGGGTTAACAAAGCCCAAAGACTGCTGTAGTAGCTGCAGAGGGCACATCTAGACTAGCTTCATACCTTGTGTTTAAAAATGTGAAAGCTAACATGTTTTAACTAATTCTTTAGAAAAACTTTTTAAAATTTTCATATAAAAATAAAAGACGACAAAACATATGAACACATGCACACAATGGAAATACCATATAAGTAGCAAAAGTTCAATATTTGTAAAACCTGGAGAAACAAACAAAAAAAGATCATGCAGAGCGTCAATTATTAAAGTGACTAAATAGATAAGTAAGTGAGAACAAACTATCAGTATCGGGGAATATCAGTAATATATACTGAACTGCAAAAGCATGTAATAGTTTCATGTGTGACCCAACATCCTCATATTTTTTCCAGGCATTTCTATTACAGTCATTTTTTCCATTAATGCAGTAGTAGAAAACTCACTAAGCCAGCTTGTGTAGGAGGGAGGAATTGAAGATATCCATTTTCCCAAAATAACTCTTTTGGCCACTACTGCAATCTATTTCTTAAATGTTAACTGGTAATACCAACTCATTCAGTAGCCCTAAAATATACACAAGGCTTGGAGAATGAAAAATAGCAACACACAGTTTTTGAGAGAGCACTGAATATGGTGTTCCAAAACACATGCATTTTTGACAGGCATAGAGGATGTGTGAAAGGTTGGCATATGGCTGTTTGCATCTCCAAAATTCAATGTGTGTTGCCAATCTAGGCTTAAACAAATGTTTTGGAGGCCAGTAGTACCTATTCAATATCTTGTTATGGAAGAATCACAAGAACTTGAAGTTTCCTTCACATTAAGCCAGATATCCTCCCATGTTTCTGTTGTAATAGTAAAGCTGTGTTCTTTTTCCCATTTTAATTTGAGATTGAGAGGGAAATGCAAAGCATTAAGTCACCTATAAGTAATTTCTATAAAGTGACTTTTCTAGGATGCTGGAATCAGTTTTGAAGACAAGAAAAAAAGTCAGTTCTGGAATCAGATGAATGAACCATAGGGAAATATATATGGTCACACTCTGGGTTGTCTCAGCCTCCATATATCTTTTAAATCAAGTTCATTCATTAACAATGAGGGTTGGCCTATAGTGCTTTCAGAACCTGGTCTTACGTAATTTTTCCAGATATTTGTATAGTGTAGTATTCCAATCACCTCCCAGTACTGCAGGAATGTCTTTTTTTTTATTAGAAAGAATGTCTGCAATGTCTTGGGAAAATTCAGAATTACCTCCACTTGGATTGTAAATGCTTCCTAGAATTAACTTTTTTGAGTTGAAACAGCCTTCAAGAAGAACATATCTTCCTTCAGGATTAGACCAAGACTGTATACATTGAAAAGTTAAACTTTTATTAATTAAGATGGATGTGCCTCTGCTCTTAGAGTTCAATGATGTTGAGTATCATTCATCTAACTACATCTTCTTGATTCTACTGGCATCTATTTCTGCTAGATGGGTTTCCTGCAATAAAGCTAACTGGCACTTTTTTTATCTGAGGTATCTCAGGATTTTAATTCCTTTGGAAGGTTGATTAAATCTCCCTCACATTCCAGGAGCATATTCTAAGAAAATTCATGACTAAGTTTTAAAAGATATATAAAGATATGTATCTTTAGAATAAAGTTATGTATTTCCATGTTGATATTGTAAAATTGCGACTAGGATATGGTCTGTATTCATACATATTACATGCTGGTTAGTTTTGAATGAATTTATGCCTTCAGTTGAGTCTGTAAGGGTGTCAGGTATACAAGAAGATCTATAGTTCACTACCTTGTGTCTTTCAAAGTATATTTGTAACAGAAAACAAAAAAATGAACCGACTTCAAGCAAGCCAGTGGGCACGTTCAGATCCCTGATGGCTTCAGTTCATCTTCTCCTCCATTCCCTATATCATCTAATAATAATCTAAACATCCCTAAATACAAATACATTATATATTTGTTATATATTAACCTGTAAATACCATTGGGTATTCTAGAACATGTATAATATGTTCCTATCTATGGAAGATTGTATGTACATGTATATGCATATATATACACACGCACACACAAAGAATCATAACATGCAAATTTATAATTCATTTGGGAAATCAAATATATATCATATAAAAATCATATTCAAATGCCCTGCAAAAGTTGAATAACTAGTGCTATTTAAGACCTAATTATAGTCTACTTCACATGTAGAGAGTATTGACTGTTCCAAGAAACTTGTGGCTACCATAACACAATCCATGGGAGGCCGAGTTAGCGAAGAGATTCTTTCCGGCTGTGCAAGTTGTGATGATTAGTGCAGATAATACTTCAGTAAGTAGATGGTGCTATAAACCCCACCTCAGTGTTAATCTACCACTCTATGCATTGTAGTGCTGTTATCTTTACTTTCTGAACTAAGTCTGGCATTTGAGACAAAACATACAGTCTTGAGAAAACTAATCTGGGTAAAGTAAAAACGTCCTTGCCAAAACTTGAACAAGTTTTTTTGTGTGTGTGGTTTTTTCCAAGTTTTAAAGTGCTCAGATATTATTCCTGATTTATTATTTTCATCTGTTGCTGTTTTTCCTCTTCCCAGGTTAAAACAGAAATGCATAGATTGCCATAAAACAGTTCTCACTGCCTTTGCTGCTTAAAAACAGGAGGCACTCCAGTAAGCTTTCAATTAAACTTGTTGTAAGAGTTTAAACTCAATTTGTAAATCCAGACAGACTGGGTAAGTTTTGGATAAACATCCTAAGCTACTTATCTGGACCAAAACCTGCATAGCTCTGGGTAAAGAAAAAAAAATCACTGATGAAGTTAAATGACTAGAGTATCTAAGTGACTATGCAAAGCAATCACATCTGAGGGTAAAATACAAGGGAAATTGACAGATGCTCCCTTCTACTCTATATCGGGTATGTCTACACTGACGATGGCAAATCTGCCACCATCAGATTGATTTATCTGAATCAATTGAGCAGAAGAAGACCCGCTCAATCAATCCAGAAGTTGATTTAATAAAATCACCTCCCCAAAAAGCATAGCGCTGCATCAACGGATACACATTTTCTGTTGGCACAGCGTAGCGGAGACAGCGCATAGAAGGGAATTTAGGAAGTTGATGTAAGTTATGCAAGCTACTCTTAGTAGTTTGCGTAACTCCCGCCAACTGCCGCCGAATTTGCCTGTCAGTGTAGACTAGGCCATCCTCATCAGCTACATCCAGTAAACAGAGGAAGTGGGGTTGCAGGAAAAGGCAGCTGTTGAACCTGTTGAAGGGGAAACATTCTTATGTAGTTCTGCATGGAGGGGTGGAAAGGGGCCCTTGATCTTTTCTTCTCCCTTTAAAAGATCTTAGGCTAATGTATATATAAGGGTTTCAGATTAACTAAAAAGGAGCATAAGGAAATGTGAAGGAATCTAAATTGCTCTAACTCATGCTCAGGGAGTTGCAGGAAGAAATGTCATACCATTTTAGCCTTCACTACAGGGATTAAACAGAAAATCCTCCCAAACTTTATGAAGACCAGTTCATATTTTCTTCTTTGCTTTAGCAAAAGTGGCTTGTTCCTAGTGCTTATTAAAATTATTATGCTCATTAGAAAACCAGAAGAAAATCAAATGGTGTTTTTAAGAGCTATTTTCACCCTGCTTTGTCAAACAGCATGAAAGGAATTTAAACCCTGTCAATCTAGTCTCTAATGCCCATGCAGAGTGGTTAGAGGAGGACCAGACAGAAATCCATTAATATAAAGTTCTACCAGACAGAGGACATGGGGGCATGAAATAACAATTATTCGTCATTTTGCAAGATTCATTTGCTTTTCTAGCCTTCTTCGAAGTGCATTTAGTGAAGCTAAAAGGGTGACAGAAAGGAAGTAAATGGTCAGACTACCATGAAGACTTTGTGCATGGGTCAGTTTATTTGTTGATTTTTTTTCCCCTTTCCCTTTCTACTTATGAGATGATAGCAGAAAATCAAGAAACCATAGTCCTAAGGCTGAACTTCCTCAGTAATAGGTTTGGAGTCAACTTTTAATACAGATTTAGCTCCACATTTCTCAATCTTAATTTCATGGGAATGTTTTATTTTATTTATTTTTTTTCCACTTTTCACTTAATTCCATAGCCAAGAACTACTTTGTGGGCTTGGATAAGTTAGTATTAGAAAGTTTCAAAGATAAAAAGTTTTAGTACCACTCTTAAAGTACTGTAAGCAATAAATAGAAGTTGCTAGTTTCAAGTTATTTTATATTTTGTGGAAAGTTTTTCTATGTGTAAAGAAATGTGTATTACAGTAAAATACTCAGTTCAGTATGTTTCTAAAAAGCTGTATATCTTATACTTCTGTTGATGTTTATCTGTTTTGTAAAGCACCATGCACATCTATGGAGCTTTGTAAGTAAATAAATATAATTAGTAATAAACAGCAGCAGCAGCATTCTTTATTAAAATTCCCTTTTCAAAGCTAGACAAACTTTTTCTTTCCTTTTCTGGTTACACTGCTGGGAACATATTCAAATATAATAAATCAAGCATGTTTTAAATGTCTTATAATTATAAGTCAAGTCTATGTGAACCATGAAGATCCTTTAATTTAATACAAGTCCATGTCTTTTGCTTGTAGCAGGTCTCCCACAGGCTTAACCACAAGCATACAAGGAAATCACTTTGTTCATTATGAAAGCAAAACATCCACTACAGGACCAAATCCTCAAGTCCTTACATAAGCCCAGATAACATCCTTTGATCAGTGGGCAAGGGGTACCTTTGAACCTGGGTCTGCCCCCTCCCATGCAGAAGGGAGGATAGCCCATTTCTGCAGTACTCTATTCCTTGGCCTACAGAAATCTGTCTTCAAGGTGCAAACTGAGGTAGGGAATGGAGACTTCGTGGGCCAACGAAAGGAGTGGTTGGACACTATCCCCTCACTAGTCCCACATAGCTTACTGGGAACATACATTACCTACTACATATCATCATCTTTTCCATTTAGACCCCTAGAGATTCTAGGGCAACACCATGTCCAAAGGGAATCCCTAGTAATGCAACTTCACTGGAACTTTGCTGCCAGTGAGATGGAAGCTAGAGACTACCAAGAACCAGAGCTAATGTGGAAACACTAGGCCCTCCACCCAGAAGACTTTTGTCACCCTCAGAATCCTTGGCAACTCCGTGTGGAATACCTGCTGAGAATTTCTTCTCCGATGGGTTTTACTACAGGAAAGGATTTTACTCCACTAGATGACAGCTGGAGCTGATGGATACTGAGCCCTGCCATGGAAGAGTTTTATTACCTTTATGCAATCATGACCTGTCATGTAGCTGAGGCATAAGATAAAAGGTTAGTCTCCTACCAGCACTCCTACGTCACAACTTTTTTGCTATTCACTAGCGAACGCGCTTGACTTCTCGCTCAAAGTTTCTCTCCGAATGTGCCAATGTGATTTTCCTTCCCCTTTCTAAGTGCTTCCCCAATGGTGAGTACCACATGAACAGAAAGTCAATTCATGATAACATGTTGTAGGAAAGCTGAATTCAGACTCATTGCTATCATATTCGATATAGTTTCTTATGGTGTCATGCCATCACTTTATTGCAAGCATTTCGTGGTTACCAGAATAAATGATGAAATGCTTGTAATAAGATGATGGTATGACAATATATATTTACTAACTGCAATTACTAATCATACTTTGGCTACTCGATGTCAAAATAAATATATTTTCCTCAATAATAGCTCCAAAATGGCCCCACATAACTAGTTATGCCCTTTCAGAAACATTTTATTGTTCAGTTAATGTCTAGCTACAATAGAAGTTAGGTGCCTCAGCTTGCTCAGATTCTTTAAACACTAGAGGTGTTTATTATTCAACCGGTAGAGATCTACAAACACTAATAATAATTTTTTTCCTTTTCATTTGGCCAGAAGTGATACATTTTACTGTCTGTGGATGAATTTGGACAGATGAAGCAAGTTGGGTTTTGCTTAATTCTGAAATTTCCTAAAAGACCAAATTCAGCCCTTGATTATTATAGTGGAACACAAATCCATGTGATATCAATGGCATTTGTGCACACACATTAGGTGGCAAAATCTAGTGTGTGTGTTCCTTTAGGTCTCAATGACACATGAACATTTTTAAAAGTTCATAACGGCAGGGGAGAAAAGTCCAAATTACAAAAGAAAAAAAGACTAAAACAACTTCCTGGGGGTTCAGGATCTTTCAGTAACTTCTAGATCAAAATAAGTTGAAGTTGGTCAGGGACAAGCTTTTTAAAAAGGACATGCCAACTTTAACAGTTCACATGTTTTGGAGTTACGGGTGTGGGAAAAAAGAATGTGGCAATATTTTATAGCAGGAAGATTTTTTAATATATATACACAATGCCAAGCTGGCTGAGGGCTTCTTCCTTCAAACTTGCACACCCACAAAAAAAATCATAATTTTGGATTAAATTCACTTTGGCTTCAGAGAGCCTGAATCTTTAGTTTATAATCTCTCTTTTGTTGTCTGACGCATTTACATTGCTGAAAGCAAATAATATGAGCATAATGTGAGTAGTTATCACTAACATTACAAAGGGATCTTCATGGACAAATGCTTTGTTACTTATTACTGTCATTTATTCCTTTGCAGGACTGTGATAAATCCATTTGGACTCTATGTGAGGGATCAAAGTCAGTTTTTTATCAATGGTATGGATTTTTTTATTATTATTTTAAAGAAATGTAAGAAGGCGTGAGATTTCTTACCTCCTGCGTATGCACTTTGCATATGTACATCTTCTCAGGAGTGTGTATTTGTCAATGAGAGATGATAGCTAACAGAGACCTAAACTTTGTTAGAGAAATTAGCAGACAACTTTGTGCTCTTTTTGCATTTTCAATTCATAACTTTCTTTTAAAATGTGTTACTGTCTTTGGTCATTATCCTGCATTCCTTTTGCAGCTTAACTTCTGTGAGAGCTTTTATGTGAACAAGCAATGCACGATTGTGCCATATGTTGTTTAATAATGTGTTATAAAACATACAGGATGTGCCATATGGCTACATGGCTGACGGATGCTATGAAAAACCCTCTTTTTTTGTATTTTCTGACATCTTAGCCAAGATTCTGCAGAGCTGTCTAGCCACTTTATACCACACCATTGGCTGAATCTGGCCATAGAGCAGGTATAGAAGGCAATGCAAGGATCACCTCAGAGTAGGGGAATCCTCCAATGGGGTATAGCTGGCATAGTTGTTTCTGTGTCATGGGCCTTTGCATAGGGGCTTATAGCTGGAGTAGCCAGGGCTTCACCATGCATCACTGCATCAGCTGACATTTTGACCCCGTGCAATTTTCACCTAACTTCGAGCAGGGGTCGGGCCTGATGCACACCTGGCCTCGGACAGGCGAGTGCAAAGGCCATCTTGATGGTCCCCACACTTCTCTAAGCTTACTTGTGGGCTTCTTGGCTGCAGCAGAGGATATGGACTCTGCTTTGATATTGTATCAGGGTTTTTTGTAGAATTTTTCTGCACCTCTTATATAAACAGAAGAGGAAAGCTTAAGACTCTTTTTCCATTCAAAAGTGAAACTAGTCCCTGTCATGAAAAAAGATCCATATAGGTTTGAAAGCTGGCAGAGAGCTATAGGTCAAGTGCAAGCCACGTTAAAGTTGGAAAGGCCACTGCTGAAGTCATGGTTGGCAGGTTTGTGAGGCAATTAACACCGCGATCTTCCCACTGGTAGTTGCCATAAGAAAAGCTCCAGAAATAGATGGATTTCAGAGGGTGGAGTTTCTGAACTGAGCCAGGGCTGGCAACCATATCCCAACATTTTGCCCACCACAAGGGGCGAGCGAGAATGTGACCAAAAAGGTTACTATTCACCTGTTCTGCAAGGCTCAGTGGACCACAGAGGCAGAATCATGAATATAAACATTGGAAAGGCTCATGACACTTCGAGTGCTAAAGAAATCAGGATTGTACAGTGGGTTTCTCCTAACTGTCATTTTGGGACACCCCCAAAATCTTCTCTTGGTACGGCTCATGGAATTGTGCCCCAACATCAATGAAAATACGGAATTCAGTTATAAGGTCAGGAATGGCAGAATGGTTGTGGAGCGTGCATTTTACAGGCTGAAATTTACAGTGCCTCAATCCTCCGCCTCTCCAATGCAAAGGGGCATTCCACTGTGTTTATCAAACCACCAGACCAGATCTTTCTCCCCCACCTCTCTCCCCCAGCTTGCGTACCAGGGCTCAGTCAGGGGAGAGGCCAGACACCAAAGATTCTCTTCCAAGGGAGAAAGAACTGCTGTGAATAACTTTTCCTCAGACTGCCAAAGTGTTCTACAACTGTGTTCTCTTCCGAAGCAAAAGGAGACCTGCAGGGGTGAGGAGGGATCAGGAGCCTCAAGTGCTTGATGCATTTCCAGCACTGGGCCAGACTCCACTAAATGCCCACCTGCTGCAGCCCATTAAATTTCCCAGTACAAAAGAATGTTCCTGATGTTCTAGGGGAAGCCGTAGAGGACAGTGTACTCTGAGCACATAATGATCAGCACCTGGGAGTGGTCGGATGGGCAACGAGCTGCTCTCGGACAGGATCCATTTTCACCAGGACTGATCTGTAAAGAATGCAGCATATTTTGATATTGTCAGTGCAGCTTGCTACTTCCAGTGAAAATGGGGGTATAGGGACTTTTATAGAATGGGAAAGTGTCAGAAACAAAAGGGCGAGAATGAAGAGGAAGAAATATTGAAACATGAAATCTGTCACAGGTCCCTTATCCTTAGCCACACTGCAAACTAGCACAGGTACAGGGCCATCCCACAGCCTAAAATATGTACTTACCACACTCCTCAAGTGTGTTAGCTTACTCACCCTCTACACGTCTTCAGCCACATGCTTCTGGGGTTTAGGTGTGGACAGAGTAGGGTGTTATGGCACAACCACGCACATGGACACATGTTCAGTCACTAGTGTAGACATACTCTACAGGTTGGCCTATGTAGATCCCCACATCGAATGTTAATTATTACATGCTCAAACTATTTGCTTTCAGCCAATGTAGATACATCATGCATTGTAGATAAATTACAGTATAAGGTGTCTATTGTCTGCTTTATTTATTTCAAATCAGTCACAAAATAATTATATGGCCACAAAACAAATGATTCCAGTTACCTTTTCTAGCTACTAGATGATTTTGTAACAAGCCAATTTCTTACACCATATTTTGTGTACCTGATAGAGTGGAACAGCCCTATAGTCTAGTCAGTAATTATACAGTTTAAGAAGTATTTAAAATGTATTATTGTTCCATGACATTCCAGTCCATTAGGTAAATATATAATTAGTTTTCCCCAACCACTTCCTACATACATTTTAACTATATGTAAATTTGAATGCTGTAAAGTAAGCAAGTGTGAAGGTATTCATTCTCTACAACTGAGAACTGGACGAACACATAGCATGTGCAAGTTCCCAGGCACTGTAAGCAATTTCAAAGTACCTTAATGGAACAGTATCTCTACTGTACAAATTTGGGGACAGATTTTCAAAAAAGCTCAGCTCTCACTTGGGCACCTAAATGAAATGACCAGATTTTAAAAAGTGGTCAGTATTCAGCACTTCCCATTGCTCTCAATAAGAGCTCTTGGATGCTGAACAACTTTGAAAATTTGGCTGCTACTTCATATGCCTAAACAGGAGCTGAGCTCTTCTGAAAATCTGGCCTTAAGGGGCAGTCTGATCTTTTAAGTGTTTATCCGTATGAATAAGTTTATAAATAAGTTGTATGCACATGGTTGTCTGACAAATTTCCATGGAACTACTTACAGACCCCGTTCTACTTCAGGAAGTGATATCACGGACCTTTGTTCCTAGGATGATAACGCAGGATCAGGGCCATGAATAGTAAATCATCCATGGCCCTGATCCTACAAACACGTACATATTTAACAGTACACACGTGAATAGTCAAATTTGCTTCAATATAAACCCTCGCGTCCATAAAGTGAAACACATGTAAGTGTTTCTAGGATGCAAGCCCATACAAATAAAGTTAATCTTGTGCATAAAGCTTTACAAGATCGAGCCCAAGGACACAATCGCTAGGATTTTCAATGGGAATTATCTCCTGTAATACTCTTTGAAAATCCTACCCAGAATGAGCCAATGGCACAGCCAAAAATTGAATCCAGGGCTACCAGCAACTATTCCAATTCCCGCACCACTAGACCATGCTGTATAAATATGTTTATAATTTTAAAATGAGACTCTGCAACATTCTCTTACTACCTCTGCTTAGATCATTTAAAAGCAATGATTAAAATACAACATTTTTAACACCACTGTCCCAAAAAACAAGCATTAGATACTAGACTTTCTTTAAGTAACTTACTTTCTCTGACTCAATTCCCTAGTGTTTTGTTTTCTACAGCCATGAATACTTCGTAGTATACAAAGTATGTAGTACTTAAAAGGGACAAACTTGAAATGCTATTTCCAGTGTAATCCACCAAAGTTAAAGAATAGGTGACCAAAACCAGATGTGAAGCGGAAGTATTTTAGATATAACTGTCATTTTACAAAAGCTTGTTATGCTGAAGCTGCCATATAACCAGAAAGAAAAATGACATGTGCTTACATTTAGGTAACAGAATCTCATAAATAATATCCTTGGTAATGTTATAAGAATCATGATAAAATATTCATTACAACTAACTACATATTGGTTACATCAAAAGTCATATAATTTCATTCTTTCCCTAAAATATTGTTCCTATCCATGTCCTAAACTCTTATTTCAAAGTCACAGAGAAAACAAACAAACAAACAAAATGCCTTGCAGCCTCTGTATACATATACTTAAAGGAAAAAGGATATCCTTCAACACTGGGGAGCATGAAGAGAGGAAATGGCTTTGCATTTGGGCTCTCTTATATAGACACTAATAGCATGCTCACTTTATACACCATTGCTGTTCATGTCAAAGACAGTCAGGTAGTTTATTGCTTATTTTATTACTATTTTAATTTTCAACAATAAGGGGCAGCTAAGCAGCATGAAGGGCAGAAGGAGCATTACAACTGTGCTCCACACTGACAGCAGTTCACTTTACACAGCTTTGTGCCCAAAACAGTTAGGTATTTTATTTCGTGGTAACACTGTTTATTGCACAGTAATACCCGAATCTGCTCTTAATTTATCCAATGATATGCATAAGTAAAGCCTGCAACTTGATATAGCAGGGCTTACTTGACCTAAAAGTGCCCATTAGGACAATCAGCAGCTAATAAAATATGAGGTCAATTTCCAACACCTGACTTCTAAACTACAACTCTATCTTAGAAGAAAAAAGCAAGACAACAATTCCCACATGGCTAAATTATATTTAGGATTTCTGCCCTTTTATTGTATTTGAATCTACAGCTCTCTATCAAATATTCACATTGATCATGAATAGGACATGGAAGAGAATTTTAGGCACAGCAGCAGTTCTAAAACTGGGGGCCAATGGTGGCTCAACAAACACTTGCTAATGTTCAGCAGAGAACTGGCTGGTCACTTGGGTACTAACTTACTTTCTTTCCAGCTACAAAGTCATATTTTTAAAAAGCTATAAATACATCAAATACTCTCCTAAATATTACTTTTCAAGGTAAGCAACTGATGTATACGCCATAGGGGGTGTTATGTGATCACAATGGCAGGGACCACAACTGCAAATGGAAAAGAATGTGTCCTCAAGACAACCTGCATTGCTATGTGGTCTGAACTACGGCAAGAAGTATGAGAAGACTCTCAGCCTGATTTGGAGCTGCTCTGTAATAAATTACTAATACTATAGGTTATCCTAACTACTGGGATATTTATGCTAGATATACTGGTTTAGTTTAACAGAAGGCTTTCTAATGATTGTATATCACTGGTTCCAGTCTCATATAGGGAAGCTGCAGGCACCAAACTTAGTTGGACTTGCTGAATAAGAATGGTTGATAAATACGGTGCGGTAGCCCAAGGTTAGTTTATGAGTGGGAGAATAGAGGAATTCCACCCACATGACAGGGAGAGCCACAAAGCCTGATACTTGGAGTGGCACATTCAGAGAGACCAGAAAGAGGACAGAAGTGTAGCTAGCCCTGTAACACCCTCAACTTTGAACCTGTGACTGAGTGTTTCCAGAAAAAAATATTCATTATATATGGGAAGACCAGAGAAGTAACTCGTTTTCAAGAAGATGCCTAGCTGGAATTTCTTGTTAAGTAGGCTTATGATACCTATTATGATATAATTTTAAATACAATTATCATTCGTTTTTTAAATAGGAAGAAGGGATAACTCAAACCCAAATATTGCTCATTATTCTATGGAAATGGCAAAATCCTGAATTGTAATGCTCCTCACTTATTATTTGCTTAGCTCCACAGGATATAGATTTATATATTTTTTTTAAAAAAAAATCATATTTAATCATTCTACAGCAATTATTCCCCCACTCCACTCCAGATTTAGGGAACACAAGAAAAGGAAATGATATTTGTACATGAAAGATGGAGCAACTGTTCACCTTAGAGCAAGCCTCGTATGACGAAAGCATCTGGTTATCTGAAGGAGGAAATGTCCCTTCCTGTTTTGGTTCCTTAGCTCCTTCAGTTCTTTTGAAAGTTTGACCACAAATCTAAAAAAGTATAAGCAACCGGTAGCAGGCATGAGAATTTAATTACGAAAGCATCAGATGCTGATATGAGATGATTCCATAGATTTCCACCCTGTCCTAAGAGATTATGGGCTCTACTCACACATGCCTTCCCATGTTCCACCGGTGGAAAATGGAGCACAGAGCCTTAGTGGTCCATACTATCCGCAGAGGACAGGAGATAGTGTCTCTGCAATGCAAGCCACGTACAACTCCCAATTGGGTTCTGGACTCTGACAGCACAGTCCAGATGGTGATTCAGAACTCACAGCGATTCAGCACATGCCCTAGGACCAGTGGTTCCCAAACTTTTCTCTGCCATGGCACACCTTGATACCATTTAATTATTTTGAGGCACACCACCATATAGTCTCCAAATGAACTCATGGATATTCATGAGCCAACCCAGAACTCAAGTAGTTTTTCAAGAAATTCCGTGGCACACCTGCTCAGGCCTGATGGCACACCAGTTTACCATGGCACACCGGCTGGGAAACACTACCCTAGATGAAACCTCTTGGGTAGGTCTACACAGCAAAGAAAAACCCACAGCTGGCTTGTGCCAGTCAACTCGGGCTCGTGGAGCTGTTTCATTGCTGTGTAGACTTCCAGGTTCAGGTTGGAGCCCAGGCTCTAGGGCCTGGGCTTTAGGACCCTGCAGGGTGGGAGGGTCCCAGAGCCTGGGCTCCAGCCCAAGTCCGAAACTCTACACAAGAATGAAACAGCCCTGCGAGCCCGAGTTGGCTAGCACAGGCCAGCTGTGGGTTGTTGTTTTTTTGTTTTTGCTATGTAGACATATTGCTAGGAACCCCATATTGTATATAAAAGCTGCTTTCCACTGGAGGATTGCATTTAGGAAAGAGCTGGCTGATATACTGTTCTGTATGGTGAATGACCTCACTGAAACAGCTTCCCCTAGTGGTACTAAGTAGTACTGTTTTCACTCCTGGCACCAAAAGGGCTCAATCAAAGCCCATGATTTTAGAATGAACAGTGCAAAAACCAACTAACTTCATCTTGTATGCTTCACTTTTACTATATTGACTTTTGTATGCATTTCATACGGATTATAAAGAAATTGCATTGTTTTAAATCAAACATACTACTAGAGGCAGCAAGCTTTGACATAACACGCTGTTTTAAAAAAACAGAAACAAATACCATCCTTTTTGGGGTGGAGGAAGGGAGGAAAGAAACAAGAAAAAAAACTTGTTACTTCATGAAGAGGCTTAACAATATTTTGTAAAGAATACAGCTTGTTGAAATTTCCTATAACAAATGCATAAAATACCTACCAGTCAACTTTCAGGACACATTTATGTGCAATTGATGAATCTGACAGAGCACAGGAAAAAAGAATCACATTTTCATTATAAAAGTGAGCTTGAGCCTCAGCAAGATTACCAAGTGACAGTAATCAATTGGTTTCACATAAAAGCAATGCAGTATATACTCTAAGAAAGTTAGACAGGAATGAAAAGGAGCATAAGTGTATCAGAAAAGAAAGAAAATAGTATAAGCCACAATAAATCTTATTAATATATTAATGTAATTTATTGTATGTACAGTTGTTTAAAATTGTATGATACAGAGTGTCATCTTTAACAAACTATACCACATTGTTTTTATAGCTCCTATGGGTAAATATGATAAATACCCAAAAATAATTTAAATTGTTTCAATTTCCTGCTTAGATCGTATTAAAAACATGTTATTCTTAACAAGTGCCCTAGGCAATCTCTTATATGTGAAAACTATGGAACATGTACTGTATTTAAGCAACATAAGAGGGAGCAATGGAAGGTACAAAAATAAAGTTATCTAATCTATATAGACTGGCATGTGTGTGTGAGAGAGAGAGAGAGCAAAAGAACACTTCAGTGTTTTGATATTTAACTCTTCTCAACGCTTAAGTAAAATTGCTATCAGTGCGTTTATTTCAAATTTTGGGAAGATACAAAGATAATTGTGGGGAACTTTATGTAATAAGTGAAGCTTGGAAAAAGCCTACCTTTGAATACTAATAGTGTTGAGGATAGTAGCTTTCATATGATCTATTTACTGGATATGGAAAGTAAACACCTGATTGCTGATTCTTTGTTCTGATGGTTAGCCCATGAGCAAACACAGGATAACAGCCCCAGAACAGTTTCATTGCTCATAAATCAGTCTTTGTATCCACACTTGCAGATATATATCAGAACAGAAACTGGCCATAATGTACAATATTTGTATACACATATAAAGATACAAGCATGCCAATTAATGCAGCTTCCTCCAAAATATTAATATTAGCATAGGTGGCAAGCTGCCAACTTCCCCCTGGTGGGTCTCACGCTTTGCCTCCACCTTCTATGGTCAGGACGCCCCCAACTACCTTACCTCCCCTGGCTGTAGCGCAGCTCTGTCTCCTGGCCTGCGAGAGAACCTTCTCCTACAGCTGCCCCAGACCTTCTGGCAGTCTTTACTGCATATATTCTCTCCCCTTCCTTCAGGGAAGGCAGGATTTAAATACCCCTGGCCTGGCCCTTCATTGGATCCAGGTGCAATTAATTGCCCTCCTGTGCTTCTGGCAGGCAGAGGGTTTTTAACCCTTTTGGGTCCCTACACTGGCCCCAGCACACCCTTTTAAAGCCCTCCACCTGACTTTATCACACATACTTAATGTGACAATGGCCCCATTAATATTTAACATGGATTTCCCAATTGAACTATTCAGCCCCTAGAGTTAAATAACTATCCTCAGCTGTTGCAAATCAGCTAATCCCTCATAAGACTGAAACACTGTCCAAAACAAAATGAATAGTTTTTAATTTAGCTTTTGAGATCAACTTTAACTTTTTTATTCAATTTTTGTTGTATAAGGGAAAAATGTACTACCAATTACAATGGAAAGTACAATTGAAGGCTCCAATCCCATAAACACGTATAAACGTGTATCTCTAGATGTGTGAGCAGCCCTGTTAAAGTCAATGGGACTACACACACACCTGTGTAAAAGCTCACAAGCTTGGAGACTAAGCCATAATCCTCGTTTCATAAAATAATGTTACATTTATTCACCATTTTATATTACATTATAAGCAAACTCAAAAAGAAGAACTGAAGCAAAGATGAAAGAGAAACAAATCACAGAAAACAAAGTTTTAATTTAAAGCCCCCCCAATTATTATATTTGTATGAGGCCATTTCAGTGCCCATCAGAAAGCTAGCAGCTGAAATTCACAGGAGATTTCTGACACTTGAAGGGGCAGAGTAAAAACCCTTTCATCCACCTTTAGAAGTGTCACTGGTTATGAGTTTTCTATCCTCTCTGCAGATAAGATCAATTGATCTGATTCAGGACAGTCTCTCTGGTTCCACAGAAGATTTGTCACAGCAGGAGGGAGCTAATGCATCATTTTCCCTGACAGAGTTTCTTCCAGCTTCAGGGCTGGAGATTTTAGCTAAGCCAATGCTAGGATATTTTTTCTAAAGTTTCCCATCCTTGCTACCACCTGTAGCCCCCACCCTGTTAGACTAATTAACACAGTCTGGTCCGTAATGCAAAAGGATTGCTAATGTTTCCTTCAGGACAAGAAAGTTACCAGTGATTCCTAAATGTATTGTGGACTGGCCTTTGCTCAAGGAAATAATTACTGCCTCATTCCAAAATTCCCCTTTCTCAGGAAGGTGACCGAGAAGGTGAGAGGATTAACTCCAGCTACATCTCATATTCTTTAATTTCTTGGATCCCTATCAGTAAGGTTTCAGCACTGGGTAGGACACAGATGTCTGCTATCCATGCTGACATTATTAGACTTACCATTATTATTACATCACCTTCAATATCATCAATTGTGAGGCACTTTAAACTCACATGCAGAACTCATCAGAGATTAATCCAGAGTGCTAGGATGACCAATTGCTCATCCTTCACCATGACTCTGACTTCCACCTTCTTGTTAATTCAACATGTGTGAAGTCAGATGTGTGAGACAGATGTCAGGAGCTGCAGTGTCACTAGTAAACTGACAATTAGTTCCACTTTGCACTTTTGTCTAACCAAGACACAGGTTCCCTGCTTTCCCAGTATCTGAATAAGATGGAGCTAGTGCTTGTTAGAAACCCCTAAAACTGGTAGGGGCTGTGCCTGCACACTTGATGGAAGGTGTATGCTTGTCAAATGTCAAAATGATTCACAGCCTCCAAGTCTTACTGAAATCATCTTTACTCCCACATTCCCAGGTAGCAGGGGAGACTAGAAATGTCTTTTTTCACCTGCCTCACCTGTAACTTTGACCACTGTATGTGAGGCAGTCCCTAAAAATCAGAAAGTTGTTTCTGCCAGTGCAGAAAGTTGCTGCCTTCCTATTAGGTAGCACAGATGGGTGAGAGCTTAGTACATCTGTGCTCTGCATTATTTGCTGACTACAGTTTCATTTGTGGGTGCAACTCTAGGTTCTGAATGCAATCAGAAAGTCCCCAACATTGTCTAAAAAACACTTTTCACCCTATAACTCATTATAGCAGTTGCAAATCAGGGGACCCCTAAGGCGGTCAATTCCTATGGCTGAATTTGGCAGAGAGGAGAAAGAAGGGTGTTTTCAATAGCTTTGCCTCCACTATGGAATGTAGTCAATCTATAGATAAACGAATATAGCAAAACAGTACCCAAATATCACAGTGAACTAACCCCACCATAGTTTTGGCTGATAGTCACAATTCTTCCATTTTCCAAACACTTTTTGAACCTGTGTTCATAAGAAAGTAAATGGAAATCAAAAGGACTGGGAAAAGTTTGCACTCATGAAAAGCTGAGAGTATTCACTATGAAAGTGCACCTATAGCCGTTCTGAAAACCTCTATTACTACAGCATAATAGATTTGAACAATTATGTTTGTGGATAATCTGCAAACGGGGGAAAGAGAAAGAAAAAGACTCTTCCTGTGGATAAAGTTAGGGAACAGAAACAATACTATGTGGCTCAGCTGACCAGTCATACAGTGAGAAATAGTGGCTAGTTCAAGCTCCCATGCAAATCATCCTTGCCTATAAAAACTATTCATCACATGATTCAATATAACAAATATATTCATAAAAATCGCAGCCTGTTTGTGGATAATCGGCAAATTTTCCAGCATGTATGTACAGGTCACCTGCCAGGATTATCTGGATATATCTCACTTAATTATTTTCTGGCCATTGTGGGGACATTAGTGCATCTTAATCCCTCCTAGTCTCTGCTTGTGGCACATAATAGTCTAGTCTTCTGTGGGTTTAATACTTTGGTCTCATTTTGGTTACGGGGTGGGGGTGGAGTTTGGTTGTTTGGCGGGTATGGGGTGGTGTTGGTGGCCTGTGATATATGGGAGGTCAAAGGAGGTGATCTAATGGTCCCTTCTGGCCTCAAACTTTATGACTATGATGGTGTTTGGGTTTCACAAAACTGGATCTCATTAAATATTTCTTCCTTTAATATTAACCAATGTTTTTCAAGCGTAATTCTATTTAAAAAAGAACAGCATGATTTTCTAAATTAAAGGAAGTCTGTACTGTGTGTTCAGTGTTCAAGACAGTTCAACATTCAGGCGTGCGTTGGTCCTTCCTCCACATATACTTTCTCATCAAGAGCTTTCTGAAAGTAGAGTTTCTCTAAGTTTCTAGACAGTACCCTATATGTAAACATACTCTTACTCTATCACACCCCTCATTAGGATGCTATCTGTCATAAGTTATGCCCTGCCTATAGGTCTAATCAGGGAATTCAAATGCAAACAAACGAACAAAAGCCACACAGCAGCCAAGAACCTTAGAAGTGTCACTATTTGCTCTAAATCTAAACTCTGATTTCTTGAGTGGGTTCTAAATTTGGTAAAATGAATTCTCCCATCCCCAGTGTTTTAAAATAATTATTGTTTTAAAACTTTCACTGTACTAATGCTTGTTTCTATGGAAACAGGAGTAAGAGCAGGAGCCACCAGCAGAGGAATCAGAGTTCTTTCTGTGAAATGAAACGCTATTAAAAACAGTAATAAATGAATAAAGTGGTTTAAGATTCCCAAATTCTTAACAGAATATATATTTAATATCATTTTACAAGTAATAGCCATGAACCAGCTCTCCTTGAAGTTCATGGGACTTTAGCTTTTGATTTCAATGGGAGCAAAAGTGGGCCTAAATAGCTGAAAATCCATCTTCTATTTAAGGTCTGATCCAAAACCCGCTGAAGTCAGTGGGAGAATTTTAATCAGGCACATGAGTGGAACCTCTGAAGCAAAGTTAAGTACACACAGGATCGAGGCCCTACAGATTTGATGATAATGTTGTTTCCTTTACAATACCTGATAACAATGTTAACACATGAAGAAGTGTATGGAATAAAGCCTTCTACTTCACGTTAAGAGTAGCTTATTTATTTTAATTGTTGTTTTTTTTAAATGTGCCTCTCTGGCACATGCACATTAAACGTTCATATACTCTATTTAAAAAAAAAAAAAAGCAGCTCATCTATTTAGATAATCAGAATTAAATTCCTGTACACCTCATCCTTTCTCAGAAGTCTGAAAACAGACAGGCTCTCCAACAACCACTAAAAGTTAATAAACCTGCATCCTGATCTTGTGTACGCTTAAGCATGTAAGTACCGGTAGTTCTGCTGAGTTAAATTCCTAAACCTACTCATATGTATGTTGGCAAGACTGGGGCTTTGGTGTCTTTTGGACCAAACAGTTGAAAGAGAGAGTTCAAAAGATAAGACTCCTCTCACTGAGTGTACCATGCCAGAGACTAGCAGCTTGAATGCCTCCCTCCAAGGCTAGTGATGCCATTAGCTATTGCAAGAGAACTACACAATCGTTATGGCTGAACCCTGACAGTCTAAGCTACAGCCTTAACAGATAAAAGTTTGACAGCTGAACCTTCAAATATATATTTATTTCCAATTTTAAAATGTACAGATGTGCACAGTTAATTAACCAGTGTCTCAAACAGTTTTCTTCTCCGTTTTTAAAAAAATCTTCTCTATTCACCTTTAATTTTAGCAGATGATTGCCAGCTGAGAATCGCTTTTAAAAATAGGATCAAAAAATACTTTTGGAGCCAAAAGATTAAAGGTAAACCGATACATTCTAACGATTGTAGCATTTTAACTAGAAAAAAGCTTCAATAATACTTACATATTTTTAAAAGTACTCCAGTTAGTTTTGTGTCCTTTTTAATCTCAAAATATTTTATAGTGTTCTAATTTTTATATTGTTTAAATGTGTGTTTTAATAGAAGTAACAACATACTTGAAGTGGGGTAATTGCAACACGTAGTTATATTTCCAAGTAGATTTGACTATTTATTGACATACATGCATACATAAAATAAATCATGACCAATAATGAAGCAATACTTCAAAAGACATAAATGAAGGCCTGTTCAATAGATTTACAATAAAAATAAACTGCTCTTCAGTGCCTTTCTCCCTTTCCCCCTCTCTTTGAATTACATTAATACTCTACTTGCTTTTGCTGTAACGGTTAATTCCAGTACATCAGAGTCAAGGTATCACTTACATAAAGTATGCAATTATTTTTCACAAACTCTCAGTTTGAGGGAGTGCTACAAAATCAAGAGCTTGTACTCTTTACGCACAAGCATTTGCAAAACTAAAGAGTTTCTATATTGTATTTCACTGGAAAGCAACCAATTTTAAGAAATAAATCTTCAAATACCAAAACAAAAAAACTTGCAAACTAATATTTATGTCCAATTTTGGTTATATCATGAAAGTTTCCAAATATGACCCTGATTTGCAGTGCTGTTTATCTCTGGGTAAAAAATTTAAGGTAAAACACTAACAGGGGGTCAAAGTAATTTGCTTCAAACTGAAAACTTTAAATAAGTTCCAGTAATTCAAACTACAAAAACTGTAGCAGAGAAGAAAGACTATTCTGGGAAATTGCCACTAGAGAAGTTTAAGAAAGGACCAGTCTGTCAAGAAGTGATTGATATGGTAGAGAGAAGACTTTTTTTATTTCCCCTTTCATCTTGAAAGATGTATCATTAAAGGTAGAGAACAGAAGCCTACTGTGCCATTTTCTCTGATTATCATGAATTATGTAATAGGGGTGGGACATTATTTCTAAAGGCACATCTAATTTTTTTGAGAGTTCAATGTTTGCAGTATCTAAATGAAATTACATTTGAATGAGGTTAATTTTCTTCCTACTGCATATTCACATCCACCCACACTTTAAAACAACTATGCTGCCTGAGTGAAGGTGTCACTGACATACCACACAATTGTTAGACACTACTTTCAGAACATGAACTTCAAATAACTATTGAGCTCAGGTGACGATTGCATAAAGCCAACTACTTGAAGGAAATTGTAGCATAAATAATGCAACTATCTTGCACAGGAATTGCCATATAGAATCGATTCCATGGTCCCCTACTATTACCCCCTTTTTTAAGGTGATCCAGCTGGGAGTAGATACTGATGATACAGTCTGATATTTTCCTTGATGCCATGTTGTTTTTTTACAAGAAGCATATAAAGTCCTGCTTCTCTGAATGCAGGAGGAATAAAAAACACAGGTAGCTTCTTTGCCTATAGCCACAAACCTCTTTTTCCAGCACCTAACCCAGAAGTCTCTAGCTCCTTGCAGGGTCATACCACTGTGATTGTTCAGGTTGTTGTCATCGTCCCCCCCCATCTCTCTCTCTCTCTCTCTCACCCCCCCCAGTTCCATCACTCAAAACCCTCATCAAATCCTTGGCGGGGTGGAGGGTTACATGATACAGATTCTAGTCAGCATTACATGTACTTGGGTTTTTGAGCGCTTCTGCTATTGTTTCAGCCACCTGATTACAATTGCTTCTATACATTTATTCTGAATGGAAGGTGGCAGCCATGCCTGATTCATAATGATGTTTAGCACAATCCATAACAATATAGTCCAGTAACCTATCTCCAGCAGTGGCCAGAACCCGATGCTTCAGAGGAAAGTGCAAGACACCCATCAGTAGGAAGACATGGGATAATTGGTCCCAATAATCTCCTAACCTCTAATAGTTAGAGATTGGTTTAAGACCTCATAGACTTCAAGGCTAAAAGGGACCATCATTGATCATCTAGTCTGGTCATATAGCCTTTCAAAAACGGTATTTTAGCATTAACTATAAATCTGGATATTCTTGTTATACACGTAAATGCACAACCCCTCTTTTCATCTTGCTAACTTTTTTTGCCTCAATGACATCCTATGGCTATAACTTCCATAGTCTAATTATATTTTGTATGAAAAAGTATTTCCTTTGATCTCTTTTGAATGTGCTGCCCCTCTTTCATTAAATGTCCCCTTTTCTTGTGTTGTGAAACAGAGAACAAAAGCTGCCATTCTACCCTCCCTATATCATTCATTATTTTATATATTTTATCCTGTGCCTCTAAAAGAAAGCAATCCTAATTTTTTCAATCTCATAGGCCACATTCCCCCCCTCCAGTGTGAATTATATGGCATTTACCATCATCAAACAAGAGAACCCTGTACTGAAAATGCTAAGGACCCACCAATAAATCTCAGGAACAATCTGTGGGTCATGTGAATATCGACATGGAAGTAGGTGTCTTGCATATCGAGAGGCATGAACAACATGCATTTTTCCAGTGAGGGAATGATGGCCACAAGTCTGACAATGCAGAATTTCAGCTTGTGAATGGAATGGTTGAGGAGATCCAAAATTGGTTTCCATCTCCCCTTCTTCTTGAGTACCAAAAAGTAGTTGGAATAGAACCCTGTGCCCAGAAAGGCTGCGGGAACTGGCTCTTCTGTCCAGGTGGCAGTCTACGTCGAGAGTAAGAATACTGTCATGAAAGCGATCCTTGAGACAGGATCGAGATGGGAGATGTGGAGAAGGTAGCATCATAAACTCGATGGTATAGCCACGTCAAATGACATTCAGGACCAACTTGTCCATTGTTACTGTACTCCATGCTGGCAAAGAGAATTTGAGATGGCCCCTGAAAGTGGTGGCTAGCAAGAACATTCAGATGCAAAGCGATTGACTACTCTCTAGTTGCACTTAGAAATATCGCTTACATGAAGATTGAGTGTGTTGCATGGAAGATTGCACCACTGGAACAGGTGGACAGGAATCTGTGGATCTTTGAGCATTTCTGTGGAGGCTTGTAGGCAGAAGAATTGGGGAGATCTGTAGCATTGCATAGGCAGCAGGCAGTAAAATTTTCACTTTTGCATTGGTGTATACATGCAGATCACATGGTAGTTAGAATCTTTCAGTAAGTGCAAGGAATCATCTCTTTACTGATTGAAGAGATGTGTTTCATCAAAAGGGAGGTCCTCAGTCATGTTCTGTAATTCCCTAGGGAAACCTGAGGAATGTAACCAGGACTCCCTCCTCTTGATAATTCCATTTGCCAATATGTGTGAGGACCTGTCTGCTGAATCAACCATAGCCTGAAGCATGGACCTAGTGACCAACTTGCCTTCCTCTAAAATGGCTTGGAATTTAGCACATGATCCTGCTGAGGTAGCTTATCCACAAAATCCACCAGCTGCCCATAGATTACAAAGTCATATTTGGCCATCAGTGCCAGGTAGTTTGAGTTTCGCAGCTGGAGGGTGGCCAAGAAGACTTTTTGACCATAAGATCTAATCTCTTACCCTCCTTATGAGGGGGAGGGTGGAGGGTGGATGCTGTTTAGCTCCTGTGGCAGCCTGAATCATCAGGGAATTGGTTGGAGGATATGAACAGAAACTCAGATCCCTTAGGAGTGGGGGACATAACATCACTTTTATAATATCTCTTTTTCTGCCCTTTTTGGGGTGTGGGCTCACATGAGCAGGGTATGCCAAACAGTGCGTGCCAGTTGGAGAGTGGCATCATTGATTGGAAAGGCCACCCTGACCGGTTCTCATGCATGAAAAATGTCTAGTAGTTGGTGCTCACTGTCCTTCATCTTTTCCAACAGGAACTGAAGAGCGTTAGCTATCCTTAGTAGTGGCTCTTGAAACTGACAATAGTTATCTGGGGGAGAGGAAGTCGTTGATGACCCCAACAAGGAAAACCTCTTTGGATCCATCAGTACCAGGCTGATCAGCAGATCATCTATCCCCAGCTCCAAATTTCTACTCAAGAAAGGATGGGATGGTGAAGCAGGGGAGTCCTCCTGCATTGAACATGACAGTTCTGAAGGTGAATATTGGGGCCACAATTTCTAATACGGCCAACCTGGATGATCGTACTGCTGCTGTGGCTGTGTCCACTATTACTTAGTGGCTCAGCTACTGTTAATTCATAAACTGACATCTACATGTTACTTAAAACTAAGGCAACAATAGCCTTTCTTCTTGAGTTCTCTAAGTCTAGCTGTTCCAGTGCAATCACTTCAAGTGTTGCACAACTCCTTCTCTAACTTTGTTCCATTGCTCTGTTTGACCAGGTTATATGCAGGTGGGTAGCTGACATTCCCCATTCTTTTTTAAGACTTGGCTGCCTTTTTGATTTCCCACAACGTTGTGCACTCAATATGTTTTTCTTAATCCAGAGATTGATTGTCTATCCCTATTAGTACATTTGTATTATTCTTACAGCTGCAATTTCTGTTCACACAGACTCAACTGTGTAATCCCCCTCCATATATAATTTTATCTCATTAGCTTCTATGGATTCCTTTCTTTACAGCACTACAACCTCAGCTCTCTGATGTCTGTCCTTCCTGTATAGTTTATAGCCGGCATTATAGTATTCCATTTATTTTTGCCAAGCTTCTACCATGTTTCAGTAAGGCCTATTAGATCAGTGTTCACTTCCAGATAGAGTTTAGTACGCTATTTTTGCTTTTAAGTGAAAAATGGTAAGCATTTTCTATGAAAAATTTCACACATGAAAAATTTTCTTAGCAACTGCCTCTCACTCTGCACCCAGAATAGCAACTGAATAAAAGTGTGACAGTTCAGAGGCCAGTCTTCACCTCAAACTAGCTAGGAGGTAAAACTTCCTTTGTAAAGGGTCTACTGCTGTGGAAGTTCTGCCTGAAATTAAGCTGTTCCTAAGTCTTACCCCCTTCAGGGGATGGTGAAAGATCCACCAATTCATGCAGATATTGTAATAGAAGAAGAAAGTCTATTCTATAGACTTTCACTATTTAAATAAAAGACACCGTAGGAAAGGAGAGTGCCATGCTCAGTTAGTGGAAATCCTCATAGCAGACTAATCTATATGTGCTAAGATTCCGTGGTTACTTTAGAAATGCCGGAAACAATAACCATGTTACATTTCTTGAATTCACTGTTCATCGGGTAACATGCCTGGTTTTCTGAAGTTATCAGACTTGAAATGTGTAAGTCATAGCAACAGTCAGTGAAAAAGAAACCAAAAGTTTGATGGTCTTCTGAGTACTTCTAATGCCATTGGACTTGTTAAATTTTAAGTGGTTAAAGGTATGTTATGCACATACACAACCCAAAACGGCACTAACTTCCATATATTGAACTCTTATTTCAGTAAACAACTTAATATCTCAGGAGAGGGTAATTATGAGTGTACCTCCAGCCATGAAAATAATCATGACAAATCTTCAACAGTTTATGGGTAGACAAACATAGTATTTTTATGACATAAGAAAATCAAGTAGGTTTTCCTGCTGGTAGGTCCTTTCCATTATAAGAGTTGGCAGCTGTGCCTCTTTAGTTGCTTCCATTACTGCCCTTAAAAATATATTTTGTCTTTACTGTACCTTAAAGATATCTTCATCTGTCTTATAGTGTCTCCTGAACAGCTCCACAACAGGCTTTAGGACTATGAAGTATAAAACTCCCTCTGATCTCAAAAGAATTTATAATGCAGAGGCAAGGCACCATCTAACTATGATGAAATATCCTAATAATGTAAAGTATACTTTAAGGAATAGTCGGATATTAATAGAGTAATTTAAAAATAAAATATTCCAAAATTAAAATAGACCAATATACCAACATCTAGTATCTTTCAAAAGTACCCATGCGCCTTCTTCTATTTAATGTTTTCAAATATGGACTGGAGGACACTTTTAGCATTTTCTTTTCACAGATTTCTTTGTATTTTGATACAATAAAGTGCAAAATTCACCTATCTACCTATGAACGTAATTTATACTGATCATTTGAGATTGTCTGATGCACCCTATTTATATTTGTTGAGTTATTTACATCCCCACCGTATCAGAGTTTCTCTCAAAGAGTAATATCATTTATCCTCACATCACCCCTGGAGGTATTATTCATTTTTTGTAGAGGAGAAAAATCTGAGGTAGTGAGAGATTAAGATTGAACTTTTAAAAAATGTCCATTCTCTTTAGGTGTCCATATCTGGATACCCTTAAGGCCTGATTTCATTCATCCACCACACCAATCTAATTCAAGAGGAACTGCAAGTAAGTCCTTAGTGCTTATGAAAAAGAGGCCCCAAGTTTCTCAAGCTGGGCACCAAAAAAGAAAGCATCCAAAAAAAAAGTAACCTTTTAAATTTTTTTACTTAGTGACTTGTCCATGGTCCTATAAGAAGTCTGTGGCAGAGCTGTGACTAGAAACCAGATTTCCCATCTCATCATCACCCTTCCTCTCATCTTGTTGTGATGGATAAGTGCCCCAGCTTAGTATTATTCTATCAGCACATAATCTCTTTCTTTCACTTTCTATGTCACTGATATACGATGAACCAACCTAGCCCCAATATTTATCATTAGAGCCTTTTACTATTACAATAGAACCTCAGAGTTATGAACACCTCAGGAGTGGTGTTATTCATAACTCTGAAATGTTCATAACTCTGAACAAAATGTTATGGCTGTTCTTTCAGAAGTTTACAACTGAACATTGACTTAATACAGCTTTGAAACTTTGCTATGCAGAAAAAAACGCTGCTTTCCCTTAATTTTTTTAATAATTTATGTTTAACACAGTACTGTATTGTAATTGATTATTTTGTGTGCATCTCTCTTCCTGATTGCATGCTTCCAGTTCCAAATGAGGTGTGTGTGGTTGACTGGTCAGTTTGTAACTCTGAGGTTCTATTGTACTTCTGTTTATCTTGAACTGTTCCACTCATATTGCCCTGTCTTTGAATAACATGGTTACTTACCAGTAACTGTTGTTCTTCGAGATGTGTTGCTCATATCCATTCTAGTATAAGTGAGTGCACGCCTCCATGCACGGGTTCCTGGAACTTTTTTCCCCCTAGCAGATGCCGTAGGGTCGGCTCAGGCGCCCCCAGTAGTGCCGCGTGCATGCTGCGGCATATGAGGCACCGCCCACCCTACACCCCCTCAGTCCTTTCTTTCTGCCAACTCCAAGAGCGGGGACGGAGGGTGGGTGTGGAATGGATAGGAGCAACACATCTCAAACAACAGTTACTGGTAAGTAACCATGTTTTCTCCTTCGAGTGATTGCTCCTATCCATTCCAGTATAGGCGATTACAAAGCCTTACCCTGGAGGAACCAGGTCGCCGGAGCCAGGCTCAGCACCGCGGAGTCTGGAGCAGCACCGGTCCCAATCACCAAGGGGCAAGAGGCACCGCAGAGTCCTCGGCACTGAGATGGCACTCCGGTACCAAGAGCTCTTCAGAGAGCACCTCTGTACATTGGCACCGCTTGCGGGAGTGGAGGCGGTCTTCACTGTCCTCCGCATTGGAGGTTTTGAGAGGACAATCCCTGGCAGGGCATGGCAGCTGGGATAGAGTGCGGCCGTGGCAATGGCTGCAACAATGGCTTTATTGGCCCCCATGGGCATCCAGATGGGTTGGGTCTCTACCCACCCTTTCAGCGGGGGTGCAGTCCATGCCCCTGACACAAGAGAAGGCCCATAGCCACCGCTGCTCGAATGAGGAGTAGGACCCCACGGATGGACCCTCTATGGGTGCATTCCTTCGGTAAGGTAGCACCCACAGGACATGCCTCGGCAGTCCTCTTCCTTCTGCCCATGGCACCACTAGAGAATTTCAGGGCACACCAGCAGCTGCCCAAGAGGGTGGCCTCTAACTTGGGGATGGCAGTCAAGGAATTAGTGAGGCCAATGATACCCTCTTCAATGTATTGGCGGAGGCTGCCCCAGAAAGAGTAGCCCTACCTGTCCACGATAGGGCTCTCTATATTGCTACGGCCCTGTGGAAAACCCCATCCTCAGTCACCTCTACGTCGAAGGTGGCCGGGAGGAAGTACTATGTCCCGGCCAATGGGCTCGAGTATCTGTTTACTCACCCAGCCCCGGGAACCCTGGTCCTGTGCTCTCAGCTTACACAGCTGACCAGTGGGACAGGGAAGGTCAGCCTGGTTCCACTCCCAAGAACAAGGTCAGCAAAAAGCTGGATTTATTCGGGAGAAAGATTTATTCCATGGCAACCCTGCAGTTCAGGATTTGAACCATCAGTCCCTCCTGGGGAGATATAATTTATTTTGTGGAACTCCCTCAGGTGGTTTGCTGAGACTTCGCCACTGTCCTGGATGAGGTTATCATAGTGGCTAGGGCAGAGCTCCAGATGCCCAGTGACGCTGCTGACTCGGCAGGTAGGGCCATAGCCTCTGCCATTTCCATGAGGAGGTGCTCGTGGCTGCAATCCTCAGACCTGTCCTTCAATGGGTTGGCCCTCTTCTCCAATCAGACCGCTGTAAGCTGCATGGTCTGAAGGACTCTGGGGCCACGCTTCACTCCCTGGGTCTGTACATGCCCCAGTTTTCCAGGCGGCAGTCACGGCCCCAGGTGCAGCAGCAGCCAAGGCCTCCGCTAGGCCCTTCCAACCCCATAGAACTAGGGAAAGGAATAAGGGTTTAGAGCACGGAATCAATCTCTCATCTCGTCGTCAGCCCCCAGCAGGGGCACCCCAAAAGGGCAATTGTACAGGGCCTCCTGTGTAGTTCAAAGCCTCTTTGCCAGCCTGTGGGAGCTGCAGGCTTGCATGTGCCCTGGTGGTGGTGCGCCTGAGGGTGAAACCCCTATTGCTCTCTTGGATCTGCCTGCCCTTTCCTGAAGTTTACAAGGAAAGCTGGGTGGTTTAGGCATGGACTCAAGTTTCAGTGGGTCAGAGCCACCCCTAGTTCACATCTGCCTGAAGCAGCAAACGATGCTGTCCCCCAAGCTTTCACTTTTGTCTCTCTTCAGGGACCCCTCTCATGAGTAACTCCTCTTTCAGGAGGTGGACACCCTCCTCATCATAGGAGTGCTGGTATGGTTCCTCAAGGCAGAAGGGGGAAGAGGTCTTATCCAAAGTAGTTCTTCACCCCCAAGGCAAGGGGACATCTGAGACCCATGTTGAACCTGCGTTGGCTAAACAGCACGTCAAACGACTCAGGTTTCGCATTGTTTCCCTGGTCTCCATAATCCCTTCTCTGGACCCAGGAGACTGGTGTGTTCCTCTTGACCTCAACGACGCATTCTTTGGGTGCCTGTCTTTCCCAGCATCAGGTGCTTACTCCCCTTCACGCATGGCGGTAGCGGCTGCCCACCTGAGACCTAAGGGTGCACAAATATTCCCTTACCGGGATGATTGCGTGATATGGGGCAGGTCCAGGCCTCAAGTGCAGGAGATCAGGACCCTCACTTGCTCCATGTGATGGATGCTCATAAATGAGCAGAAGTCTATACTAACTCCAGTGCAAAACATAGAGTTAATCGGGGCCATCCGGGACGCTTCCCAGGCCAGAGACTTCCTGCCTCAGTCATGTTTTGAGGCGATGTTCTACATCATCTCCTAGCTGCACCAATGCCCACATCAATAGCCACGCTCTGCCTTTAGCTGTTAGGCCACACGGTAGCCTGCATGTACATAGTGAGACTAGTTCGCCGGAGGCTCAGATCCTTCAGGCGTGATTGGCCTCGGTATATGTGCCAAGCAGCCACCCACTAAATCAGTTGGTCATAGTTCTCCTACACTAGAAGGAGCTGAGGGCTATTCACTTAGCGTGCAAAGTGTTCCTCCAATTCTTGACAGGCAGATTGGTGCAGGTGCGGACGGACAGCACCACAGCTGTGCTGTACATAAACAGGCAGGGAGGAGTGCACTTCCCAGCACTCTGTGAGGAAGCTATCCACCCGTGAGATTTGGAAGTGAGGCACAATTTCCACTTCACTGCCTCTCACCTCCCGGGAATGAGGAGTGACGAGGCGGATCGCCTCGGCAGGTTGTTTCTACCCCACAGTGACTGGTCGTGGCACCCGTAGATAGAGTGTATGGTCTCCCAAAAGGGGGTGTTCCCCAACTGGACCTATTCGTCTCAGCCTGGAACGCGAAGTGCCCAAGGCTCTGCTCACTCCGGGGTCATGAGATCGGGTCAATTTCTGAAGCGTTCCTCATGAACTGGACAAGGACCCTCATGTACATGTTTCCACCCATTCAGATCCGGTCCAATGTCCTGCTTGGAAGTAAGGTGAGACAGGGTGGATATCTTACTCATCTCTCCGACCTGGCCAGGCATACTGCTGGACCACTCTATCACCTTGCCCATGCAGCTTCCGAAGCAACACGACCTTCTCTCCCAGGATGGTAGTTGTCTGTTGCACCCGGACGTGGACTTCCTGCATCTCACGCCAGGAGGAGCTGTGACTGACGGAGGGAGAGAGGGCTTGATTGGTGCAGGCCCAACAAGTCTTGCTTGGCAGTAGGAAACCTTCTACACAGGTCGTATATCGGACTAAACGGAAACGGTTTACCTCTTGGGCGGAGTCCCGGGGCATTCCGCCAAGCCTCTCGCCTGTGCAGGCAATCCTGGAGTATCTGCTCTAGCTAAAGCTCCAGGGTCTGGTGCTGGCCTCGTTAAAGGTTCACTTGGCGGCCACCTGGCCTCCCATCAGGCGCTAGTAGGGAGATCTCTGTTCTTCCCTCTCCATATTGGTCAGGTGCCTTAAGGGGGTGGAGAGGCTTTATCTACAGGTATATGAAACAGTGCCTCCCTGGGATCTCAACCTGGCCTTCTTGAGACTAAGCCCCCCCCCCCCCTTTTTTTGATCCCATGACTTCATGCTCCCGGCTCCCGGTTTCATGGAAGATAGTCTTCCTGATGGCCATTACCTCACCTAGGAGGGTCTCCAAAATTAAGAGCTGGACCTCGGAGCCCCTTATACTGTATTCTATAAGAACAAGGTCCAGCTCAGGCCACATCCGGCCTCCCTATCCAAAGTGGTTTCCAAGTTTCATTGTAATCAACATATTTTTATCCCCGTATTTTCCCACACCACACGGCTCAGAGGAGGAGAGGAAATGGCATTTGCTGGATGTGAAACGAGCCCTGGCCTTTTACACCGAGTGTACGAAGCCGTTCCGGAAATCGACGCAGGTCTTCATTGCAGTGGTGGACCAGATGAAAGGCTCACCTGTTTCCACCCAGCGCATCTCCTCGTGGATTACATCCTACATCAAGTTTGTGTATGAGCAGGCGAAGGTGCCGCTTTCAAGAACCATCATAGCGCACTCAACCAGAGCTCAAGTGTCATCACCCAGCAGGTGACAGAGTATATGGGATTTGGCAGATCTGTTGCGGGCAACTCACTTGTAACTCATGCTGTGGGCAGACCCCCGGGTGCTGAGGCACCGGTGTCGCTTCTTGGTCCACGCTGCCTCTGGTGCCAGGGCACAATGTTGGTGCCGAGAAGGGGACTCCACATCCTGGGTCGAAGCAGGATGGCTCACCGACGCTGACCAGGAGCGATTCCTGGAGGAGCATTCTCGCTCTACCCCCGGTGGCCATCTGGCAGGAGATGTTCCCCCCCGTACCGGGGGTCTCCACTGCCCTTCGGGAGGACCCAACGCAGGCCTTCCCCAGGACACCAGCCCCTTTTCCCTCAGCGGAGAGGGGGTGGAGGCGGCATAAGCAGGCTGACAAGGCTCTTGCTGCCCGAAAAGTCTCCCGTGTTGACGGCGTTGGCAGGGGCACTCCCCCACTCCCAGGAATCGGGGGTGGCTCCCTGCTCGGAGATGCAGGCACCGAGAAGACTGGATGGGCCATGGGTGGGGCATCTCTGCACTCGACCCTGCCCATACCCACGGGGCAGGGGAATGTCCGCACTCCGCGTGCTGCCTCCTCCCCTTTGGCACCGGGGGCTGTTGCTTGGTGCAGAGCCGAGCCCGATGCTGGCGGTGTACTCTGCACCAAGGTGACGCTTGGTGCCGTGGAGCAGAACGGCTCGGGGGCGGAGGACTGCTTCCATGAGCAGGGCTTTGATGTTCAATTTAAAAGTCCTATAGATCTTGCAGGGTTTTTTTCTTTCTTCTTCTTCCCCCCAGCACTTAAGGTACCAATGGGGGGTAGGGGTCCTAAATCCAGGCGGCCGGGCATGGCCGGACCACCTTAAGTCCCCAAGGGACTTATCTAACAACTACTTAAAGTAACTACAGTACTTAGAAAAACGGAGAGATCAAATAAAGGGGAATGGTACTTGCAGAGAGCAAGTGCTAGTTCCAGCAACCGTCATGGGCGGAAAGAAGGAACTGAGGGGGTGCAGGGTCAGTGGTGCCTCATATGCCGCGGCATGCACGTGGCGCCTGAGCTGACCCTACGGCATCTGGTAAGGGGAAAAAAGTTCCGGGAACCCATGCACGGAGGCGTGCACTCATCTACACTGGAATAAATATGAGCAATCACTCGAAGGAAAACTTCTTTTAATCCTAATTACAAACGTAATCAGAATTGTATTCAGTATCATTTGCATGTTTCCCCACTTCCCGCTCTACTGCAGTCTTCCATGAAAACCAGAACTAAAGTCACACACTGATCCTTTTTAACTAGTGTTTTTACACGGTGTGAAAGCAGCAAGCCTCAAATTATGTACACAAATTATATACTTATCCTTGCAATTGGTGTTTCTTAGTTTATGGTCAGGTAGTTAAAATGTCCCATTAGTAGGAGCTTGTTGTTTTAACAAGCTTTTAAAATCATCTCATTTTCTATTACTCATCAAGTTGTTGCTTTTCTTCAGTAGTTTCACGATGATGTTAGAGAAAATCTGAGATCACCAAATTATTAGAAAGCCCCTTCCACTTCGTGCCCTTGAGTTGTGAAGATGCCTGGAAATCCATATGATTTCCCAGTGATTCTTAAGATAACCATGTAGTTGAAGGATGATGCACTCTGCCCACTTTATGGGGACATGAACCAAACATTGCTGACAACATGACACACTGGAAACCCTGAGAGTATGAATTCAGAGGATCAAATTAATCCTCAATGTATTTCTGCTCAAGCCAGTTTTAAATTTGGACCAATTAGTTTTTACTAACTTTAGCCTTTCCTAAAGGCTTTTCCATAGGAGGATGTGAGATTTGCCCAGTAGGATTAATCCTTTGATGGGCTGAGCACTTGCTGTGAGATGCAGGGTCCCCTCATCTCCCATTTTCTTCAGTGAGAGCAGAGAATTCTCATTACCTTGTAGGATTAGAACCATTGCCATTAATTGCTAGATTCCAATTTGGAATCAATGCCCATGCAAGGGAATATGTGCTCACTTACTCTTTCCATAGAGCAGGGTGTCAAGATGTGGGGAACAGGTGAAGCCTGGACTCCATCTGCTTTACTCACCAGCCAGAATAGCTCAACTTTATCCAGTAATTTACTATTACTATTGACCGATAGTAAATTATTACCACTTGCAGTAAAGAGAGAGCAAGGGAGGGAGTAAATAGGTTCTATTCTTGGGCTGTTGCATCTTATGCATCAACCCTTACTTAGGGATGCACCCAAGGTCAAATTCTAGCCCTTCAATAATACATTGTCTCAGTGTCAATGTCTCAGCTTTGTCACAATAATTAGAATCCAGAAATATCTTCACCTCGAACTATAGGTAGCAACAGAAAATCATCTGGTGAAAATATCATATTCTATGGATATCCCAGGATATTATGGTTAAAACACAAATCTTCACTGTATATATAATTCTAGCCACGTATCTCTCTAATCTGTGTGTTTTGGTTTTTGCCCAGTACACTGCTGTCTTAGAAACACTCACGACCTGACCATCTTACCACTGTTACTCTTATTTTTCCTTGCAAGGCTTGATATCTTTTGGTGTGTATTATTATTTCCTAACTATCCCTTCATGTGTTTAGTTGTTCTTTATTCCTCTGTGCATGCCTCACCGTCCTACTCCTTTCCTTACGTCTACAAGTTTAGTCACTTGTCTGCCAAATGAACCACTTTCTTTTCTCTGCATTGTGTTTCCTATGTTCACATTCTAAGTGCATCAGTCATACCCGTTCCAAAGTAGCCCAGATTCTTATGAAGTAGGAATCTGTAGAGCTAGTGATACCTTCATATTGCTAATTACTTATAACTAAATTTAAATGTCAGTAAAAATGTCATGTAATCCCATATCCATAGTCTCGACTAATTTAGTATATCATGTAAACCAGTAGCAAAGACTAACAAATGAAAATAAGCCAAAGCAGACAAAAGTTCTAATGTTCATTTCTCTAGACTCCAAAATATATACATCGCAGACACTAAAATAGTTTAGGAAAGAGGTAAAATCATTGGTGAATACACTAATAATAATTTACCTGGAATGTGAATTCCTTCCACTGTACCTTTAACTAGCATAATGTGAGCACAATTAAAATAGTTTATCTGAATAATTTTTTTCTCCTGTAGTCCTATCCAGAAGAATTCAAACATCTCAGATACTTACACAAGAAAGAGGAAAGTGAAATACAGATTACATTTTTAAAAAAATTTTTTTTGCAAGACCCACATTTGAGGACAAATGCTGTTTATTTTCCTATTGATTCACAGTTCAGCCTTGGTGAATTTATGCAAGCAACACATTTAGTACTGCCAACAGTGAAGGAAAGCATTGTTCAACTTAGACTGTACTAAGAGAATAAGCCTATAATGTCATATTAGGATGGATATATTTGGCATTCGGTGCAGATGCAGTGCACAATAATGGTAATAATGCAATTGCTGTTTATATGCATGTAGAACAAACTTATCTTTGAGATGGACATTTAGATGAGGAAAGGTAGGAGAGAGACAGAGATGGACTCAGGGAATGTGAAAAGTTTTTATCTCAAAGTCTGATGGCACTTTGGAGACTCTACATATTAAATTTCATCTCTCTCAATTGTAGAAAGATGATATTAAGGCAGACAGGTTGTCAGAGAGATCATCTTGAACTAGAATGCAAGTCTCTCTCCTCCTGTACTAGCATAGGGTTTAAAATATAGCTCAGCTAGCTTGCTACTTCCTCCTGTTTTGGTAGGGGAGTGAGGGAAGCTTTTTAAGGTCGGGTGAATATTATCAGTGTTAATGGGGAATTTTAAGTGAAAGAGGCAGAGTTTTCACTAATGGACCCCCGTCTATAACTCAAGGGTGAGTGGTTTGTGCTCCAGATTGGTCAGAAGCAATGGCTCAGATACAAAAAATGCTCAATACACAGAACCATACTCCTGGCACAAAGCTGTTGGATTTTATATTTCTTAGTCTGTTTACAATCATGGTAGAGTTTTGGTTTTGCTTGCACGACAGAGAACTGGCCAGTAGATAGGGAGAAAAAACATCCACAACCTCTGATGTTTGTGTTCAATGATATGTTTAAGAGCTGAGCTGAGGTGACTGTCCTTACTTCTTCCAGACTTTGAGTCATTATGGGATTTTCTTCCCTTCTTACCACTCTATAGTGAACAGTGCAGCTCTAATTTACAGTGCGCTGGACAAAAGACAAACAAGTAAGGAAAAATGGGGCAATAGAAACCATTAGCTACAAACACGTTACAGGCAATATACAACACTTGTGATTGCATATTGACCTTGGGGCATTTAGTCTATATTGGCATGCCATGCTACAGCACATGAACACATAGTCATCTTTACAACACAGAGCGGAATTTAAGAGACTCACATAACTGCCTGCGAGAAGGTACAGGAGCACTTCCATAAGCTGTGCCCTGTAAATAAAACACATTTTTTTTTTTGGAGCAAGGCATGTTAGGATTAACAGTAGCAAATGAAAAAAAATGACAAACATGAAGAAAATGAAGGCAAGTGAAACAAAATAAAGAGGCTCTTTAAATCTTTTTGTTATTACTGCAGAATTGCCATTCCTATTTTCAGAGAAACAAATTATAATAGGGAAGGTTCTCTGAGTAATCCACCCATCAACAGACACAATGAGTCAAAAACAGAAAAAATTACAGCGTAAGACAGCACATTCAAACTTGTCAAATTAAGTTGGATGAAAAGTAGAACACAAAGTATATATTAATATGGCCTCCCTAAAAAAATAGATTCAGTTACATCCGTTTCTTAACTCACTCATTGTTTGAAAGTACAGTATATTTTAAAGCAGTACCAGAGTTACTGAAGTACAGTTTGTTTCCTGTCACTCCCTCCTCACTTTCCCTCCAAAACGATTTAGCAAGTATTCCATGATTCAGTTTCATGAAAGTTGAACCACTAGCTGGCAGGAAGCTGCTTTATTCAATCCTTAATCAATAGATACCATAATTCTTTCAACAGATAGAGAACAATATCCTACATGTATTACTGTAGTAATTGCGCTGTATCTCTGAATCACAGTCTATTCATTGTTCTGTTTACATGAAGAAGCTATGAATCAAATGCCAAGTGCGTCATCTTGGTGGTGACTTTGGCACAAAATTTGTAAGATAACAACAATGGCTGGTAGAGAAAGAAGATACAGTAAATAGAGATTCCTACAGGATCAATACATACTATATACATACTATAGTGTACTCTATGTGAAGAGAGAGAGTGTGTGTGTATGTATATATACATACACACACACACTATATATATATAGTTGTTTAAACAAAATTTGTTCTACTGCTTTCCCTGAGATTCACATAGCTGTTGGAATTTATTTTACGCCATCATTTTATTTTTCAGGGCTTGTAAAATCCAGGCTGCAGAGTGGAGAGCACATGTATTGTGTATTACACAGGCACCTTTCAAACACCCCCATGTCCAAGTAACTAATTATTTCACTGTCACTAATATTACTTGTTTTCCCAGACCTGAAGAAGAACTCCGTATAAGCTCAAAAGTTTCTCTCTCTGACCAACAGGAGTTGTTCCAATAAGATATTACCTTACTTTTTAATATCATAGGCCCAACACAGCTACAACAACACTGCATGCTAATATTATTTATTACTTAGGCTA
The DNA here is from genome assembly GCA_007922155.1 of Mesoclemmys tuberculata. Lineage (NCBI taxonomy): Eukaryota > Metazoa > Chordata > Testudines > Chelidae > Mesoclemmys > Mesoclemmys tuberculata. Next base: position 24,796,509 of record ML675617.1, on the reverse strand, counting down.
CGTAGCTGCACAGCTGAGGACACTGCTTGCAAACGATGACCCAAATATACCAAGTGTAACGTATTTGAAGTAATTTGGCTTGTCACTTCATAATGACTGGCTGCCTCTTGTAACTGTCATAAGGACCTGATTAACCACTGAATTAAGCCAGTGTTATCCCAGTGTAATGACTTAAATAGACCCAAAGTTAAACACCTAAATCCATATTTAGCCACCTACAAACCCAGTTTAGTCACCAAATTCTGAATTTTGGTGCTTAAGTGGCCATTTAGATGGCTACTTATGGATTTAAGGTGGATTTTCAAAACAGACCAGAGGATTTCAACTTTGGGTCCCTACGGCATTCATCCAAAATTTAAGTTCTGTTTTATCCTCTTTCCTTAACAAACTGACCTCTATTATCTGTGAGGGAAGGTGGGAGCCAGATCTTGGATGAAATTCTGGTCCCATTTAAATAAATGGAAAAACTTTCATTGATTTCACTGGAACCAGGATTTCACCCTTCAGCTTTACAGGTTGGATCTCTCTGTCAAAAATATTGCCCCTGATCAGGGGTGGGCAAACTACAGCCCATGGGCCACATACAACCCATCTGAGCTTTTCATCAGGCCTTCCAGCTCAACCAGTGGTCCACAAGTTCCATTCAGGTGGTCCGTGGAAAGGTTGCGGAACAAGCTGTGTGGCGCAGCACTTGCTTCCCCTCCCAGGCCTTCCCCTTTCCCCCGCCCCTCTTCCACCACAGGGGGCCCAGTGGTGTCCTGGCCAGAGAACAATGGCAACTCCTTCTCCCTGCCCCACCTCTTCTCCCCACCCCTCTCCCAGCATGTGGGCCCAGTGGCGCCCTGACTGGAGTCGCTCTTGGAGCATTAGTGGTCCACCATACAATTTCTATTCCCAGAAATTTTATTTTATACAGTTATAGCCCACTGTATAAACAACAAGATAGGACTTACTCTTATTTATACCAACAGACAATGTTTTCTCTGGGACCATATGCCAGTTACCAATTGGCATAATGAAGGAACATTCCATCCTGCCCCACCTCAACATGCCCTCCTATGCCAGTTAGTGCTAGGATGATGGAAGCAGTTGTCTTAGAAACTGATTATCTCACTTTACACCAGCTCAGAACTTTCCTATATTTCTCTGAGAATTCCCTGAGAATGCTCAGTAGGCCATGTAAGGTTAGTTACCCCCACTCTGTACTACATGTGTTGTGCAAATTGGCCCGAAGAAGAAGACAGAACGTAATTGCCCAGCTGATACTTTACATTCCATAATCATGGCCTACCTTAGAAACTTACCAGTTTCCTTATACAATTAAATGCTGTTACCTCAATATTTGCAGTATTCCACAAGTATATTATGTTAGGTTTAGGGAATACTGCAAATACTGAGGTAACATCTATTAATTTCAGTCAAAATTAGCAAGTTCTCTAATGGCAAGCACCCTGTGAAGACAACGGAAAACATCCTGGCATCTCTGAATCTTACTGTTGTGTGCCACCATGAGAACAAAACAGACAAAGTTACCTTTGCCTCATTCATCTTCCTTCAGCTGACCTAAACATTGGTTGGTTCCAGCTGAGAATTCAGCCCATTGACTTAAGTAAGGTATAAATACTGATGCATCTAATTACCTGCAAGCAAGTAATTGATACAATTTAAAGTTCATTAGACTCTTCCTTTTCTGCTAACAATTAAGTGTCTTGAAGCTACAGTAATTAATGCTTTATTAACTTACAGTGAGAACTATCTGGGGCACTGACAAAAAAATCAGGGAATTTGGTGCCTAATCAAGGCGGGAGAGACATGTCTATTTCTTCTTGAGCTTCTCAGATAGGCTATGGGGTATTTTGATATGGGGCTCCTTTAATTTCTCCTGTTGAAACTGCTCCACTTTGGATACGTAATTAAAGAATCATTGGAGCAGGGGACTGGATCCAGGGTTTTCCATCCTGGGAGAATCATCTGACCACCAGGCTATAGCATCATTCTGGATATGTCTACACTGCAATTGACACCCAGGGATCAAACTCAGGCTCAAGCCTACCCCCTCTTCCATCTGCAACACAAATCATTCTAAGCCAGGGCTCGGACTCAGGGTCCCAGGACCCTATGGGGTGGAGGGTGTGAGCCTGAACCACTGGATTTACAAAGGAGTGTAGATGCTCAAGCCTGGGTTAACAAACCCAGGGTCTGCTAACTTGAGTTCTACTAACCACGGGCTTACATTGCAGTATAGACAAACCGCCTCACGCATGCTCTTTCTCTGGCCCAATGACTCCAATTATTTAATCCAAAGTGAAAAAAAGTTCTACAGGAGAGCTTGAAGGAGCTCCCATCAGACTATCCCATCGCCTAATGGTTAGAGCACTCTCCTCAGAGGTCAGAGACCCTGGTTCAAATCCTCTCCCTTTATTAGGCAAAAGGGAGAATTGAACAAGTAGACTCCCACCACCCAGGTGAGTACCCTGATCACGGGGCTAAAGATCATAAGGGAGGCCCTCCTTCCACAGGCTCTTAAAATAAATGCCTTAGCTGCCTGAATTGAGAGAATTCAGCTGAGAATCCTAAAGCGGAGACAGACACAGAATTTCCTAAAAAGGGGGAGGGTTAGGACACCTCCCTCTTGTCAGCATCTTCCACTGGCTAATTTAGGCTGGGAGCTGCCAAGCCTGCTGGCTTTTGTGAATCCCATTCTTTAGGCACCTATCTCCCTCCATTTGTTGTAGAGGATTCCCTTACAAGATGCTTTGTGAATCCCAGTGATTTTTAAGCGCCTAAAAGTTAAATATTGTGACACTGAGTATGCTATTGCCTAACTCCCTTTGTGAATGCAGCCAGCCATCTCCTCACCTTACCTTAAAACTTGAGGCCTTGACCACTTACAATTAAAAAGCACATGGCAGTTTTGTAAAGAGTAAGGATATTAAACCTGGTGTTCTAGCCATATTCTCAATAGGGTATTCACATTCTTTCCTAGCTGATTTTCTCTTACAGTTTCAGTTAGATATAGTACACTTGAGAAGTTTCTTAAACTGTAGCACAGTGCTGCTGCCTGCTAACCAACAGCTACTGCATCCCAGCCACAAAGGAGCTGGATTTCTATGGTGGTTGAAGTGATCAAGTTTGTAAAGTATCCTGTGATCCTTGGGGACACAGGGTGCTATATAAGCATAATATATTAGTATTTATAATCTAAAAGTATATAAATATTGTAGATGAGTGATTGCCTTGTTGTTCCTAAATTAATGATTCATGAAGTCAACACAATTTTCTTATGTTCCTGTGAGACTACACTTTCCCCATCTTTTTGCTGCATGGATTTAGGTAAGAGAGAACACCAAGAGAATAGTCTCTCACAGACTATTGTCTGCTATATAATACTTGGTGATATATTTGTCTTCCTGCTTATTATTCAAGAGTTCAAAGTAGCAATCTTATGAATGTACCATGAAGTGATCACACATTTTACATGGAGTTAACTTGTTTTCTGTATATTTCAGGGTACTCCCGCAACATGTGAATGGTACCTTACGAAGACGTATCTCAAAGAGAAAAGGAATATTATGTAGAGTTTGCATGCTAAGAGCTCTACAGAGCCAACCTGTAGTTTACTGGCTTGTGCATACCTATACTATTCACCTCTATGGGATGGGAGTAAATCTGCTAAAATGTTTTTGATGTTAATCCCCTCCACTGGCTGGTCTATGAAGTCCTTTACTCATGGCACTAAATGGGAAATCTCCAATATTTTGAGCAACAGAAGCCTGCAATTTAGGAACATAGACAGATTTTTTTTCACTGCTATAACATTGACAGGATCAATTTCCAGTTCTTCCTGCTCTAATGAGGAACATCAAGATGGTATGCCTTTGAATTGGGAAGGAAAAGATAGAAATATAACCGAGGAGAATACACAGAACCTGGGAGATTCTTGAGACACCAAAATGAGAAACAGAGGAACTCTCAAGATGAAAGCTGTTCCCATCTCATGACTTCTAAGTATTTGGATCTTCCACTATGCTAATAAAAAGAAAAGGCTAATGAGAGTTTATTCACAAATATAGGTAAATAATCTCTTTTAAAGAATAGCATTACAACCGAGAAGGTGCTACAAGTATCGTAGGTGAAGTGCAGCGTTAGAAATGTAACCAGACTGACTTTTTCCCATTCTTCCACCCTCCCCTAAAAAGGAGGAAGATGCTATTTGTACCAGGTATGTCTGTCTGTAAAAGGGTGAAAAGCCACTGCAAATGTGTGGCTGCAATAAACTGTGGTTCGTTAAACCAACCTGAGTTTTTCGCCAACGTATGTTACGCTATTGAAGTAGTCTTTAAACACTTACACTGCTATTATAAAACCCATAATTATTTTAAATATATTTTTGGAGCCTTGAAGCAAATCCCTCATGTGTGAGAGAAGTCTCTCACATTTTAAAGATATGGTTTTCAGATGTACTAAACAACTGCAGCTCTCACTGAAATCAAGTAGCTATGGGTGCTCAGCACCTTTGAGACCATCTCTCTCTATCTACGACAGAGAGATAACCACTCACACATATGCATATACATATGTTCAATGTGTTATCTTTTTCCTGCTGTTTATCTGTTAAAATAGCTGAAGACCATTGCTCCTTCTAGCTTGTTTTCAAAGTGAAAACCCAAAGATTTAAAACCTTATGAAATTACAATTTAGGAGAGTAAAGTGTCAATCTCAGGATCATTGTGCACATTGGTTTCTGTATTGGTAGCATTAATTATAATCTATTATAATCCTAGATGCTGAAATCAACACTCACAGATAAAGACTGCTAGAGTAATAATAAGGGAATCCAGTGGCAGGCTTTCTGGTTGGAAGCTTTTTATACCACTTGCTTCAGGAATGTGGCCATTTATTTCAATTTAGGAACAATTAAATGGAGCCGTCTTTTATTAATTGATTTCACTCTATAATCAATGAGAACTTGAACTATGTGGAAGATCATAATTCAGATTCTGACCTGATTTACGCTAGCGTATATCTGGAGTAAATCCATTGAGTTCCATAAAGTTATTCTGAATTTGCACTGATGTGAATGAGATCAGAATCTAGCACAACGTCCATTGACAAATTCAGCACAAGATAAAAAAAAGTACCTCCCATCTGATAAAGGTTCACCCTCTGTCGCAAGACTATCTTTGTATTCGCTCTTACACCTGAAACTCATCCTACATTTGTGGCATCCACTCACTATTCTTGTAGGAATGTTTGATTACCCAAGACATGTCCATAATGAATGTGGATTTTATGCACCAAGTAAGCAGGTATGTTGTTGCTCTGTTTATATTCATACAGTCAGTCATTTCTAATTTCTTTTCATTATACTTCTTAAAATGCAATCAGAATACAAGAAACCTGAGTTCTTCTCAAAAACACTATCATTTTTTTAATATTTGTAAGGTGGAAAATATGACATGATTCTCTTCAGAAGTCACAGTAACTAAATGCCAACAGCTCCAGTGAGATCACTGAGGCAATTTGGCTTTAGGTTGCCACTATTATTTGATTTTCATGCTTTACCAAAACCAGTTTCTGCCAATTTTTAGAGTAATAACTTCAAACACCATCCAGCCTTACCAACTGTGACTGCTGCCCTTCTGGGACAGCAAGAGCAAAGGAGCCTGAATGAAAACAAGGATTCATAATGTAGATTATTAAATAAAGGCAAAATAATCTAGATGTACATTAGATTGCTGTTGAGTCTTTCAGTAAACAACTTCAGCAGTGTGTCCCTCCCATTCCCAACATTGTTTCATCTGTTATTAGCTTTATTGTATATGGTGATTCAAGTCCCAAGGGGTCACCTTCAGAAACTTTCAAGACCGAGCACTGCAATATACAATTAATATCAATTAAGTTGAATTGAAGACACCAGCAGCAGCACCACCTCCCAAATAATGTTGTCCCTTTTGGGGCACTTTCTCTGAGGAATATTCATAAAGATGTGTATTGACAATAGGCAATCACTATTTGAAGAAATGAAAAGAAATATCACTACATATCCCATGTACTTTTTTAAAAATATACAATGTGTCCTAGTTTCTTAAATACAAGTCCACCTATTAACAGGATAGTTATAAAAGATAAAATATTTTGTTTTTTGTAGGTGCAAGACATGGCAGGAGGAATTCTCCTTATATGGGAGGTATATTAAATATGGACCAAGAAAAAATATCTATGTCTCATGGTGAAAATGGGAATGATACCTCTGTATCAGCACAACCCATTAGTTCTTTATTTAAGATAAAAAGGCATAATCTTAAAACTAATAGACAATATTTAAGTTGTAGTTATTGCCACCTATGAAGTATTCTTATGTTAAACTGATGAAACCTCATGGAAATTTTGGTAATTGAAAATATGTCATTTGATAGATTCTGCTGAAGGGCTAACATCGGTGAATTTCAATACCTTTTCTACTGGTGTTATGAACTACTGAGTTGCAGAAAATTATTTTCTCAATACTTGATGGCAAACCATTCATTAAAATATAGAATTCCAATACCTGGAGCTGGTACAGGCATGCTAGATCCCTGAACTCATCCCTCTACCTGGGGCAGGATATGTTGTTCCATTACATTAAGTTCAAACTTCTTGTTCTAACCTCTAAGATGCTTCACGGTTCCATCCTCCATGGTTTTCTGCTCTTATTTTTTTGTGTTAACCCTCCACTTTACCAACAATGCCAGCCACAGCATCCCATTTGTCTGGCACTCACTCAGCTGCCTCCATGCTTTCTTGGACACTGTTCCTACCCATAGAAAGTCTGCTTGAATTTGCCGGTATTACCTTCTCATCCAAATCCCTCTATTAAACCTATTTTTACCACCATAAGAAATTAGTCAATTAACAGTGGGCATGAAGGGAAACAATTGGAGATTGTTTACTTAAATTTAATTAATATCTGAACTAACAAAAACATGGGCCTAACAAGACATGCCATGCTTCACCTCAGCCACATTGCTTGCTGCAGCCCTTTACCCCAACCTTCATCTATTTGCCTTTTTAATATAAAAAGCTCTTTGGAATAGGGACAAAGTCTTCCTGTTTGTAGAGTACCTCACACGTTTCAAGAGTTACTATAATATAATAATTATTCTAATGATAAATTGCTTGACCTTGATGGCAATCAGTTAAGGAGGAATTTGAGCTAATCATTATTTAAAAAGGGGTGGGGGAGAGAATTGTATATGACGCCTTTGATTATTTTGAAAAGGATCGGTGGCAATCCAGAGACTAGATAATTAATATTTAGGGCACTTTGGCTAGCTGGATATAAGCACCCAGCTGGCTGCTCATACTTTCTGCTGTAGTTAATCCAGGTATGAGTTGAATATACTTTGTAGTTCAAAGAATCAGTTTTTTTGCCAACAAGGATCAGGTAAAATAATGCAATGAGAAGTGAAACACTTCTATGCAGTATCCACCTGCTGTTTTCCTTAGTTTCATTTTATTTTAATATAAAAGTAAAGTACTATTTTTGCAGAGACAAAATTGTTGACAGTCTATGGGTTGATGTGATGTTTATGGTTCATACACAGATTGGAATATTAAAACTCTAAGAGTTCTAAATCACATAGTGGACTGTGCTCTCTTCAGCGCCTTTTTCCTAGATCAAAATTAATGTCGCAGCAGTACACAAGAAACATACTCTATAGCCCCTGGATGAAATCACATCACAAGAGGGGACATTTTAGAAAAAAAATATTATGAATGGCAGCTTCATTTGCAAAGAAAACATTTTAATTTTGTAGTGAAATATATTTTTAATTTCAGTAGAGTTAGGAAATCAGATTCTTTGTATCCACTGTATATGTCATTGCAACTAATTATTATGAACCAACAGTCTTATTCTCATACCAAAAAGTTACCAATAAAAGGTCCAATCTTGTGCATGTTTGGAAGTCCTCCTGTGGGGTGCTGAGGATCCTCAGCTCCTACTGAAGCAGAGGGTGCTCAGCAACTCTCAGGATTGGGCCTAGAAATTGCTATTTTTATTATTTGTATTTCAGAAGCTCTTGGAGGCCCCAATCAATATCAAGGTTCTATTTGGTATACATACACAAAGGAAAAGAGAATCTCTAACCTGAAGAGCTTCAGGGCTAAACAGACAAGAAACACAAAGGGTAGGAAGAATGGAATGCAACGTACAAGCAGAAAATTGGTATCTGAGACATAGAAAGATTAATTCGCTACCCTAAGGTCACCCTGGAAGGCTGTGGCAAAGCCAAAAACTGGACCTGCTGAATCTTAGTCCAGTGATTTAACCACAAGACCATCTTTCCTCCTCTTCAGATATTGAATTTAATTGTTTTCTCAGCTGCATAAGTGACCCTGATTTTTCCCCCCTCAAAAATAATTCTTCTTGCTTCTCTCTGTTTCTATTTCTTTCCAAGATTTAGATTTGAAAATGCTAAAAATATCAGATTTCATAAGCAATTGTTCACATCTTTTTCTCTTTTCTAACATTAGCTATGTTCAAAATCAGCCCAAATTATACCTTTATGATCTCTTTCAAACAAACTGCTCATCACTTGGGTTCTTCTCCTCCCTGAGGTTTGAGAGAGTACTGTGTGTTTTGCATTAAACAGCGAAACAAGAAAAATATTTTGATCCTATAGTGGGTGGAATTACCAATATGTAGCCTGCATACAACTCCCAAATATTTAAAGTTATGTGCAACAGCAGATGATAGAATGGAAATGGCACATATTTCTTTACTCTCTCTCTCTCTCTCTCTCTCTCTCTCTCTCTTTTGTGAAAACTGTGCTACAGTTGAGTAAAATTATTAATAAAAAATAGCCTCCAGAGAAAATTCAGTAACAAAGTCCATAGATATATTCAAATAAATCTGTTCCTCCTACAAATATCTTTCAAAGTAAAATTATAGCTCAATAAGGAAGACATATTTCCATCTTAAAGTTAGCAGTAAATATTTTACTAGCAGCCTCTTGGCGCATTTTCAGCTCTGAAAGAAGAAACATTTGCATGCAGATCTCAGCAATCTGCTTTCACAATGAAGTAAAAGACCCTAAAAATATATTCTGACAGTACACTTTGAATTGGCAACCTTATGATGCCCAAACTATGATTACTATTTTCTATTGAGTTCATTGGGCTGTGAATCAGGCCCTTAAAGGTCCAAGTGTGATAACAACAGAAATCACAGTTATTTAAGTTTAAACCTCCTGAAACCTTACTGGATTTTTTTTAGTCTTTCCGCACTAGCAACAACAACAATCTGTTTAAGCTCCTTGGGGGGAAAATGTGCTTATGAGTAGGTCTTGATGTTCTGTATACTTCAGCATCTGCTGAAATACTGTCTTTCTACTTCAAACAACTATTTGCAAAAAGAATGGAAATGTGAAATGCAAATCCTAAATCCGAAGCTGCACTCTTTGCTCATTTACAGTGATGACATGACAATGGATTAACTTCTGAATCATTGTGCGATGACTCCACGAGATGCTTTCTCACCCCTCAGGGCATGTCTGCATTGCACATGCCTTACAGTGGTGTGTAGAGGACAGACACTGCATGTCCCCTCCTCCCCAGCACAGGCATGAACAGCAGTGTAGAGGGTGAAGCACTGCTAAGATGAGTAGAATAAAGACATGGCTGAATCTCAGGACATGTGCCCGATATAGCTCTCTGCACATCCAAGCAGTGGTTCCCCATCTACATTGGTATCATTAGCAATGCAACGTCCCCACTGCCAGAACCTTTTCCCACAACAGTGAAAGACCCCAGCAGCAGCAGGAAAAAGCTTTGGAAAGGGGAGGTGGCAGGAAAAGGCTCCCCCAGTCAGAGCATTCACTGCCTTGAGTACCTACACACCGCAGTGTGGATCCAGCATGCTTTTCACTGCAGCTACATGGGTAGTGCCAGTACGCTACATGCCACTATCATTGTAGACAAGGCCTCAGAAAGTACATCTACACTGTGATAAAAGACCACTGCAGGCTCTCACAGTCACAGGCTCGAGCCCACGTTGGCTGACCTGGGCTCTGCAACTTGGTGCCGTGGGTATTTTATTGCAGTGTAGAGGTACCCTAAGTAACTTAATTCAAGAAAACAGAGTTTACACTTCATTCCCTGTACCCAAACTCCTCCAGTAGCTTGATTTCAAGATCCATTTTAAAATACCTCTAATTTTAAAGCCCTTCATGAATTTGATCTAACAGATCTCCCAGAGCACATAGGGTCTGATGCCCCTCTCATTTATAGCACCTTAACTCCAGTGTAACTCCATCCACATCACTAGAGTTACCTCTGATTGACAGCAATGTACCAGAAGAGAAGCCAGAATGAGGACTCTGGTCATTCTCGATACCCTATCCTTCTTCTTTCACTTGTCTAGCTGTAGCTCACTTTCTGTCCCTTCACACAATCTTGTCACTCCTGGTAGAAGAACCTTCTCCTCTTCAGTTCCTAGCATCTGCTCTAGACTTCCGTTATTTCTTCATTTTTACACTCCATTTCATGTGAATCTCATCTAAAACACACTTTCTTACTTATCCGTACCTCGTGATTTTTTCTTCACGTACTATTTATTATTTAACTGCACTACTGTATTATGTAACTCTCTAAAGCACTTTTGCTACAACTTGCATGTATTAAAAATAACATACAAAATAAAATTGCATTGTGTTACAATACAGGATAGTTCATATTTTCACAGAGGCAACTCCAAAGTTACTTCCTCCTGAAGTGTTATACCAAAAATATTATATAGTTAGTAACATTTATTATTAATTAAAATAATTGTGGTATTAATACTTCTAATATTTCAGGGTGTCATATACAAAAATGTCTAAGGCCGAGAACATGTTAGGGGAAAAGTGCACATTTCCTGAGTGAAATCCTGGCCCTACAAAAGTCAATGAGGGTTTTGCAAAAGGGGCAGACACAGAACACGCTATGCAGATTTCACCACACTTATTATCACACTGTGGCTGATCCAAACATCTATTGGAAGAACAACATGTTGCTTCACAGTCACTCAAATATTTTGCCCTTTCTGGACTGCTAATTTATCATCGCTACATCTGTGAATCTGATACAATTTAGCCTTATGGAGTGATCTGCCAGATTTGATGGACATTTTTCTTCTGAAGAAAGATGTCCTGCTGAAAAGCATCATAGGAGTCTGATCCACTTTCTGTTGAAGTCTTTGGGAAGATTTCTTATGGTCTTTAGAGGGAGATGGACTGGACCCAAGATGTACAGTATACGTTTACTGAAAAGAAGAGAGCCTACTTGTTAAAGACACAGTGTGTTTGGGATTTAATTCATTTTTCCAGAATATTATGTGTATGTACACGTGTGTGCACGTCCACATACAAGGATATAATGGCAGATGAATACCGATCAAAACCAAAACTTCTATATATAGATTTATATATGGATATAGCTAGATTTAGATATAGTACTGCAGCAAATGTTTGTGGGAAATAAAGCGAAAGGACTAAAGGACTGATGCCTGTTTTAATTTATAGTCAGGGATAAATGCTGGTGGATGTGTTCAGAGGTGCCCTTTCACCCCTAACACAGTATTTCTGTCATGGCTCATTTAGCTGTAAGAAAATCCAATGTTTTCTTTAAAAAAAAAAAACCTAGGATTTTGGAGATAGGAAGGGAAAACAAAAGTAGGCCAATGATCTGTGTTCACAGGACTATTCAGTCATGCAAATGTGAATAAGTGAAATAGAATAGTTTCATAGTTCTCCAACGGGAGGAAATTCTCTCTGTCACACATACAAAGTACATTAAAATAATACAAATTTAGGGTTTGTCACAGCATATTAGAATACTGGTTCATCAAATCAGTTCCAACAGTGGCCTGTACCTGAACTTTCCGAGTGAGGCAAACACCCTTCTGACTTTTTGGGTTGTGAGCTTTATGGCCTGAAGCATGAAATTTGATTATTCCTGTATAAATAATCATAAATGCAGTTTTCATAATGGTCTTGATCTAAAGCCCACTGAAATCAATAGGAGTCTTTCCATTGATTCCAATGGGTTTTGGATCCAGCCCAAAATTATTCTTCTCTTTTGTAAATCCAGTTATCATATTCAACTCTATGATTGTTGTCTGATTTAAAGCCATGATTCTCATAACTTCCCTAACTCATGCCATTCTAGTGGTAGCAAGTGTTTTAGGTTAAGTTCTTTTTATCTGGCATATAGAAGACAACATAAAAGAAAAGAAAAAGAACCCCAAACCACCACCATTTCAACAATTACATCCCTAAAAAAAGTGCAAGGGACTAAGGGCCGCTCAGTTCAGAAGCAAAAGGTGCTCCGTATATTTCAGGATAAGACAGCACTGGGCCCAAGTTACAGATCATGGATATGACAAACTGACACTTTTCACAAAAATTCCTTCTGGTGAGTGTTAACTGCACATCACTATCAAGCCTTTTTCTAGACTGGATAAGTCTGATCTAGCACCCACTGAACTCAATGTACTGAAAAGTTACACATAACTAGAGATGGGCTGGAATGCTAGATCTAAATACCTGTGAACTCTGGGGAAGTCTGGACCCAGCACCAGATGTAGAGCTAAACTTTGCAGTTCATGCTCATCTCTGCTAAACTTTAATCCACACTATAAAGAGATGTAAGATATTTAAAATTTGTCCAAGGATGAAGTGCATTAAAGTAATAGGTATCTTTTGCAGTACCCTTCATTTTCCAGCACTGCTGAAGAAATAGTTTGTTAGCTCAGAGAGGAAATACAGAGGGATATAAAAGAATCCTATAGTGAATTAAGGAGTGTTTAATTAAATGATTCTAAAAATCAGAAGTAGTTAATTTCACAGATGTCTACTAGATTTACTGTATTTATATCCCAGATCTGTGTACAAATCAAATTCATAGACTTTTTGGGTTCATTATTGGTTAATTAGACTAATTTGATGGCTCAATTAGAGGAGTTGAAACGATACCCTGAAAAAAATGAGCGGAGTAAAAATAAATCTAGATTATTATAAAACAAGAGGAAGGGAAGACTGGTTAACTCAGGGGCCGGAGTTGTTAACAGGATATGGAGTCTTTCAGCTGCAGGTCACCAAACAAAACCTGGACCAGGCCAGTACGATTAAAAACCATTGCCATCTGATAACTCTTTGAGGGCCTTCATAAAATGAGTTAGTGTTCTCCGTCCTGTTCCTTATAGGCAAATGTTCACATCACAAAAAAACCCACCACTGCAGCTCATTCAAATTATAGTGCCTGGTTTATAGTGTCAGAGACAAAGTTTGAATGGGCAGGAGCTGCTCTCAGATGCCTACAGCTAGGACAGTATTGAAGCACATGGGCAGAGCAGTAAAATCATCATTGTTAACCTGTACAATGCTCAAATGGAGGATTTTGTTCTTAACTCAAAAGCAGTTTCTAATTATGAACACAAAAACTTGATTCTGCTAATTGGAATGTTTGATCCTTAACTCAGCCCCATCTTTACTTTACTGCCAACCTCTTACAATTTGACTCCAAGTCTCTGATATTCAATGTTCTACTCCAGTTCTTGAAGACGAGTGATTATGGGAGAGTTTCATCTTTCACTTTAAAAAAAAAAAAAAAAAGAAGGTTCTAGCTCTCTTGGTGGTGGAGAAAAGTATGGAAAATGTGACCCCAGGGCATCCTCAAAGCTCAAAACCCAAATTAAAAGAATCCAAATTTCATTTATTAAAATATCACGAATTTTATCACTGAAGATTTTCTGGGGCCTGAGTCATGATTCTTTTTTAACATTTGGGGCCAGCGGTATTGTGTATCCCACTGTAAAATACACAAGTTTATGCAGTGTAAACTATAACATTAAATCAATTTCATGTTGTTTCATGGGTTCCTTTATACACTTCCTATTATATTTATATATATGTTCCTTTAGGTTAATTCTGTTCATATTAGCCTGTGCAGTATAGGGTTTTTGGGGTTTTTTTTAATCTATATTCTTGACATGATGTCTAACACAGGATGTCCATCATCCTTCCACTGAAACCCCTTTAGCACACTGTTTAAATAGAATATTAACTGCCATGAGAGGCCACTGAAAATAAAAACAAAACCAAAAAAGCTCACATATAGCTGCAGGGGATTGTTCCATTAGCCATTTGGTGTTACTGCCTGGATACTTCTTTTGGTACTTGTTTTGTGCTAACTTCAGTGGTGAGTCTTGGATTCCCTTCAGGGCACAATCTCTCTATTCCTCTCACTCTTGTTCCTTCTAGAAAGTCATCTAAAAATAATCACCAGACAGCTATTTTTTCTACCCTTTCACACACTCTTCACTTCAGCACAAGTGTACTCCTTGCAACAACAACAACAACCCCTTCACCTTGCTCTGAACCCACATGACTTGGCATCATATTAGTGAACCTTTCTCTAACAATGACTTTGTGTATGGCTCACATATATGGTGCCACAATGTCCCCCTTCTGTTGAGTAAAAGTTTCAGTCCTTTTTCTCTCCCAAGAATTTCAGCACCACTTGCCATGTCACAATTCATGCAAAAAGTACCTTTAGATGCCACATAACTGCACTGTGGTAGCACAGCTGGTTCTATGACCATGCTCAGAGAGCTGTTCTGCTGACTAGTCCCGGCAATCAGATGAGACAAGAAGTACTAAAGCGAGAAATCTGAGGAACAGCCAATTTCAGGATCAAGCACAGGGCTAAAACTGATGTTTGTTATTATTTAAATTTACAATAATTCCAAGCTTCAAGAAGGGGTAAGAATGGACAATATCCAGTGTGTGTATACTGTGTTAGGAGCTGGGGGGGAAGAGGGGAGAAGGAGAGAAACCATCTCTTATAATCACATTTCCAAAACATATAAGTGGTGACCCAATGAATCAAATGAGGATTGACTCAATCCCCAAACATAAAACCAGAGTTCTAAATTCTGCTGGGGGTGTGGGGTGTGTGTGTGTGGGCGGGAGATGACACTCAGAAGACATTTCATAGCTAACTTCCAGCCCAGCTTTGCAGAACTAAGTTTTATAGAAGCATCCAAGCTTTGGGGTCTTTGTGCAAATTTAAACTTTTGAAGATTGCCACTCACTGGTACAAACCCGCCTCAGAAAGGGGGCAGCAGAATAAGGAAAAGGAAGCAGAGATTAAAAAGAGAATTGCTAATCATGACAGTAATCTCAACTGCAATGCAAAACAAGGTATATAATCTTGCTGGCAGCACACACAAACGCACATTGAGAGAGAACTATGCACACTTTTATTATGATCTAAGAGTTATCTTGAAGATGACAGTAAGGAACAATGATCTGTGAATATGCCAGTTTATTTTGGAGCTGATAAATGTACAGTCACCGAAGTAGCACAGAAGAGGAAAGAATGAGCAAGGGACAGCTATTAAGAATTCATAATGACAAACAAAACTACTTCTAAAAGAGTAGTTCTAAAGTAATGACATTACATTTTTTTCCCATTTGTTTTTCTCCCTTCAGAGAACACCTAATACAGCACGAGCGAGAGACTACTAAGAACTTCAACTCTTGAAAGTACAAGTACTACAAATAATTCTAATAGCAGTTTAATTCTCCCTCTCATTTTTGGCATTTCTTCCTCCCCCAATAGTAAAGGAAAGTTGAATGTAGATGGAAAGGAAGAAAAAAACTTCCTCTTCAATACTCTATCTGTGTTAGCACACAGTGTACCTCAAAATGCCCAAACATGATAATAAATATATACATAATAATTAATAAGCACCTACTCTCTTGTCAAACTACTGATGTAATTGCACCAAGAATTACAATGCAATGATGAAATATAAATATTATAAAAACAAAAAACAAAAAAAACAAAAAAAAGGAGGGCTATAAAAAGTGCCAAATTGTGGCTGATGATAATTTATACTATAATGAGACATTATGGCCCCAATTCAAGAAGGTGCTTAAGCATATGTTGACAGTTATATATTTGTGTATGCACCCTTTCAGAACAGGCATGCTTTTTTAAAACAAAGGCCCATGTCACTGACATGGTCTGTGTTACTGTTCATAAAGAATCTTATTTGATAGTGATAAACGATCAGCAGTTTTGTGGAGAATGATACTTCACTATTCTGATATGCTTTTGTATAACTAAATTATGCTGGGAAGAAGCATGGACAAAAACTAATTTGCCTAGGCAGAGAACTGTTAGTCTTGTGTACTGAGGTAATCTGGGACTAGCCTTTGGTTCACTCAAACAGTTAGTTGTTAAGAAAAAGAGGGAGGCAGCCAATTTCAGGTAAGGGACCTATCAAGGGAAGATGGTTCAAACAAAGGGGGTCAGAAGAGAAACAGATCACCTCCAAAACAGATCAAGAGTGCTGTTCTGCCCAAAAGGTTAGACAGGGGATCCTGCCAGTAACACAGGGGTTTAACAGGGTTCAAAAGAGAGGATTTAAGAAGACAAAAGGGAGGCACACTGAGTTGGGTGATGCTACAATCAACAGAATAGTCAGAAAAAGAGCCAAGTGCCATGATATAAAACTGTGTTCTTAGACGACACCTGTTCCAAATTTTGTGGTGGTTTAGTGATCTGGGATAATGCCATCATATTCACTTCTTGTTTGTGTTTTAAGACAGAATTTGACTTGAATGTAGGTGTCACAGAGGTGAAAGGTTAAATGTACTAACTCACCTCACAACCTACATACTTACCATTTTGACGAAACATTAAACATGCCTAATTTGAATAGCAGTGTATTTAGCTGAGTTAGTACTAGTTACAATGTGCCAAAACCAATGAGTGAATCAAGGTTCTGCTATAGCAACGGGAACTAATCTTCCAATTATTAATAATTGCTCAAACACCTGCCATAAAACAAACACATTTGGAGTGGTGGGCCCTGAAACAAACTTCTGTTTAAAGTCATTCAACTGACCTTTACTCAAAGAAATACAGAAATCAAGCCACCTTTTTCTCTTACAATGAAATTTATTACAAGTAGACAAAACAAAGTTTAAAAAGGGAGCTCCAAAAATTTATACTAAGATCTTCAGCTAATTAGCTATACTTTGCTCAGAGTTGCCCAGGGAAGAGAAAACTCCAGATGGCAGTTATTTACAATAAAGAGAATGTACAGTGAGTGCAACACTGGAATAGCAGCTGTAAAACTGTGAAGTGCTCTGATTAATTTGAAAAATAAGTAGAGCAGATTAATAATGCATAAGAAGCAATAAGTAACATTCCTATTTAAAATAAGAAAATTACATTGTTATAAATAGGGGGTAGGTACAAGGGTTTGATTAAAAGTAAGACTCCCCACTAAACGTTACTTGAATCTTTTTTATGTTTGCAAATAACTGGTTAACTTTTTTAATTATAATTTTTTTTGTCTTTCCATATTGCTTGGATCCAATCAAGATTGGAAATGGGAGTTTTTATTTGATCTGTAAAGCAAGTAGCACATTTTTAGTCTCTTCTTGCGGCATTCCCAGCCGAGCAACAAGCAGAAAGTACCAAAAATTTTACTACAGAATGTGGTGAATTCTGTCACTTGAAATCTTTAAATTGTGACTTCATATTTTAATAAAAACCATCCTAGAGCTCAACCAGAAATTATGGACTTGATGCAGAAACTATTGGGTCAATTTCTTTGACCTGTGTTACAGAAGATGTTATACTAGTAGATGATCATAATGATTTCTTCTGTTGTTAAAATGTCAGAATCCATGAAATCTTGAAAGGAAGCCTGTTCTCATGATATTTCCAGTCCAATTTGCTGATCAAAGAAGTTCAGATAGTTTGTAGAAGGAGGAAGAGACAATGACTCCCTCTGTGTTTATTATTAATGTCACTATTGCTATCCTTGTTCATAGCTACATCTGTAGTAAAACATACCACATAACGGACAATGATGCTTTTTTTTAAGACAATGGGATTTATGATGAATAGCCACATATTTCCTCTTTCTTTTACAGAACTTGGGGACCTTGGTTTATTTCAAGTTTTCAAACATCGCGCCTCCTCCCCCCCAATTGAGCTCAGTAAAAAATTCATCTTCTCATTTTCTGGCTGAGAACTCTAAAAACCATCATTGTAAACAATATTTTCCTACAAAGAATTTCATTTGCAGCAAAACCCCATGTTTTTGGATTGGAAAAATGTTCAGTTGAAAAATTTTGCACACTTATACCTGTGTGACTAATATGTGTATCTTTCTAAGGAGTGTATTTTTTCTGTATATTCTAACCCAAATAATACACACAATGACGACCCTACAGAAGGGAAGCATTGGTTTGTATAAAGGCTGGCCACAATAAGCCTAGGTAGGAAATATAATTTTAAATGTGTGCATGACTGTCTTGGGAGATAGGAAGGAGGAGCGATAAAAGTGAAGTCCATCACACTAACGATACCAGTATTATAAAGGGTAGTCACCTTTATCCTGCTTTTAAGCGGTGCCACAGAGGACGATGGTAGCCAGTCACAAAGAGTGGTATGTTGTGTGGTAAAGTCAGGCCAGAGGGCTACCAAAGCATATACCAGGGCAGGTATGGGGCCCTAAATAGTTAATGGCCCTTCGTCCTGCAGGCAGAGGAGAGACTACAGCAGGGCAATTAGTGACACCTGGACCCAATGAAGGGCTATGCCAGGGGTACTTAATCCCTGCCTCCCCTTTCGGCGGGCAGGGGGGAACGGATGAGGAGAAAGCTGCCAGAACACCTGTGGTAGCTGGAGGAGAAGCTTTCCTCCCAAGCCAGGAGACAAAGCTCCTCTGCAACCAGGGGAGAGAGGGTAGCTGTGGGAGCCCTGGCCCACAAAGAGAAGTAAAGCACAAGACCCACCGGGGGAAGCCGACAGGTTGTCACAGTTGGTATTGTAGTGGTAGGGTGACTCATGTTACACCATATGTTTAATTTCACTTTCAGCAGTTAACTTTCAGATAAGAAATTAGTTAACTTTTCATTCTCCGCACATACAACGTTACCAGGATCCTAAGCAAGGATTCTGTTTATGTTTTCTGAGATAAGACACAGTGCTGTTTTAGGTGCCAACTTCTGGGTGAAAACATCCAATTGCCAATTGACAAGAGAACAGCATTGCAAGCTAAGTTTCTTGTTTAAGTGTAATTGCTTAAAAATGGTCAGTCCCAAATAGTTTTTTTTTTAAGTAAAAATGACAATAATAATAGTAGGCCAAATCCTGTTGTCTCACAGAAGTCAACAGGAGTTTTGCCTGGAGAAAGATTCTAATCTTGTGCTCAATAATAGTATTTTTACCCCACAAAAGAAAATTCATGTATTTTATTCAGTTTTGTTCAGGGGGCTGCTGCTTTGTCACATTTGTTTCATCTACAGATGTCAGATGTTACATCTGAAACAGAAGGTGAAGACTAACTTAATTTGCACTTTAAATGATGTACACTGGTCATTAAACCGAATTTGTACTCTAATTAGGCCATCTGTTGGGACCAGCAGAAACAATTACTGATGGTTTTCACTTCTTTAGTTTGCAGGGTATACTCTGATTATAACACAGTTAAAAAAAAATAGAGTGGTTTAAGCCCAGGAATTTCCCCCCTCTGAAGAAAACGTTAACAATACTGCATACACAGTGCCCTAAAAGTTCTTAATGGCATTTTAATAGTATATTTTTGTAAATGACCTAATTAACATTTTACAAAAAATATGTCCTTTAATTTAGATATTAGTGGTTTGTGCTTCAGAGACTCAGTAATGTGTTTCTTTTGATAATTTATACGAAATCATGAGCCTTACCCAGATACTGTTCCTGAAATCCAAAGGGACATCCTCGGACAGGGGAACATATCTAAAAATGACTGTCATTAGCACTTCATCTTTACCTCACCTTTGAAAGGTTCTGTCTCAGTGACAGACACCTAATAACAAAAATACCAATTGTGACCAGGACTCCCACAGTATTGCTAATGGAGGGATGTGCAGACAACTGAACCATTTCTTCTTAAAATGGTTAAAAAATAAAAGACATGCTTCCTTTCTATGGGATTAAGAAAATACATTAGGGCCAATACAGTTCCCAGTGAACTCAGGGGGAATCCTTTTGCTGATTTTAATGAAGGTCGTATTGGGCTGTGAAGGAACAACCTCTGGAAGTTTACCAGCTTTTAACTAAAATCTTAAAATACAAAGGGAATCCTAGAAAGACTCACTTTCCTTCCTAATTTGAAACTTGGGTAAAACAAAAAGATTCCTATAAATATCCCCAAATTCACTCACTTCTCTGAAACTTACTTGAATTAAAAAAGAGAGCCCTGTAGCACTTTAAAGACTAACAAATTTAATTTCTGCAGGTTTAACCTTTTGTGGGCTGTAACCCACTTCGTAAGATGCTACAGGACTCTCATTGTGTTTGCTGTAAACAGACTAACACGGCAACCCCTCTGGAACTTTACTTGATTTATGTAACTCTGCAAAACTGTGGCTCTATTCCCAAATCATTTCCTATGATTTCTAAGTATTTCTGTGAGGAGTATGTAGAGTAGAAGAAGAATCATTCAACTTAAGCAGCAACTTCATACTTTTCTTGCCACAGGATTTTTCATTTTTGTTTATGGCCAAACTATGATAGAAGAATTTCTCACAGCATTTCCAAACGGATTAGAAACAGGAAATGTTTTGTTTACTTATATAGGACTGTGAATAAGGTTACTCTGGTAAGCATTCTGAAAATTAGACCCATAAATTGAATATATTATAAGGTTGTAACTTTTTTAAAAATTTTCTTTAAAATAAGAATCTTTTCATAGCCCTGATCCAGTAAAACACTTAAGAACAATTAGTCCTTTTGACATTGGGAGACTATTCAAGCATGCATTTATGGTGTTTCTTGTATTACGGTTATGGAAAGGAAGTTCAACAGCCAGTAGGCTGCATATTATATTTTCACATAATCAAACCATTTAATGATACAAAATTTTAGTCTCTTGTTGGTGAGAATATGAGACATACAAGGGGAAAACTGCAAATTCTGTTCTCTGGAAATGACTGAGCTACCATATATCTTAGGAGACTCTTTAGAGTTGTAATGACTTCACAAAGGGACAGATCTACTAAGACTCAATGATGGTTTACACTAGATAGGTTGAACATAGTTAAGATTTGCATTGTGAATTGAGAGTTAATAAATCTCCAGGGAAGTTTTGATCATGAAAATGAGAGGGAAGGGGAAAGAAAAAGTCAACTGCATATGCATGAGGATTAGGTAAATGAAGAAAATGGTATGCATGTTAAAATAAAATTGATCAGCGATGCAATGACCTTGAACATCTACCTACAGTAGGACTCATCAGGAGGGAGAAAACACTCGTTTATTGCAATCTACTGCTGAGTAGACTGCCATGAGAAAAAGTATAGAACATAACACTGTTTCACAAAATGTGTTCTTTTGATATACTTACGATATTGTAAAATACAGATATCTACAGAAAGATCAAAATAAAAGGTTTTCTAAAACAAAAAGATTTCAATTTAGCTGACTGAGTTTTCACCACAGGAACATTTAGTTTCCTACCTCACTATCCCAGAGATATTATTGCAAAATTAGAAAGGTACCATACTGCGTACAGTGCATGAATGCAACAATCAGACATGATTATCTGAAGGATGGTGCAAGCTCATTACACAACCTTATTTTTTTTTGAATACTTACTTTCATTGCAATTAACTGTTTCCTAGGACAGAGCAGATAGAGTTTATTGATTAATGCAGGTACATCTTGAGCGGAAAGTAATTTGGACAAACATTTCAATCAGTCCATCACGGAAACATTTCCATCTGCTATTTCTGAGTTGAACATAATTTTAAATGTAATTGATGGTAAATGACTTGCTGAACTGGGGGCTGAAGCTTTCAAACTTGTACACATTGGGGAATGCTTTCAAGAGTTCGTATTTACATTAAACATGAACTGCCACAAAGACGGCAGGAAATCTTTTGTTTCTAACACTTCAGTTCTTCTGGAAAAGATGTAATCAATCACAGAGACCAATTTTGGGAATTAAGGAGCTGTTGTTGAGTAGAAAAAGCCTAACTATCTTCACCCTAAAGTAGAACTAAATCCAACAAGTCTCTCAAAAGAGTTCACCATACACCTATTTCAATACCAGTAACACCAAGGTTCACACTAACAGCTGAGGTAAAGAATGTTGACGTGGCTTACTGTTATGCCCGTATGACCTTTGCGAACTCCCTGTCTATATAGTGCAGGGGGAGTAAATCTGTAGAGAGAATTGCATTGAGACTCTCACGGTAGGGAAAGAGTGGACTCCATGGAGTCAGGTAGAAAGGAGCTTCAGTGCAAGGCATGCTGCTACCATAATTGCAGCCAATCTGCAGGTAAAATCAGCACAGATTTAAAGCTGCCTAAGGCAACACAAACTGCTGCTGAATGACCTGTGACTGTCCTCTACAGGAATGATAGTTTTTTCTACGAGTGTAAATGACTACATGAAGCTCAAGGCAGTGAAGAATTGGATTCTTGGGGTGCAGGTGGGGTCAGTGAGCCAGCATCATCATGGATATTCGTCCTCTTGACATTTCACAGGGTTACAGTCCAGGGTCCCCTGCCTTCAGCCCCTTTTCTAGCCCTGTCAGTTCCACATATTGTGGTGAAGAATTAGAGGAGTCAGTAACTGCACTATTCCCATGCATGTGCTTCTTTGTGGGAAGACAGCATATGGGACATTTTAGAGGCTGCAAGGCGGAGTTCCCCCATCTTAACACCTTATGTATGAAATCGTTATGGGACATCGTAATAATGGTTTCATCCTTCCCTTCCCCACCGCATACTGTGAAACCAGGAGTCAACATCCATTAACTGCTGGATAATTATACTTCATTGCGCTTCTTTGAATGCATTGTACACAAATACTGATTGATCCCCTGCTTCTGTATGCAAACACTCTAAAAACAGGCATCTGACTAAGTGGGTTTCTGCCCACGAAAGCATATGCCCAAATAAATTTGTTAGTCTTTAAGGTGCCACAGGACTATCTTTGTTTTGCTAAAAAAAGACTAACACGGCTACTGCTCTGGAAGTCTAAAAACAGGCTTTCATACATATATGAAGTGTAAGGACTGAAGATTGTTACAAACTCAAAATGGAAGCAGAGTGAGGGAGTTGTAAAGCCATCATCCCAGAGTGAAGCTTCAGCAACAAGACAAAAGCATGACAAGCGTTGATGCCTTTTGTTTTCAACTTTGAAGTCATGTCAGGATATCATTATTTCTTCTCAAGCTGCTAAGACTCAGACTTTGCAGGGCTGATAATTTTCTAAACAAAAATTAATTAAGTCTATATTTTAAAAGCTTGCCAAGGAGAAGTTTCAGGGCCAATAGCTATATAGTAAAGCCAAACTAAAGGAAAGGGAGGGGAAACAATTATGGTCTTCAGATGATGTACACTGGCATAGCTCCACTGACTTATATTATTTGCACCAGCTGAGGATCTTCCCCTATATTCTTGGGATTCCAACAATCCAAGCATTTACAGTGCTGGACATTTAAATTTTCCCTGGCAGGAACAAAGGCAATGGGGGATTATGGTGTTTTTTGTTTTTTAATTAAAGGAACTCTATATTATTCAATAGAATTCATCCTGCAAAGCAGGACATTCTCTATGGAACAGCAGAAATGGTAAAGGGAAGGACTGTGGTACCCCCTATAATTTTCATCTCCTACTATTAAGGCTTCTCATCTCTATCCATCCCCATCCATTGCTAACACTTTCACTTATATGATTTTTAAGTACTTGTAAATACCCTGATAACTATTGTTAAAATCCTTTACAACAAAACTTAGAGGCACAAATAAAGTTTTATAGGAGCATGTCTCAACCCCAGACTGAATTACAAGACTAGGGAGATCAGCAGAGGGATCCAGAAAAATTTTCAAGACCCTGCTGCGTAAGGGGGGGTGGGCTCATTGGGTGCCCCCCTGTGATGACATTGAAAGACCAAGATTTGCAGTCTGAAGCATCTTAGAGAATCATGCTGCAATATTTCAGAAATATCTTTTTTGTTTGTTTTAAAGGTAAGAATAATAAAATAAGAACCACTGTGATATTCTTGCCGCCATCCAGGTATTATTTGAAACATAGAACACTGGAATCATCAGACTGAGAAACAAAACTTTTTTTGTTCCTTAAGCTTGAAAATAGAAAAAAAAATCAACATCTGCCGTGCACGGTGAGAGAGCTGAAGGAGAATTTCTACATGCCAAAATCGCCTTTAATACTGGTTTAGATGCACTGTAGTACATTTTCACAATTATGGTTCTCAGAATGCATTTTGGAAACCTGGGGTTTTAAATTTCCTTGGAAAGCAGACTAGCCGGAATCTGTTTGTTTGTTTGTTTGTGGTTTTTTGGCATCAAAATTTAGCATCTATTTAAAAACGAGACCTTGAGAGATTGGCTTGCTTCAAGCTTTAAGCTTCAGATTTTTGCTAGCTAGCTGTTAGAAAGGCTGTAATGATATACAGTAATTTCCTATTATACATAAGTAGTGCTGCCAGATGGTAGTATAAATGTAAAGTTATGGTAATCAGAGAAGATCAAAGCATTACAAACTATTACCCGAAAATAATGTTAGCGAGATTAAAAAATAAGATGCTTGTGATTCCTTAATTCCATAGAAAAAGATTAGTGTGAACCACGACAATGGTTTAAATACCATAAAGAATTTTTCTTGATTCAAGTCTTAGTGAAACATTTTGAAACACTTCCTTCCCCCCTCCTCCCCCCCCCTCCTCAAAAAATGCTTTAAGACCTCAAGAGCTAGTGTTTCAGCCCTTACTCAGTCAAAACTCCCAGTGAAGTTCATTGAATATTTAGCCACGTAAGGACAGCAAAGATTAGACCCTAACTCTTTTCCTAACATCATAATAATTTACTCAATAGCAAGGATTTTGTCCTATCGTTTACTCTTTATCTTGTTTAGATATTTACTAGAAAGTACAAATACAATTATACCTGAATGGCACAAGCAAAATACATCTTGAGGCTAGACTTCAAAACTTTATTTTCTCAAAAAACATGCAGTCATGAATGCAGTCAGGAAAGCATTCATGCTGACTTGCTGTCTGTCATTTTATGAGAATTTGGCTTTGTGTTTCTTCTAAAGTAACTGCTATGCAGTTGGCACCTTTTCCAACCAATTTCTGGAAACTTGAATATTTTTCTTTTCAGTCATTAGAACTTCTTGTTGCATACAGACATGTTGGGATAAAACTGAAACAGCATGGGGGAAATTCTGGTCCCACTGAAGTCAACAGAAGAATTCCTATTGAGTCCAATATGGACATATTCTTCTTCTAGGAAAGGTACTGTTGTCTAGCAGTTGGAACTTGAAACTGGGAGTCTGGAAAACCTGAATTCTAATCCCACTTTCTTAGATTGCAGTGTTACCTTGGGCAGTCATATAGTCATTCTCTGTCTCTGTCTCAATTCCTCATCTGTAGAATGGGGATAATAAATCTTATTTGTAAAGTGCTTTGAAAAAGTAAACTTTTATAAAAGTGCCAAGCATGGTTTTTCTTGTCCTTTCTCTGCAAGTGTATAAAGAGAGACAGTCTAGACTTAAATCCTGACACATTAAAAATGTTGTAATCTTGTGTTGGTGATAGTTGAGGATGAGAGGAATGAATGACTAGTTATTACAGGTAGGGATCAACAGCTACAACACCACTCTATACAGATTATTACTACAGGCATTTATGGGGCACCCATTATTATCCTTGCTGGGTGCTGTTTACATGTGTTGCCTTATAAACAGTTAACATAAACCAACTACAGGAAACTAATGCACAGTAGCAGTGCAGGTTCAAAGACGACCTATTCAGTAGGCTAAATGTCAAAGATTCTAGAGTGACCACAGTTAGTGAAAAACCTGGTTTTAAAAACACCCTCTAAATGTGGCCAGATTTGGACTCAGGTGCATTTCTGATGGTAGCAAATTCAAGAGGCTTCTAAAGTCTACGCATGTTAAAAATAATGAAGTTGTTCATTCATTTTTAATAAACTCTCTATTGCTGACAAATTGTGAAGAAAAGAAGTCACTATTTTTGTAGACTCTCCAAAAAACAAATATTGAGTTGCCTCCGCCAGTTTCCCAATTAACAAACAAACCCCTTCTATGGCCCCCAAACTTGCAATGGTCAACATGTGGGTGCAATGCTGAAGGGGTAAGGGACTGTCTTTGCAGAGCTTCGAGCTGTGGTGACTCCAGCATGATGTACGGGCAGACGGTACAGCTCACAACCAGTTGTTGCAGAGCTGATTTGTAAACCACTCGGGGAAGGAGGTCCTGTTATTTATTTTGCAGTAATAATAATACCTCTCATACAATACTTTTCATCATTAGAAGAAAGAACATTTTGTGTCTCCCCTGTAGTAACCAATGTGCTCTGAAACCTCCCTTGAAGGAAAATTTGCTGAAGGACGGGTCTTTGGTCACTGAATCTAGTGATTCATTGGTATGTATGGATTTTGATATGTTTGCTCGCTGGAGACCCATGCCTTTCCTGTATTTTCATTTCATATGCTCAGGTATAAAATCAGGTCAAGCAGACTAAGTCCCCACTATTTCTCATGTTTTGTACCTTTGCTCACTTGTATATAGGGAAAGGTAAGGATAAAACACCGCACAATTGAAAGGCGTACTTCATAGAACTGACTCATTCAGTGTTGCCTGTGACATGTCAGACATCTACCCTTAACCTCAAAATGGGCAGAAGGCAGTAGTTAGCAAACAATGTATTCCAGAAAGCAGCCAGTTGATCGCCTAATTGCAAAAATCTAGAACTAGTTATGTAACCATTTAGGCAAACTAACTTCCTTGTCTTCTGTGTCATTAAATTGCCAACTCTTAAGGGAGTACCGCAGTGCACATGAATCTAGTATGCAGTTCTACAAGCAATTATTGTTAGAAGGGAAAAAAGAAGCTAAATTGATCAAATTTAAAGAAGTACTGTCCACTAAAAACTAGGTATTGACCACATTTTTTAAAAAAGGGTTGTAAAGTATAATAATAATAATAAAACTGTAGTCAACTGTCAGGAAGAGGATCCAGCCTACTGGGTACTTGGATGGCAGACCACATGGGGAAAACAAGATACACTTCAGGATGAACTGGCAATAGTGATTCAGTAGGTGGCATGCTGTCCTTCTGTCTCAATGTCATACCAGTGTCCCATTGTCGGGAACTGCCATGTGACAGATGATCACTCATGATAGAGAGTAGATGAAGTTGGATTAGAAATAAGGTCTTCCAAAGGAAAATTTGTACTGATCTGACAAGCGTGCTTTTTATGCTTTATTAACTATCAAATGCTTGATAGTTAAGGCAGAATCATATTTTCCTAAACATACTTGTCTTGCCTGAAGGACAAAGTATTTTGGTGTAGAATAATAGAAGGAAAAAGCATCATGGAGCTGGAAAAGCAAAGCACAGTGAACATCAGGTTTGATTGTATTTCTGTACATGCTTTTGTCTCTCTACTTCACTTGTGCACTGCTGCTCGAGTGCAATTCCTACCTACCTATGTGTGCGCAAAATCCCTAATTTACACATGCACACACATTAGCGCATACCAAAGCACATCCATCACTGAAACCAATGTCAGAACCAGGGTATTTTATGTGCTGCTTTCCAGTTTTTATAGAGCTTTTTCCCTTAAAGATTTCTGTTTATAAAGTGTAAATTTGATAACTGCCAGCTCAGCAAAATCTGAAGGCGGATCAGAATCAAAAGGTGTCTAGGCTGAGGTATTCCTAGTTTCTAATTGCTATAATCCTGTAGGAAACATGCTCTCAAAGGGCTGCCCTTGTGTTCAGTCTATGGCTAAAGTGATTGAAGCAATATCACAAAGCTGTGAATTTCTACAGTTTGTCTTAAATGAAGTGTTAACTTTAAAGGCCAATTGAAGTCATTTGAATGCTAACATTGTTAAACCACCAGATAATACAAACACTCAGTTTGACTCATTAACCTTTTATTATTCAGAAAAGATTAGTTTAATTTGGTTTTAAATCTCAAGACCAATGCACATTTAAAACTACACTGAACATCACCCTAGAAAACATGAAATTGTGAACAAACACTGGATTTTCAGAGATGCGGATTAGATGATCTAATAGGTCTTTGCGCTAGCTAACTTCTATGGACATACCTTCACCGCAGTTAGCCAGGTGATCAACATCTGGGTCTGAGCATCTGGGTTAGTTTAGACCAAGTTTGAGCATCCATACTTCAAAGACCTACCCTTATTACCAGGTTCTCATTGTTTCTGCACTCACCTGTGTGTCTGAGGGCATATCTCATGGTTCCATATGCTGAGATGCTCTAGAATTTTTTCCCAACAATTGTGTGAGAATTTGTCCTTTTAGGACCAATAGCGGGAACGACATTGGAGGACTATTGGCACTCGAGTGATTTTGCCTGCATCCTCACGGCAAGGTGGAAAGGTTTCAGCTCAAGTTAAGTGGACCTCAGGCTCCAACCCCCCCCCCAACCCCAATCATGCTGACTCATCTTGGTTTAAACATCTCCAAATCTGGATCAGAGGTTTTTCTCTGAGGGCTGAAGAGGAGCTTGGGGAGCCCAGGACAACAGCAGTAAAGACATGCTCTAAGATTTCCCTCTCAAAGTATTGGGCCTAGATGTCCCATTTTATATCACATCTATACTATATTATTTTATTTTGTATTTTATTTAAAGAAACTATTTAAAGTGGCAGATAAATTTGCTGACAAAACAAAAAAAGCTCCTCAATCCCCCACTTTCCCCTAAAATAATAAGATTTCAAAGCATATGTCTTCCTGTGAAGGCAGTTTTAGTCAGCAGGTGCGCTGTACGAAAAACAAACAAAAAACTCAAAAAACCTAATTCAGTTGCAAATTTAGTTTGACCAGAGTAAGCATGACAGGGTGTAGGCTTCTACATGTGCATGTTTAAGTTTAGGGGTTTACATTAGGTGTTTTCTGATGCAAAATTCCCATTAAGTACAGCACCATTAGAGGTAGCACCTCTGGACTCTGCAGTCTAGAATAAAGTAAATGGATAGAAGCCACATGAGACATTTGTGTATGTATTTTCTATTTGCCTATTACTTTACAGTCACAAAAGAATATCTGGAATTGATTTGTTATGTTTTGGGGTGAACTATGGCAAACTCTCTCTATCAACAATTATCGGAAACAGTCTATGAAATTGGCATACTTCTTGTCCCTTTTCTTACCACATTGTAATTTTAAGAGAACAGTTCGGTCCAGGAAAAAAGGAGAAAATAAAGAAGAAGAGACTACAAAGAACGAAATGGATATTTGGAATCTATTCCTTGCTCATTAAGGCCATTAGCACAGGATCAGGCATGAAATCCTCGCTCCACTGAAATTAAAGGTAAATCTCCCACCTGGGAGAAACCCTGGACACATTGAAATCAGATCTTGAAAACTCTTCCATGTAGGAATTCCCTTGTGATCATGCTCTGGAAGTTTGTGTGAGGCAAGTAGTTTTATATGACACAAACTGATAAAAGGTTTATAATTAGAGTGTTGGACTGAATAAAATAGCATTTCTAAGCAGTCTTCTGTTTTTTTTAATGGAAATGTGGCATTTCTATTATCAAACAACCAATGTTTGAAAGATACTTTCAGGTGCTGAAGTCCAGGAAAGCTTGGTACATGGATCTTCAGGCACCACAAGTACAGCATGAAAAGTTGTTGTCCTTGATGAGGGGGTGCAAGAGTGTAGGAGTGAAAATATCTGTCCTGAAATATACCATGTAAGTCCTTGGACTGAAACAACTACATGTGTTAAAAAAACATCTTGTAAAAAACTACTATACTTGAGGGGTAACTAACATTTAATCTTTACTACAATTATTTATTCTATACAGTACATATATAAAAGGTAGAACTGCTCCAAATTAACAAGAAATTAAATATAATTGTCTTTGGACCTCAAGATACTCAATCCAGAAGGCAATTCTTATTTTCAGATAATCCCTTGTAGATCATTTGCCAGGTCCAAGTCATTACACTGGTTTGTTTCTGAACGTGCTTCAGTATGTGTTCCAGGGAGCTTGTATTTATGTCAAAATCTTTTTAAAAGTGCCACAACCTTTATGATTTATGACACTGCATGGAAGGGAAATCACAGAATAATGGAAGAAATGATGTCCAAATGGACAGTCATATAATCTGATCACAATAAATATTAGAGTCTATGGGCTGAATAGAGCTGTGCTCATTTACATCAGCTGAGATTTGGGCTCCACATATCTCAAATTCTCTTTCCCTTGCTCTCGTGTGTGTTGAGGTTCATGCAGTAAGCTCCCTCTACTCAACATCTGGTTCTAGTTGCTGGTCAGTTGCTGATGGGCAGATTTCTATTGACAAACATGTCAGCACTATAGGACTAAAAATATCCCAGCGCGTTAACATTGAAACATGCAGATGTTAAATTACGGGCCTTTTAAACATTCTCTATGTCCTCTTAAAGCTCTACATATCACTAATAAATGATTTCTCTTCTAGTTAGAAAGCAAAATTGGTACAAAATTATAGTGAGAACTGTGCAGGTCTCATTCTTTAAGAAGTGTTTCATCAAAGGAAAATCACTCTGAAAGAAGGAGATTAAAAAATCACTGCAGCCAAAGCACTTATCACTAGATTTAAATGTGTGCTTATGTTCAGCGCTACCGAGAATAGATGCGATACTCTAATTTGTGGCAAGAAAATAATATTTATGTATGTTTGGTAAGCCAATTCTCTCCCCTCTCTCTTTAAAACTAATATCAGGAGAGCAGGTGTGAGGCATTTACACTTATCACTTTAAAAACAAACATCTTAGAAAACCTGTAAAAAGGAAGGTGGAAATTGAGGCCCTGAAACTGCAAGACCTCTGCATGTGGCACTAATTAAACCAACAGAACTTCTAAATGCAAAAAGCTTGTAGTCCTGTGCCAGTGGCCTTAATCACACAAGGGGACAGCTGCAGACAGCAATTCTTTTCTTATAATCTCTTCTTTATTATTCTTATCAAGGGCCTAATCTTTAGCTCATTGGTGTTAGTGGAAAGACTCCCACAGACTTCAAAGTTCTGACGAAGTGGGTTACAGCCTACAAAAGCTTATGCCTGCAGAATTTAAATTGGTTAGTCTTTAAAGTGCTACAGGATTCTTGTTGTTTTTACTGACTTCAAAGGTGTTTAGATCAAGACCTACTTAACTACCTACCTTCCTTTTCTCTTTCATCCAGACATCCTCTTACACTTACAAGATTATACGAAAAATGGACAATCAATGGGTCACATGCTGTTCCTGAATAGTATTTGTCAAAAGTGACGAGAGGTTCTTTGGCTTTTCTGTGAATATGTTTAATATTTTTTCTTTTATTTAGTTGGATTTTGCATCTGCAGATTTTGTTTATTACATGGATATGGCAATCTTCTATAGGGAGACCATTACCAAAGCTCAAAATACCCTTCTATCATCAATAACTCAGAGGTCCCATAATTCACATTCATGGGATAAAGAAATAGAGGAGCACCTTTTCGTTTGACCTGTAGCACTGGTTCAACTCTCCTACCCACCAAAAGGGCCATTCACTTGATTTGGTCTTCACCACACACTGCCCTCTTTCTAATCAATTATCCCCTCTCTGACAATCACCTGGTCTCTTTCAACATCACCCAATGGACTCCTCTCTCACATCTCATCACTTGGACTCTCTGTGACTTTCAGTCCATCAGCAGTGATGACTTTTTGTCTTCACTCATCTCCCTCCTCCTTGCCCACTTTTTCCGTTTTTTTTTCTTTTTCCTTTCAATGAGATGGTTGTTGATTCTCTCCATGCTTCTCAGAAATCCCATGAGCAGATTGATTTCCTCTCCGCTAATTCATTCTCTCCTCCTTCAGTGCTGTCATCTTCCTAGCTAAACATCCCTACTTCTCCAACTTAACTGAATCCCATGGCCACAACTGCAGCCATCTTGTTGCTATCTTTAACTCACTCCTCAAATCTCCCATCCTGCTGCCTTCACTTCTCTTCTGCACAGGATGTCGCTGAGTCCTTTCAAGACTCAAAGACTCAAATTTCAAGGACTCAAATTCTAAGGTTAGAAGGGAGCAATATGATAATCTAGTCTGACCTACTGCGCAACGCAGGCCACAGAATCTTGCCCACCCACTCCTGTAATAGACCCCTAACCTAAGACTGAGTTACTGAAATCCTCAAATAATGATTTAAAGGGTTCAAGGTACAGAGAATCCACCAGCAAGTGACCCATGACCCATGTTACAGAGGAAGGAGAAAAACCCCCAGGGCCAATGCCAATGTGCCCTTGTGGAAAATTTCTTCCTGACCCCAAAAATGGCAATCAGTTAAACCCTGAGCATGTGGGCAGGCAGCACCAGCCAGACACCCAAGAAAGAATTCTCTGTAGTTAACTCACAGACCGCTCCATCTAACATCCCTTCACAAGCCACAGGACATATTTACCTCTAGTAATCTAAGATCAGTCAATTGTCAAATTAGGCTGTCCCATCATGCCAACCCTTTCATAAACTTATCAAGCTCAGTCTTGAAGACAGCCAGGTTTTTTGCTCCCACTGCTCCCCTTGGAAGGCTGTTCCAGAACTTCACTCCCCTGATGGTTAGAAACTTTCATCTAATTTCAAGTCTAAACTTTCTGATGACCAGTTTACATCCATTTGTTCTTGTGTCCACATTGGTGCTGAACTTAAATAAATCCTGGTATTTACCCCTCTGATGTGTTTATAGAGAGCAATCATATCTCCCCTCAGCCTTCTTTTGGTTAGGCTAAACAAGCCAAGCTCTTTGAGTCTCCTCTCTTAAGGCAGGTTTTCCATTCCTCGGATCATCCTAGTAGCCTTCTCTGCACCTATTCTAGTTTGATTTCGTCTTTCTTAAACAGAACTGCACCAGAACTGCACACATATTTCAGATGAGGTCTGGCCAGCACCTTGAATAATGGTAGTAACAAATGCAATATAATCTTCCTTTCCACTCAGCTCACTTTCCCGTTCCTCCTCGCCTTCTACAACTCTCTTTTCCTTCCCCCTTGTCACAGATGCAGATTTATCTCATTTGCTGTCATCCTCTAAACCCAGTAATCCAATCCCATCCCCTGATCGTCTCCAAGCCCCCTGTAATCACCTCTATTACTCGTCTTGTTAAACTCAGACTTCTCCAGCTCATTTCCCTCACAATGCCAGCATGCTTCAATTTCTCCCATCTTAAAAAATTCCAGCCTTGATTCTGCATGTTTTCCAGGTATCACCCATCTCCCTTTTATCTCTAAGATCATAGAGTGCACAGTTTACAATTGCTATCTGGAGTCTCCCTTCTCCAATTCCATCGTAGAGCCTCTCCAATCTGATTTCTTCCTCTTAGACAATATGGGAACTGCTTGTCAAAGTCTCTAATGACCTCTTCCTAAAATAAGCTCAAAATTAGTACTCCCTCTTCATCCTCTTTGACCTGTCAGCTGCCTTTGATGCTTTCAGTCATGTTTTTCTTATTGAAATCTTGTCCTCCCCCTGGCTTTCATGATTTTGTCCTCTCCTGGTTCTCCTTCAGCATTTCTAACTGATCCTTTATCATGTTCTTTGGAGGGTCTTCCTCATCTGCCTTCCAACTTTATTTGGGGGTTCCACAGAGCTCTGTCCTAGCTCCCCTTCTGTTATCCTTCTACACACTATCTGTGAGTCATTTCATCCACAAATATGAGTTTAACAACTATGCTGCTGACTGACAGCTCTGCCTCTCTTCTCCAGACCTATCTCCTTCTTTCTGAACAATGCCTGTCTCTCTGACACATCCACAGGGATGTCTAGGCATCAGTCTATGCTCAACATTGCTGAAACACAACTCAAACTCCCCTCCAAATCCTCACTGATACCTCATTTTTCAAATACTGTGGAATACCAACATCCTATATGTCACTCAGGTTCTAATGTGGACATTGTCTTCACCTTGGATCTCTCTTTAAGTCCTCACATCCAGGCTGTATTTAAATCTTGCCTATTCTTTCTGCATAGCCTCTCTAAAGTATGGCCTTTCCTATCCAGCCAGAGAGCTAAAACTCTTGTCCAGACTCTCTCCTCTTGTGTCTTGATTACTGCTACATCCTTTTCTCTGGCCTTGACAAATGCACTTTCTTTGATAAGATCCTTTCAAAATGCTGCTGCAAAGATCATTTTTCTAGACTGTTGCTTTTACCATATTACACCTCTGCTGGTTCCCCCTGTTCTATTGCACCAAAAATAAACTATTTGTCTTCCCTGTCATGATCCTCACAGCCTCTGGAACTGCCTCACTGTCACTGATGTGCTGAAAACATGCTGACCAATATTATTTCTTTGTACTTCCCTGTCTGTTTCCATCAGTTCTCTCTAGTGTTTTACTTAGATTGCAAGCTTTGGGGCAGAGGCCATTTGTGTTCTGTGTTTGTGCTATGCATAGAACAATGGAGTGATGGTGTATGGCTGAGTCTCCTAAGCATGATGGGAATAAATAAAGAATAATAAAACTACTGTACTGGGCTGAACAGGTCTAAAACTGAATGAGAGTTTCTAACCAACATTTACACTTTTTGCAGCCCATTTAGATCACCTTTCATATCTTCATCTGAGGACATGGATGGTAGCCTGAAAGGTTTAACCTTTTATTTTGTTCAGTACCGCGTATCTGGGATGACTCTCTGTGTAAAAGTCAGTGTCAGGTTAGATGTGAAAACTAATGAATTTAAAAAAGTTACTTGTACTTCCCTCAATTTGGACAGTGAAAAGAGACAGGTTAGGAAATGCCCCCTATGTCATCTGAAGGGAGACAGGAATACACATGGGAGCCATTATATCAGCTCGATACCACCTGAAGATCACCCATCCATGGGGATTGATATTTACCATCTTATGGCCTCTGTGCCAATGATGTGACTCAAAAGCTGTCCTAAAGCACCCCAGGATCAGGGCCAGGAATTATAATTAATTTAACTTTAGTTGTTTTTTGATCTTGGTTTAATGGTAAGATAGACCCTAGGCGAAGGAAATTATCCTGTAGCACAGAATAGGCCAAGGTGCCTAAGAAAAAAAGGCCTCTCCTTTATTCTAATTTCCTCTAAAGCTTGATCTAGAAAGTACTACTGAAAAAAGATGTGAATCTTTGCTGCTTTCCCTCCTCTGCAGCATTAGTGATTACAGCTGCAGTTATTTCTAGCCTGCTGGAACCACCAAGTGTGTTAAACATTTTCCCAATGCAATCTGACAGAAAAATCCTCTTTATAAAATCAACATAATCAGAATGAATTAATCTGGGCAGAAATTTTTCTAAATGGGTTGCCAGCTTAAATAAAAATAAAAGGATTGCAGTCACAATTAATCACCCTTTTTTAGGGGTTTGAACCACTTATGAAATAACTGTTCTTTACTCAGATTTATGCAAAGAGATCTAAATCGGATACTTGCTGAAGCAGTTGCAGAATCAGATCCAAAGACACACACACTCTCTTTCAAAAACTCTCTGATACACTCTGCAGGTCACACTGTGTCATGTCACCGTGTTACATTTCTCAGTGGAAAAGAAGAAAGTGTATTTGAATTGAAGGGGGATTAGGCTGTTTATCCTGGCACACACACTTTGCTAAAGAAATTGGAGAAAAAGAAACCCTAAAACATAAAAACAAAAATTTTCATCCAACTATAATTCAAGAAATAGGTCTTCAGGAGAATCAATGGCAAAATAATCAGCTTGCTCAAGACATTAAAAAAGTGCTTCCCATAAACTAATCTTAATAATACTTATAAAAACTTTCCATGACTTCCAGCAGCAACAACTGAGAAGCACTGGAATGTTACAGAGCAAGATCATTGGCAGAATATTTACTGGCCCATTACAAGAGGAGACCGTACAAGAGGTAGCTGGAAAAGAAAAAGATCTGGCTAAATGATTCTCTCACTGTGGTTGGTAGACCACCAGTGGTGCATAGAGTACTTCCAGATGGCTTATGGCACTGCTCCCATCAAAATGGTGAAGCCTGCACAACTAAAACAAGAGGCAGTCACTAACACCCTACAAAGTTTCAATTACACATGCTTCAATCATCATGCAGAGTGCTTCTTTGTACACCTGCCAGAGCTCCCTGGTGCTCCTCTGTCTGTTTAGCTTGCTGTACAGTAAATGAAAGTGGTTATAGAGCCTCTTTGTTTGTGAGGAGTTTCATTGCTGTAAATTCACCCATGATCAAATTGGCTGATAACATGAAAGGTGGCGGAGCAGGAAACATACATCTAGACAGCATCACACTGCAAATCAGAGAGACTGGAATAGTGGCTGAAAAGAGATTTGGTCTAATTCATGTTGAATTCTACACTCAGGAAGAGGAAATGAATAGCAAAGACGCAAAGTGGGGTGTCTAAGAGGGGGGAGAAACACAAAGCAGCAGCAACACCTGTTCAGTAAAACAAAAGCATTTTAATTTTGTCTCCTTAATGCTGTCCTAATATCCTTTGTTATTTATTCATGCAATCAATACCATAGTTACAGCGCTATAGAGGCTGGAATAGGGGAGTGCCCATGAAAACATCTCTATTCTAAGAAGTGGGCTACCATGTGAAAATGCTTTCGGACCACTTCACTGAATCCATCCCTGCTAGATTACATGTGGGATGGGCTTTACCAACAATACTGCAGGGCTTTTTTGGTGACTCATCCTGTTAGCAGGCACTGGAACCCTGCACAAAGAGGCCCAAATTCTACTCAAGTGGTGTGAGATGTGACTTCTCAACTCCATTCCAGATAGAAAGGGAGTAAGTAGCTTTCTTGGGAGAAAGAGCAAAGGAGCTAAAACAAAGGAGGCCCTGCAGAAGAGCCTTAGGGACAACCAGGTGTAGGCTGATATTATGCAAAAGTTTCCAATACAACCAGTCCCAGAAAGGGAGTTGAATTTTAACACTAAATCTGATCCTGGTGAGTTCTGGACAGGGACTCAGGCAGTACATGGGGACACATCAAGTATTAAGCTGGAAGGCAGTGAAATGTGGGTATAACAAATAATACGGGTCATCTGACTCGGATTTAGCCACCTAGTTGGTTTTACATTCATAATTCTATCTATCCACCACTGGGAGCCACTGTCAGAAATGGGTTGTGCACTCTGCAGCACAAGTAATGGGGAAACCCCAGATAGCCAGCAAACTTGCAGGAAGAAGCACATCACAGATGCTATCACGGATAGACAAAGGCCCAGAATGGTTTTTCCCCAAACCAGTTTGCTCCCTGCTAGGAGACAGATGTCAGTGGTTAGCTCAATATGGGGAAGCTTGCACTGCTTTCAACTATGCCTTAGCTTTTCTGTGGATAAGAATTTTAATCCCCAAGGCTGTTAGTCTAGTACCTCTCGCAAGCACTACAAAACTCCTTTAAGGGAAACAATAAGTTTCAATCATTCTCAGGATGAAAATTTCATTGGTTTATTTGTTCTTCAGCCCAGATCTCTGTGGAGTTCTCAGATTAAGATTTTCTTTAAATGTTTAGTTCTGATGCATCACTTGAGTGGGATACCCAGACTGTTCTTACATCAAAGAATTGGAGCGCTCACATTGCTGCTGCATCCCTTTGGAGCCTCCACTGCCACTCCACTGGTCTTCCTGCCCACTCCCTGGTCCTTCATCCCAGGTCCACCTTCCATGTCTCTCTTGCCAGCACCATGCAGCTCATCCTGTTAACTTTGCTCCTTCTTCTAACTCTGCTTCTCTTCTCTGCACCCAACTTCCCTGTCCCACTCTTTTTCCGCACAACTCTTGGCCCCCATACTTCCTTGGCTTGATGGTCTCCACACAGCTTTCATTCCATACAACATTCTCATTTTTCCCAGCAAGAAGTCAACATACCTTTACTCCTAGTTTCAATGCTGCTGCACCAACAGCCTCAACATCTCAGGACCCCCACATTCTGGCCACTTTTCCAGATAGCCTTCCTTCACCTACAAATTGCCACTTCAGGTCCCCACTAAGTGATTTCCTTATCTCATGCCCCATCCATCTTCCCTCACTATAGCAAGGCCAGCATGGAATCTCAGATGAAAATACCTGTTTTCATTGTGATTATCATTTACTACTTGTATTGTGGTAGCACTTAGGAGCCTCTCTCATGCAGCAGGATGCCATTGTGCTAGGTTCTATACAAATACATGACAAACCAAAGCATCTTTGCCACAAAGAACTTACAGCCTAAATTAAACTAAATTATGGTTACTTTTGGGCAAAATCAAAGCCAAAGTAAATAAGAAGCTGTGTGCCGTATAATTATATTTTAGTTTATGCAGGACATCAATCACATATAAGGAGGAGTAAAGGCTATGTTGTTCAAAACCCTATGTTTTGTCTTATATTTTGTAAACAATTCCGCAGGGTTACCAGGTCCTCAATTGCTGATATATAAGCAACATACTTAGAGAAAAATACATTCTGTGTTATTTCTGAGAAATTTACTATGACAAAAGGTTGACGTCTTGGATTTTTTTTGTTAGTACACTAAACATTAGGATTTAATTTCCAAAATTAAGAGTTTCTACATGTACATATACTAATAAAACACAACTCAAAAAGAAAAAGAAAAACCCTAAAGTAGAAATATGAACAAAAGAAAAAAATATACAACCAAGTCTCAGAAGAACATAACAGGCATGATGGTGCAAAAGGATTGAACTAAATGGAAAACGGTCCAACGCTATTCTGAATACAGATGCGTGATCCTGTATGGATCTGAATGCAGATGAACCCTGATCCTACATTGAGAATTGCATGCCAGACAATTGCACCCATCCAGAGTCCCAGTGACCTAAAATTAAGGTTAGGTCACAAGACAACCAGACAACCCAGTGACTTGCAACTACTGAGTTTTAACCATTTCTGCTTATATAGTGAAAACTGATTGGCATTTCATATTGCGTAACCCTTGAGAGAGGTTTGTTCTGCTCCTCCCCTTCTTTTGTTTATAATCTCATTATTTTGCATACACTGAACTGCTTACATCTCTTACAGTTATGTTACAAATTAATAACTTAGCTATCACAAAATAACCCAGTGTCACTGTTGCAAATTATCATGTCCTCTGACTATTACCTCCTAATGGTGTATGGTTAGTACAACCCACTACAAATGGTAATCATCTGAGATGTCGTAACTTTAGACAATTCCAACTCACAACTATTAAGTCCATGTGACAAAATTATCAATTCGCTCTGAGTTGTATTTTTTTCCTAGTTTCTTCCCTCATAAACCAGGAACACATATTTATAACATCACTACAGAATCTTCCCTTCCAGTCACTATGTACAAGAGGGGAAAAATAATGCTGCTTAATGCTGTATCCTAAGGTCTTCCCTTTTTAATCATAAATAACTGCTAATGTTTTACTAAATATTAAAAATTGTATTTGTTTTGTTGTTAGTGAAAACTTTGGCTCAACTCATTGTGTTGAAATGTAATACCACACCAGAAATGATGTTGGAGAACTTTATGCCCAGAATAAATCTTTATTTTAGAAAGTTAAGAAGGAATAAAAATATGGATCCAAAATATAATGCCTTTTCTAGCCAAAATCTCTCTGGCAAAGTAAACACTTATACTGCACTTTAAATTTCACAGGAATTAAAGGAGATGGTAATTTTCTGAAATTAAAAAAAAAATTCAGTACACATTTAAATAGTAGTTATGTAACCCCTCCCCCCTTTTATTTATTTGCCGCTATAGAAATACCTATTTTAAAATCTTTTGCAGTTCATTGTTAAGATAACACTTTTTATTTAAATGCAATAATTTCTGACTGCTTCCTGGAGCATGGATAGTCATTATGAAATGTAAATGACTAAACAAGAAACACGTTTCCATTTACAGATGTAATTTACATGGCACCTGATCAGAGAGCTGAAGTCACCAACCAGATGAGATGTATTCTTCACTGTTGATTCTGGAAAACATTAGACTTTAGACCCACACTTCACATTTCCACTCTGAAAATTGACAATATTAAAATGTCATCTTTATATTCATCAGACCTTCCCTATGTGTATTCAGAGACATGTTTGCTGACTTCATGGGCAAAAATGATTTACAACTTTTCATGTCTATTAGCACCACAGAGACCATCTATATAAAAAAGAGAGTACATTACTTGTACATCACCAAAGAAAAGTTAACTAAATTCCAACTGCTGTGCCAAACTCAGATCTCACTTATACTTGTGCAATACTATTGAAGGCAATGGCATTGAGTGTGTAACAGAGGCCAGAATCTGTCTTGTAAAATACTTATTTCTGGTGATGATGTAACACAAGGAAAAGAACCCAGATTGTCTCTCAGCTCCAAAGCCAAGCTTGCAGGGCTCGCAACTAGAACAAATGATTGAGACATAGCAAACACGGAACTCCACAATTCTATTTTAAGAGTCACTTGGCAGAGTAGAAGAACCACACTTTTAAGACACTTATCTTAAATAAATTATACTCCTATAGAATAAGTAATAACTCTCCTTTCATCTCAGCAGTCTTTACAGAACAGCGTAAAGTGGAAATGGGCAGATGGTAAAAGGGCAATGAGCTGATTTTATCTGAGAAATGGAAAGGTAAATTTTCTTCTAGTCAGAGCAATGCAGTCGCATAAGCTTTGATTACTACATTAAATGTTTGTACTTTTTTATTTTCCCTGGAGTCACCAATTATTACACACGGTGGATTCTCTAAACTGACAGTAAATTGCATCTATAGTAATTTTCTGACTTAGAGATTGGAATTCATAGCTTCTTCATTTTCAACCCAAGCCAATGTAAACTGATTCAAATTTTGCTTAATGCAAAAGCAGAAAAAATTTCACGTGATGAGCAACAAGAAAAATCACTTTTCAGCTACGGGAGAAGTTACTGAATAAACAATTTCTCCCATCTGTATTATTATGATGGTATTTTTAGTTATAGACCCTAATTCAGCAAGATACGTAAGTATTGGCCTGCTCCAAAGTCCACTGAAGTTGACCGGAGTCTTTCCATTGACTTCAATGGGCTTTGGATCAGGCCCAGTGCATAACTTTCATAGTTTCATCCCGAGGGAGATAGTATCACTTTTTTAGCATGCGCTTGCATGCCCAGAACAGAACTGAAGTTGTAAAGGCTGTACATTCCAAAAGGCTGGGCAGATAACATGGTATTTCGTGTGTGGTAGTGAGAGGAGGAATGAAGAAGAGACAGAGGATGTTGGTGAAATCTGAAAGGATGCAAGCCTAGCACTCTTCTTACTGTTCAGCTCTCTACATAGCCACACAGACATCCCAATTCCCACAGCACAACCTGGGAAGAGGATCTAGTCCTAATCCTGACTCAGCCTCTGCTATTAAGAACACAAACCTGTAAACCACACATTTAATCTCTGTTCAGTATCCACCATCACTAGCTCCAGCATATTAACCGTAAAAATGTTTTCCACTATTAAAACATCTTCCATCTAAGATGCAACTTTTTTTGCAAACATTAAGGAATAAAGGTTAACAACATCCATGCCAATGCACTTTTTTATTTTACAGATAGGGAGCTGAAGTAGATATGTTAAGAGAAACAACGAGAGTCCTGTAGCACCTTAAAGACTAACAAATGTCTATAAGCATAAGCTTTCATGGGCTGCAACCCAGTTTGTCAGATGCATGAATTGGAAACCACAGATAGGGGGTATATATATACACATCGAAAGGTAAGGAACATAACAATGGGGATGGCTAGAGCTAACAAAGTCAGTTCAGTAGGGTAGCTGAGGCCTATTCACAACCCTTGATTAGAAAGTGAGAATGTTTGAACAGTGACAATTACTTCTTGTAATGAGATAACCATTCCAAGTCCCTATTCAGACCCAATCTGATTGTGTTAAGTTTGAGATGAGTTCCAGCTCTGGAGTTTCTTGCGGAAGTCTGTTTTTGAAGTTTTTTTGTTGAAGTATGACAACTTTCAAGTCAGCTACAGAGTGTCCTAGGAGATTTAAGTGCTCTCCTACTGGCTTATGGATGTTACCATTTTTTAAGCCTGATTTGTGTCCATTTATTCTTTTGCGTAGTGACAGTCCGGTTTGGCCAATGTACATGGCAGAGCGGCATTGCTGGCACATGATGGCATACATCAGTACACGTGCAAGTAAATGAGCTCCTGATGGCCTGGCTGATGTGGTTAGGACCTGTGATGATGTGACTAGAGTTGATGTGCAGGCAGAGTTGGCAACGGGGTTTGTTGCAGGGATAGGTTAAGAGACTTGCCCAACAAATCTGTGTATAAGCTGTGAATAGATTCCAGGTACTCTAAGTCTCACTCTTCTACTCTCATGCAATTGTCCTTTTTTCAAACTCAGGGAAAACTCACTCATCTTGAGGATTAATTTCACAGTGTGGCCTAAAGGGGCCTAATTTTAAATTTCCTATTTAAACCCTTCTGTCCATGCCCTTGAGAGAGTGTATATATGTATCCCAGAAATACGTGACATGTCCCCAAGAGATGAGGCATGTTCCATTATCTTCCTGAATTTAGATTTCTCACATCTTGGTGTGTGCGCGCGGGAGTGGGGGCGATTTTAATCATATTCAATAAATGTCTGAGTTGAAATGCAATCCAATAAATTAATTCTTTCAGTGGTAAAATATAACTGAGAGATTCATGTGTTTCATGTTGGAGTCTTGTTTCTTTTCCCTTTGCAATGCTTTAAAAAATACTTCATTTGCATTTAATAAAAAGGTTTATTTGTCCCATGTCCACTGACTAACTGACCACCAGGTGTTTAAATTAAAACTCATCACTATGCTTTCCAGACCTACATCATAACTTCCTATGCAACATGTCACACTCACTATACATAATGGATATAATTAATACCAAGCTACAAGATTCCAACATTGAAAGTAGGCATGTAAAGCTGACACATCCCATCTAAATTGGATCCCCCAGAAAATGTCAGCAGTTTTGGCTAACAACTCATTCTATACGTTTTTATTT
This sequence comes from Mesoclemmys tuberculata, assembly GCA_007922155.1. Lineage (NCBI taxonomy): Eukaryota > Metazoa > Chordata > Testudines > Chelidae > Mesoclemmys > Mesoclemmys tuberculata. The sequence goes on along the minus strand of ML675617.1, from coordinate 24,753,427 downwards.
TAACTACATTTTAGATGTCATGTATGTACGTTCTCGATTGTGTTTTGCAAATATTTTTACGTAAGAGGGCAGGCCTAGAACAGTGGTCAGAAATGTCTGCAAGGCACAAACAAGGGACACATCAGAATCCAAAAATTAAGGGAGAGATGGAAAGAAAGAACTCAATCCTGCTTCCATTCAAGTCAGTGGGAGCTCTGAAATAGACTTCAGTGGGAGGAGGGCTGGCACCAGAAAGAAATGAAAGGAGGGTAGAAAAACTACAGGAAAAGAAATACAGTACATCTGCAAGCATAAAACAAAGATGAAATACACGGGCAATGTGTAGGTTGCCTGAACTGGATCAACTGTCAATGAAAAGAGAAAAAAATTCACATACAGTGGGAGCTACAGCAAGAAAGGCCGTTTTTACTCGATGACTCTCACTGTTTTAACAGAGTGTAATGGCATCTGACACAAGGCTACTGAACTTTGCCTCCCAACAATGAGAGAGATCAAATTATCATGTTCATTAATCCAATGCAAGGCTGAACCCCTCTTCCAGATGTTCCAGAGCATTTGCAACTCAGGCTCTGAGAGAGAGTAAATACATCCAAATGGGACTTCACCACCCCAGTTCTTGTGACAGTGAGATGGGAGGATATCAGTCTTCCTCTTGTTAAAGATTTTTGCAAGGTCCTGGTACATCACTGGTGTGGTTGAGCCAAGCCTTGACTGAGAGTTCATTGGATTCACCCCTTCTGTTCCAGGATATCCAAAAGGGCAAGTTTTCCTTGGGGTTCCACTACAGATAGCCCCCAACTTGAAACTAGATTCAGGGAGAGAGGATTGTTAGCAATCGGATGACTGGGGACAAATTGTGCTCGCCCTCCAGAGGGTATGTGGAGCATAAGCCAGGTAACATCCAGGATCATGGGGAAGTGTGGGGAATGAACCAGATTGAACTAAAGCATTTTGTGATGCCTCTGAAGGGCTGTGATTTCTCAGGGTGTAATGTCCTGGGTGACATGGTGTAATGAGGAGTGACCCATCAATGGATTTTATTATTAGGCTAGGCCTTGTGCTATGTTGGGATCCCATGCCCTTTTTTTTTTTTTTAAATCAAACCTATTTGCAGAATTCAATCCGAAGTCATGAATAGTCTTGGTGCCATGAAATATGTATTTTTTAGTGAATTTAGTATTCACCAAAGAAAGTGTCTAATCAGACCTCATTACTTTATAAAATGATTTTTTCTGATTTTTTTTTCTCCTAGACATCCCAGAAATAATTCACCTTTGGAAGAGATGCAGCACGTTGAATTTTAGGGAGATCAATTTCTATGTGGGGAATCTGGGGAAAAGGTTAAAAATTGGGTTTATAATGGAATATTTGATTCAACTTTAACCATTGGGCTAGCTACTGCTGCTCCATAAAATAAAAATAGATGAATGAATGAATAGATATTGAAGAGAGCAAAATAGTTTCGTAAGGAACGTGTCAAAAATAAGGGTTGAAGTATTGTGATAAGAATCCTGCTGAATTACTAGAAAGGAGGAAAAACTACTATCAGGTGGAAACAAGATAGATTGAAATAATAAAAAATATATTAAAATGCAATAAACCGGCCATATTTAAAATTCTTCTTTTTTCCATGGTGACAGTTTCATGATGTATAGGTTAACGAAGTAATTAGCTATATTAAATTTTGTTTTTAATACTGGGACATCTAATACCAAACAAATCATCATATCCTAGTCTTGACTAGATATTTCTTCTTCTCTCCATTTTTTTTTTAAGCATGTCAAATTTATCTTTTATGAACACAAATTGCAGTAAAAGTGCTCCCTTCTTCAGAGTGAAAGGAAATAAGCTCGCTGTAATCAAATTATATAAAGCCTAAAGTAAGTTCTCTGCTAGTCCACGGAAAAGTTTGAGAAGAAGGCTTTCCAGGATACTGTATTTATTTATGTGTTGTGTAGGCTGCCTAATTAGTTAAGTTGACAATCAGCTTAGTAGTGATGTTCATAAATATTTCAGTGATTATTTTCCCTAATAAAAAACATTTTTGTTTTGCATTTCAACCAAGTTTTCAGCATTAATTTATGATGCTAGGCTACTCAAGGGAGCCTTTAGAAAATTAAGCAAACAGCTGGCTCTAGCAATCTTCTGCTGAGCAATTATTTACACCAAACAATTAGTAATAAGTGTATAAATGATATTTTACACTTTTGGGTTCCTAAGTAGAACAATATAAAAAGTATCATACACTTATTATTCATTTACAGAAAAAATATACTAATGTGCACCTAAAACTCTGAAAGACCATCTCATTTTTGTGCATGGGGGTGGAGCATTTTGTGCATGAGGTGGAATAGTGGCTCTTTTTGGAAGCAGTTTCCAGTTCTTTATGTGCTGTGGCAAGGTTGGGGCAGGGTAGGGTAAGATACTCCGCCCCCGTGGGTCCTGCGCTCTGCCGGCCTGGCCGGTGGTGCAGCTGCGGGAGGGTCGAGGGAGGGGCCGGGGCCCGCTCTGCCCCTGGGTACCGCTACCTTCCCTCTGGGGTAGTCCGTGGACCGCTCCCTGCTTCTCCAGCCAGGTATTCTGCCCTTCGGGGCTGCGGTAACAGCTGTGGAAGCTGCAAGCCTCTGTAGGCTGCCGGACGCAGGCTGCAGCCTGCCAGCTCCAAGCCGCCAACTCCAACTGCAGGCTTTCGAGCTGCAAACCTCCAAAGTTGTAAACTGTAACTGACTCCAAACTATAACTAATTCCAACTGTAACTCAACCCTCTGTCCTCCACACCTCCTCTCTCCAGACTCCACAACCCACACTGCCTGCCCTGCAGGCTTTTGAGTGTTTGGGGCGGGGCTTCCTGATTGGACCCAGCTGGCCTGATTGGTTAAGCAGCCCCAGGTGGCCTAACTGCCCTAATCAGCCCCCAGCTGAGTCACCCAGGGAACAGGGCTTTGTTGAGCCTGGGGCTGATATATCTGCCTTCCCACACTCTGGCAAAGCCGTCAGGCCTGGCCCTGTCACAGTGCACTGTGAGATGTTGAAACTCATTAACATTGTGGAAGGGTCATGCTTAAGCAGGAGCATCTGTATCAAAGAAAGTGCAAGTTGTCTTGGAGAAGGGTCACCTGCCCATGCACTTGATCTGAAAGATAAGCACTACGTTAAAGCCTAAATAGCACGCAGAATTCTTTGGAACTCAAGCATCATATCATCTGTATCTCTCGGGAAGGTACAGTGGATACAGGATATGCACAAGGAGCAATTTATTTTCTCCCTTCACTGGCTGTTACAGTTTCTGCATTCAGCAAAATCCAAGGACTGCTATCTCTATGCATCCCAGAGAACACAAACGACTCCAAAGGTGAATAGAGCTATAGGCCACTACCGTGGCTTGGATGAGACAACACAGCCAGCTTAAGGTAGTGGACTGCACCGTGCGAGGGGATGGAGCAGCTTGCATGTACCAGGGAACTAGGGGAGAGATTGTGCCTTCTGATCCGATGCAGGACAATATGTAAACGGAGCAAGTTGATGCCATCAAGGAAAACAGTCATCCCCAAAATGACAGCCTAGGAGATCCTCCAGACTCTGCCTGAACCAGCTTCAGATAAGAACTGGGTGTTATGAAGGAGTCATTGGGGTTGGGGGGAAGTGGAGGCAAATAAGAGCAAATTTGAATTCTTTAGTAAAAATTTAATTCTCTGAATGTGGAAGGCTGTGAAAATGCAAACAGGAATATACATAAAATGGCAGAGACTAAAGCCTGTGCGTACTGATGTTCTTGTTATGCTAATCAGAAAAATGGAATATTCTTTGATGGAGTGCATTCAAACAGCAGAGGTACATCAATGCAATATCACGGGTGAGATTTTCCATGCATGTAAATCAAGAAACTCAAAGTTATAATTTATACAGCAACTCCAGCTCAGCCCCTTTTCATTTTCAAAGCACTTTGCAAACATTAACTTATTAACCTAATATGGACTGTCTATGCAATGCAGCTTACTTGTGACTGCCATAGAAAATATATCTTTGAATTTTTTGACTTTTGCGCATGTAAAATCTTAACTATAACACTGCATTCACTTAGTTTATTTGCATTTAATTTTCATGCTTAACTGAAAAAAGGGAGAAAATGAAGATGAGATGTCTTCTTTTGACTGTTCTGTCATCACGTATGGATGTGTGATCTAGTGATTGCTTGTTTAGAAAATCACATATTGCATTCAAATTCCACGCCTCTGGGAACATGTGCCATAGTTCGTTCTATGCCCTACATAGTATGTCACATTTGAAATAGGAAAATATTTCTCCAATCATTTAAATCTGGGTCAAAATGTCAACTCGATTTAGGTCCAAGTCCATGACATTTACAAACATGAGCCATAGCTATAATAAATACTCGTACATATAGAAATAATTGGTTTCGCATACACAACATGGCATATTCTCTAGCAACCATTTTAAAGCAAAATTATAAGCACTTTATAACTTCCTTTTAGATGCAGAACTCAGCAAGCCAAATACCATTAACAGAAAAGTTACACTAATTTCAGCTGCATCAGTGCTTCTTCCTATAGCAACCAGTATAATGCTGCATAGTCTCTTGTTTTTGTAAGGAAGATCGCTGCCAAGCACTTTTACAAGCACCTATTGACTACTGTTACATTTTTTGCAGCTCTACACTCATAGAATTGGCTAAAATTTAATTTAATGCATTTTATTTTTAGCTATTAAGTAATTTATCTTAATTTTTAAAAAAGTCTATTTTTTTAAGTTAGTCTCATTTTGCAAGGAGCTAAACATTCACTTATCACCTTGAAAAACGAGGCCCACAGTAAGGTGTAAATTACAGCTCCAAATAAACTTATGCTCCTCGGCTGACTTGAATGGAGAGCCTTCCATAGTTTCCAGGGTGATCATTGACAAGTTGTTCATGCAACCTTAGTTCCGCTTCCTTGTTTGTGTGCATTGATACACTATTTAATTAGCTGAAAAATAATATGATGATGTCTCAAAACATTGTGCAACACAGCAATGCAAGATACTAAATGTGCATTGAAGTTCGTAGGAAAAATATCTTACTTAACATACTGAATTATCTGAACAATATGTCTTCACGTAATCATAAGCTGTCTAGAAATGCATAGAAACAAGGGGCAGATTTAAAGCAAAGTCTCTAAGGCCAGATCCTCTGCCTAGTGAACTTATACCATTAAACATCAACTGAAGATCTGGCTTTTAATTTTGGCATTTCCTTACTTCTGATGGCTTAATTGTGCAACTTTAATATTGATTTAATGTAATTTTCTCTCTCTGGAATACCCCCCCCCCATTTAATAATCTTCCCTTCCCTTTTGCTAAGAATAGGTACATATTTCACAGAGAAGTCAATGCTGGCAGACATGAAGCATGGTACAAATGAGCTTCTTGAATAGTTTGGGCTGAAACTTCATGCTAGACATAAAATACGCACAATACAGGTTATAGTTCCTAGACATCAATAAATCTCTTTTGGATGGAAACCTAATAATGCGTATTTTGAGAGTGCATTTATTCATTTAAGCAGCTTCCTTAGCAACCATTGAGAATACTGTTCCATGCATTAATTGGCAGGGATTGTGTAAACAGAGGGACATCTGGCACACCTTTCCATAGAGACTAAACAAATCATTTCCAATCACTCTCCACTGGATCAAGGCCTGGGATACATCCAATGCTAATTGGTATTTTTACTATTTATTTCATTATTTGTGCAATGCTCTGTAGTTAAAATAGTGGGCTTTATATTCATCCAAGTGGAAAGCAAATGTAGTTATAATCAACAGAAATATGAAGTGTAACAAGTAACTGCTTCTGTGTAAATTTTAATAAAATAACATTCCACTATATTTACACACTCATTGTTAACATGTGTGTGTGAGAGTGTGCATGCATGCATGACAAACACACTTATATTTAGATATTATAGAAATATATCAAGACAGATTCTCTGCTGTGGCGAAAATCCATCAGGGATCCAGTTATGTTTCCCAGTAACCATCTACTAGCTAGGAATAGCTGGTGTGCAGTGCACTCTGGCCATGACTTCTCTGCTCCTCATAGAGACTCAACACATCTCTACACTTAATATGACAAACATCGGTTGGCCTGGAGATTCACTGGAACTCTAGAAGTCTATAACAAAAACTAAGTTTTCTATTTAGTAGAGCTTCCATCAGTTTACTATCATGCTTGTTAGCTTACATGGAACACCCACAATCATTAAGCCAGTAATAAACAATTTTCTGCAACTTCTTACTGAATATGCTGCGTACTGTTTAAATTTTAGACCAAAAGACATTTGTCACAGCTCTGACTTGAGTCACAGTAGCAGAACTGGAAGTAAATTCAACAAAATGTGGCCCAGGGAAATGTACATTATTAGGTGGTAGGAAATGGAAAATTACATTCTTAGGTATAAGATGTTCAAGAAATTGCCTCAGAATGGCACATAGGGCAGAAAACCACCACTACCAAAGTAATTGTTTTTGACTCTGTGCAATGAATGAAGACGAAGTGGAATCAATGCAAGAACGTTACTCTTCCCCAATGGATAATGTAGAAGTTTAAGTCCACCCATCACTTCCCATAAACTCTTTTGTATCGATATCATAGTTCTTTCCTTCCCCTTTTTCTCTGGGTACCTTAGTCTAAAAGGGTCTAGAAATAAAAAAACTGGCTACTATTCCACCACAAGACACAAGAGGTGAGGTTAACCAGGTAGAGGTTTGACGAGGATAAAGTTCACTAAAGTTTCCTTGCAAGGCATTTGGGTGGAGATGCTTAAAGAAAGAAATGGTCCTTTGAGAGCTATGACAATTCTTCAGGGTCAGGCAGGGAAAAGAGTATGACTGCATTATCATCACCCAGCAGTAGGCAGATTATTATAAACTAATCTGGGATTCTCCCTCCTTGTTTCAGCTCCTACCATATGTTCTCTTCATTTTCAGAGAATATCCTGATATAATACAAGTCCTTGAGGGCTAATTAATTATAAAAGTCTTTGAGTGTTTGTCATAATTTTCTCCAAAGAAATCAAGGCACTGTCTTTACTTGGAGACATTCAGGTAATATTTTACCCAAAGGAAATACAGTGTGTTTTTCAGCCTGTCTCTCTCTCTCCCCCTATGTATTATAACTTTCAGGACAATGGAAGTTCTTATGATTACACTGGAACTTCCATTTTACCTCCCCACTTTCATGCTTTCATAGCTTTTTTGAAACATTATCCAAAAGGCTGAGAGTTTCCAATATTCAAATGAATTATTGTTTGAAAGTTTGAGGGACGTCCGTTCAGGGTGGTGATTTTTTTGTTTTGTTTTGGGGGGTGGGTTGTTATGTGATGATGGGGAACAAATACACTTTAGCCCCTTAAAGTAAATAAAGTGTTACAGCACCTTTTCCAACTGGTATGGCCAAACTTTAAAACTTGAAATTTGGCATGTCAGTAGTATTAATTTGTATAACTATAAGGAACTTTGAAAGAAATCGGCTGAGTAAAAATACAGTGAGAAAAAAGCAAAGGAATCATTTCTGAGTATGATAACATGACGTTAGAAAAGGGTTTGAGCAGTGCCTAATGAAACTCCTTCTCCTTTGTTACATCACAGTGTTCATTCTTTCTCCCCACGCAGACAGGAACAGATCTGGACAATTTGCATGAGGACAGCACATGCCTCACTGAAACCGTAACTGATGTGCCTACACAATGCTCCTAAAGAACCGAACCCACTCCTTTAACATTAGGGGTAAGAAACTAGTCATGGAAAAAAAATCAGCTACTATGATTTTCAGGATCTGGCCATAATTTTTGTTATAGAATATTTAGTAAATTCAAAACTTTTCCTCATAGGAAAGAAAATGAGTATTATTGTTGCTGTGAATACGCAGCAATTATAGGTCTTTTCTACTCTGGAAAATTAAATTGTGTTAGAAGACAATTTTAGGAATTACAGTAACTAACATGATGCTTAACACTCAATGGTGAAGTCCTGGCTTCCTTGAGGTTAAAGGGACTTGTAAATCTGTGGATATCCATGGACCATTTTTTTAGATCACGGATCGGATGTGGATACAAATTTTGTATCTGTGCAGGGAGATCTATCAATCAATGAGAGTTTTGGGATTAACTTGAAGGGCCCAGGATTCCACCTTCTGTGCAGAAAAAAGAATGTTGTGCTTAGTCAGTCATGGCGAACCCTCAGATTACCCATTATCAGCTGACACTATATTAAACATAAGGGTGCCTGTCTATCTAACATTGTGTTTGTTACCACAACTTCTCAACGTGTTATGTCATGATACAATTTTCCAGTGTAGACAAGTCCATACTGTAATCAGAAGTGCTGTTGACCGTGTTATCCCAGCCTCATCTCCCAACCCAACTATTGCAGCAGCAGAGCTGTAAACTCACCCTCCTACACTCCTCATCCTCCTCAGGAAGGTGTGAACTTCAAGGCCTACTTAGGTGCATTCAAATACTAACAGTATTCCAACGTAATGGACCATCTCTCTTATTTTTATTTTTTGGACAAAGGAAATTGAATGGAAGACTGCAAAGTTACACTAAAAAGATGATGAATAACATTAATTCAACAACATTGCACCTCTTTCGCATTAGAGAACCCACTGAGATACATTTACTAAAGACTTGGCAAAGTTAATATTGTTGAGGGTGTTTGAATTTTCATACTCCCTGGCTTTGCAATTTTAGCTCTGAATTCTTAGCATTACTGTAAAGTTGGCTTTTTATGTACATAACATTCACATACTATATATGGTGTGTTTGTATATTCACACATATTTCTATATAATTGTGACATTTTATATAAAAAGCACAAAATATGATTTGTGTATGTGATAGAGGAGTAAATAAATTTTGCAATGGGACAATCCTCAATATGGTATTTACATATATGTTTTATTACTAATACCTGACAGGTCACATCTCAGCTGGTGTAAATGGATAAAGCTTCCACTGAAGACATCTATCCCATCTATATGTAGATGGTGTCTTTAAAAGAGGTTTAAGCCTGGGAAAGTCATCTGGCACTCAACATGTTTATGGGTAAATCTACCTGAGGATTTTAGACAATAACTTGAACGTATAGGAAAGAAAAAAAGAGAAGGGAAAGAAAGAAAACCCCTTTTTGTAGGTATTTGTGATGACATCATCAATTGCTGCTGGGAAAACAAAGAATTGCTAACTCAAGATTTATGAATGAATAATAAATGAAGGAAAATTTGTTTTTCAAATGATTGTTTTAAAATGTGTGAATTTAATACATTTGTAATTTTTAATCTTAAATATATACCATAAAGATTTGAATAAAAAATGTAAACAGAAGTATTTAGGTTCAACTCATAGAATGAGATATTACTTGGTTGTTTTTTGGTGTGGTGGGTGAATTTATTTTCTGTTGGGGCAGCATATAAAGATGGAGGGTGCACCAGGTGCAACATTTAATACAAATTAAAGCGTATATGGATACTGACAGTCACACATTATATGTACTCTAACTTTCTAAATGTAAAGTTGCTGCAGTTTCAGATGACACTACAAACTATGTTCTGTCTCTCTCATAAAGATAGGAAGTGTTATTGAAACAGATGCCACAATTTCCACCGCATATTTTCAAAACCTGGCATACCTGCCTAAACTGCAAGCAAGAAACACTAATAAACTAATTGAAGATCTGAGACTATAGAATTCGGAGTGTCTGGAAGCAGAATTGGATGGTCAAGTCCAATGAGTTCCCTAAGCAATGTAAAAGAATATTTATTTATACAGTATCATATTCTTCCCTGCTGTAAACCCATTGAATCAGCTGAGTCACACCAGGAAAGACTTTGACACATTCAGCAACTCTTCTGTATGATCATTACAAGCAAGTTTTTATCTCTTAGGAAAATGCAGCTACTCATCAGCAAGAGTCGTGTGTGTGATGGATAGTGATCCTACAATGAGTACTACATTCTGACCATCAGGCTTGATATTTCATTTGTAATATATGTTACCTATGCTGAAAAAGACCAGCCTAATTCAAGTGGGACTAGATCTCTCATGGTCTCTAGGTAGGGTCCATAACATTTCCATATAGATTGATATATAAATATAAATGAACCACTGCAAAACTGTTGAATGACATTCTATTTGATGTTTGGACAATTTGGAATTTAAGTAGACTGCATTTCAAACAGCGAGTTTATTCTGAAATCTCTGTTTGCAGGATGACCTTTTGGCTAGTAAGGAGTTGGCAGAAATATGACATTATGGGGGTAATAATCAAAACAAACAGGCACTTCCTTTAAAAAGATAAGTAATGGTTTTTTGCACATGAGGAATAGAGATATTCCAACATATTGAAAATAAGTCAGGGAACTTTTGACTGACAGTTGAATAGATATCTTGACAATTGCACCACTTACCACCCAAGGCATATGCGAAGTCCTTTCCAAGATTTCTCCAAACTAGTAATTATACTGCAATTCTAGAAGTGCTTTGATATTTCTGAAATCACTGCTTTCTGGACTGTGACAGCTATGTGGCATGTTTGGGTTACACAAAGACACAAGCTTTGGCAGATGCCTGCTCATCAAGTGATTGAAAACTGCTACCCAAATACTATCATCCTCTTCCATGAGAGAGAGGACTGGCTCTGTTCCGTGCTCTTTACCCTTATATTATTTATATTTATATATAATTATTAGGTTGCAAAGATCTGAACAATTGTTCCCTGCAGACTCCCTCCACCATACCTACAAGCCACATAGTGCAAGTTAATGATGACTGAACCAGCATTAAGTTGCTCATATTCTCTCTCTAGAACATGTGTTTGAGTTTTCTCTAGGAACCTCTTATAGATAAGTGCATGACATGGAACTGAGGACATTGGGAAGGCACAGAACTGCAGTATGGATGCCTCATGTCTCTGAGAACTCCTCATGAAAGCCACATGAGTCTTTGGGCAATTTGCATTTTTTGTGGGCTAGTAACTCTGCCACTTCCATGGGATAGTAGGCATGCAGACCAAACCCTGCCGATCCACATGGAGTTTTTAAACACTTATGCACAGGATAACCCATGTAGGTTATATAACCAAACCCAGACTATGGGAAATGAATCTATTGGGTATGAATCTAAGTTTTCTTTATTAGATCCATCTCTAGTTTTAATATGGTAATATAAATAATCTCTAATCATTGCTGACTTAGTAATAAAAATACTGATTTATGCAACTCGTTGGCACATTTAAATTTGGGCTTATTCATGCTGAAATATTTCAAAATGATGTATATTTGAAATGACTATTTCTCTGAACTGTAAGCCTATATACAAATACAAAGAATAATGGTTACAAAATTATTTTCAGACTTGATAAATTTCATTTTAAATGAGTGATTAACACTTGTATAGGGATTTACATTTCAAAGTTCTGTACGAACTTTAATATTTTAGCAATGCCTACTGATATTCTGGGATATTTTAGCACTACAGTGTAGAAAATAACTGCGGAAAAATGTAAAAAGTTTTGTCTGTAGAGCAGAGAAAAAGACTAGTTCTTTCTGGGCCACTGCACACAGTAATGACAAGAGTAGGTATAGATAACTCAGCATAATACATTTTCTTTGATGAATTACTCAAGTAAAAACTATGTTACTGCAAAGGTAATGTTCCTTTGAAGCTTAAATTTATCCCAATGACTTAGCTGTATGAAAGAACTACACCTTCTCCCTGTCTGGGATGTGGCACTGTTTTAGAATAGGAGAGGCTTCTTCACAAATGCCAAGACTTCAAGGGTGCCACAGCCTTGTTCTAAAGTTGAACAATTCCAGCTGTGAACTGCACTGGTAGGCAATAGACATCTATCAGAGAAGGAGGAGGAAAAACTTTGTTGCCTTAACTTTGAGTTTTTGTTAAAAAACCTAAGAACGATTGGGTCAGACCAATGGTCCACCTATTCCAGTATCCTGTCTTCCAACAATGGCCAATGCCAGGTGCTTCAGAGGGAATGAATAGAATAGGTAAACATCAAGTGATCCATCCTGTCAGCCATTCCAAGCCTCTGGCAAACAGTAATCCCTGCCTATCCTGGTGAAAGGTCCCTCAGTGGCTACTATTTTCCTAATGATTCCCAACATTCTGTTAGCTTGGTGGAAGGAGAGGTTCTAAGGCCTGAGATGTGCAGGTGGTCAGACTAGTTGATCATGATGGTCCCTTCTGGCCTTAAAGTCTATTATTATTGTTACTGTTACTATTACACTAGATCTGTTTGTGTGCTTTGAAATATTTGATTCGTCATTCTAAATCTAAACCGCAAAGGTGACCAAATACGGTGGTGATTGGGTTATGAGAGCACAAGAACCCAGTAGATAAAATAAGAAAGAATTAAATGAAAATTATTGCTATCTAGCATTCAAAGCCAACCGATGGTAGTGTGTACCCCACACAGCCACTAATGTGGGTCTGTGGGTACACCTACACAGCAGTTTAACACTCACAGCTGGCTCGGGTCATCTGATGAGGGCTCATGAGGCTACAATAAGCTGCAGAGCTGTAAAATTGCAGAATAAATGTTTAGGCTCAGGCGGGAGCCTGAGCTCTGGGGCTTTGCAAGCAGGAAGGGTACGGGAGTTTAGGCTCCAGCCTGAGCTTGAACATCTACACAGCACATTTGTAGCCTCACTGCCCAAGACGGCTTAGTCCAAATCAGCTGACCTGGGCCAGCTGTACCCATGCCGAGAGTCTTTTACTGCAATGAAGACATACCCTGAGAGGCAAGTTAAAACACTAGGCTGCACCTGGAGTGGAAGCCAGGTTCAACAAAAGCAATCCTTGACTGCTGGTTATAGGGTCCCTGGTGTAGCAGGAGGACCTGGGTTCCCCTACCAGCCACTGGTATGGGGACATGAGGCCAGAGAAGGTGACAAAGATGACCCAGAGCCCAGAGAAAAAGTGAATGAGGACAACAAGGCCCAGAGTTGTGGCGAAACAGCTGATATTCAGACTTTGGTTTGTTGGACTTCCTATTACGCTGGAAGAGGGGGACTTAAATTGTGACCTGGCCAGAGGGCCAAATCACAGGAAGAGGTGGACTACCAGAGGACCAGAGCAGCTGTCAGTGGTGCCAGATGAGGAAAGATCTGCTGTGCCATGCCCAGATCAAACAGCTGTCAGATTGGAAAAGGTCAGTATTCTGGTAGGTGGTGTAAAGAGTGAAAGCAAAAAAGTTTATTTAGAAAGTTAATTCTATAGTAAATTATTAGGTTACACAATTTCCTCCTTCATTAGAGCAGGATTGTTCTTTACATTCTATTCTGTAGGCTATAAAAAATGCCTGTCACAACGTACCTCACACTGACAGTAGATAGCATCACTGAAACCTGCAAATTCATAGGGACAGCAACACCTGTGTATGCTATAGATGGACACTAATGCGTGGAAAACATGTAACAAGTACTAGTGGCTGTCCTGCAAAAGATATTGAACCTTTGTTTAATTTAGTTAAACATCAAACAGCTCAGATGCTCACTATAATCTCTTTTGTTTTAAAACACTGTGAGAACAAGCTTTTTGAGAAGACTGAGTACCTAATAATCAGCAAAGGAAAAAATCCAGAAGAATGGACTCTACTGGAGAGCCCCTTGAGGTTTGGGATGGAATAGTGGGCTTTTTTCTCTCTCTAGCACCCCCTTCGACTGTTGCTCTGATTCTGTGTCTTGGTCACCTGGTCATACCACACATTGTCCCACCCTTTCTGAGGTAACAAAGTCCAACAGTCCAATGACCTTACTGAAGATCCTGTGCTGACTCTAGATTCTGTGGTACTTCCGCCCTTTTTTTGGAGGCTCTCAGTCGTCCTTCTCCCTTCCTCAGGGGCCTCAATCCACTTTCCCCAATGGCTGGAAGGGGAACCCAGGCCTTCCCACTATACTGGATTCCAGTCCAGGTACCCTATAACGAGCATCCAAGGTCTGTTTTTTTAGACTTTCTGCTACTGCGTCCCAAGACCTTTTCCTGCTGAGGCTTGTCGGTAGGCCTGTCACATAACCCTGCAATCCCCCATCAAAAACCCAGTTTAAAAGTAGCAGTGTGAACCCACTTGCCAGCTTGGTCTTGATCTTTCTTTCCTCTTGGTTTCTCAACTGAATAGTATGCAGGGTTCTCTTTCTCTGCAAGTCCAGATACTGCCCTATTATCAGATCTCACCCAAAAAGCTTGCTCCAACCCAGCAGCTGCTCCAGGTTTCTTGCCAGACTTTGATCCCAGGGGTAACTTTCCCATGGCCTTCCTCCTTGACCCTCCCGATCTGTCCACTCTCTGATCTCCAGATTTCCTCCCCACAGACCCTCTCTAATCTGCACTTTAATTATATAAAGAAGAGAAGCTCCTTTCCCAGGTTTCTTCTTTAACTAAAGTTTAACCCATCTTGCAGGTGCAGCCAAGTAGCATAATTGGCCTCACAAGCCCAAATAACCCTTTCAGAGCCAAGATGGAGTCTATACCTCATCACAAAGTCTTTCAGGAGGGATTTTATGTCCTGGCCAAAACCAGGAAAGGGAAAGGCTATAATTGTTGTTTGAATTTATTCAAACCCTAAAAAATAAACAAACTGGGATTAGGTTCAAACTTTGGACAGAGCCAATGGTTTATTCTGCCTTAAAACATTTGTACCAGTGAGTGAAACTTTATAGCTGAAAGCTGAGGAGGAAAAATGGTTGTATGTTAACACGTCTGCCTTTGGAACTCATTGCAACCGTAAGGGATTTAAGGGTATGTCTACACAGCAATTAGACACCCACGGCAGGCCCATGCCAGGTGACTTAGGCTTGCAGACCTTGGGCTGCGGGGCTGTTTGTTTGGTTGGAGCGTGAGCTCTAGGACCCTCCCACCTCACAGGGTCCCTGGGCCTGGAAGCCTACATAGCAATGAAACAGTCCTTAGCCCGAGCCCTGTGAGCCTGAGTCAGCTGGCATGGGGCGCCGATGGTGTCTAGTTGCTTGTAGCTGGACCCTAAATGTTTCTTCAATTAAAAGTGTAGATCTGTAAAAGAGAACACTGTGCCTCTCCTATCAGATGCCACATTTTTCACTATGAACATATTTGACCATTGCATGATATGCCTTCTTGATTTTCTTTAGGGTGCTTTTGAGGGACTGAAGTAGGATTTAATTAGCCTGCTTAATCAATAACATGTTACAGTGGGATATCATGGGGAACAGAGTTTACTTGGAAGGCAGTATGCCACCAAAAGCCATCAAAGCAACAAAACAGATAGCAGCCCCATCTTTTTGTTGCCACAATTGGTGGCAGTCCAGTGGAATAATTAATTTCCTAGAGGAGAGAGATGCAGATGTTATGGAATGTCCATAATTGGCTCTTTAATCACAAATGATGGATTAGTAATTATTTGCATTTCATAAATGCTGCTTTTTTATTATTAGACAAGCAGCTGAATAGAGAGCTGCTGAGAAATGATACATCCCCAGCATATTTCACAACTGGAATGGGAAAAGCCAGCAAAAAACTTCATTTCCAAAAGTGGTATTTAGTTGAACTCTAGTTAAAAAAGATCAACCCCACATCTAGTTGTACGTTTCCTTGAGGATGTATGATGGATCTTGTTAGTAGATTCTGGGGGTGGCATTAGGGGAGATTTAAAACAGGTAGATTGCAGCTATTTTCTGTGCGGTATAGCCTCCAGACTCTGACTTCATGTGGGGACATTTGACACATATAGAACCCACTGCTGCATTGTGCACTATAGAAAAGCCTATAAAATAATACCACAGTTCGCAAGGCAACTATTTCAGAATCCTGGACCATTGCCACAGAATACTGGAGTAGCAGCAAGTTCGGTTGTTTTTGTGAGGTCAGAACTCAACAGACATGTACAGTTTCCCTCTGTGAGATGACAAACTCCCATTTGGGGTTTAAAACTGTACACGTGAGTTAAGTAGAGACTATCTTCGCACGTCTGTATAGCACTCAACACGTTTTAGGCACTACTGTCATAATGATGATAATAAAAGTAACTGGAATCAATCTAGCCACCTTCTGGGAGAATAGGAAATCAAAGCAGATGCTTTGAAAGCTTAACATTTGCTAGCATAGTGATAAAATTAATAGAATGTGAGCTTCACTACACTAACAGTTTGTGACTGTTTCAAAAATAAACATCTCGGCTTCATCTCAGCATTTATCTATCAGTGTTGGAAAACACTACAGAAACACAAACGTGCCTTCTATTAGCATTATCCCTTAATTACATGAATATGTTTAACAGTGTCAGGGTACCGAAAGAGGCTTTTAACCTATCCCAGAGTGGGACTGTCTGTTGCACAGTTCACACTTAGCTCTGGACAGAATTATTTCCAGTCCATCCATCCCCTTTTGCCTAACTACAGAATAGAAAAAAGTATTTAGTAAGGCACATCATCTCTGTGGACCACATGCGGAACTGGAGACTGTGTTTGCAAGGCACAAGAGGATTTGGAGAACATCAGTCCCTACTACAGGGCTTCTGTTATCATCATCAGGTTGTCTTTCTGTTTCTGTCCACAAGTCTGTCTGTGACAGGATGAATTTCCAGTTGGAGATGGATTTTTACAGCATTTTACCTGTTTGGTTTTCTTGGAATATGCTTCCTCTGTTCTCTGTTTATAAGTACTGTGTTATTTATTTATGAGGCCTCCTATGGAAGCATTTTACTAATGCACAACAAGACTGTAGTGTAATGGGACTGCCTAAGCCCATTTCATCAGGATAAATTGGATCAGCTCAAGGCAATTTTGCAGGTTAAAGAAAATATTATGGCATGTCTTACCAGTGTGCAACACCCTGCTTTGAC
Organism: Mesoclemmys tuberculata; assembly: GCA_007922155.1. Classification (NCBI taxonomy): domain Eukaryota; kingdom Metazoa; phylum Chordata; order Testudines; family Chelidae; genus Mesoclemmys; species Mesoclemmys tuberculata. The sequence continues at coordinate 24,736,544 of ML675617.1, read as the reverse complement.
CTCTCCAAAATAATTTCTGTCTAGTGGCTTATGTAATATTAAGAGTCGGAAGATGTCTTGATCCAAATGTTTGCTAAAAGAAGCATAGAGCACTTGAATAAGGCACCAAATGTTAATCCTCTTCTTAATGTACATGTATGTATGCTGGAAATGATCTCACATGCAGAAGTTTAATACTAGTCACGGACTTCATGCAAATACTCTTTGGGTTGTAAATTCCAGGTATGGAATGTATTCTTTGGTTTTGGTGAGTCTGACTATATTTGAGTTGAAATGGTTCCTTTTTCACTATGGCCCCAATCCCACAAACCTTTATGCATATAATTAACGCTTCTCATGTGATTAAAGTTAGGCATATGTATAAGTACTTGCAGGATCCATGCAGGGTAGTGGGAAAAATATATCTTGAATAACTTATGCCCAACTTTAGCACAGATGACTTCTCAAAAAATTGAAAATGATCTTAGTCTTATTGGATACTTTGCTATTTATGGATCTCCTGCCTGTAAAAGTGGCTAGAAATCCTTTATTTTAGCAACCACCTTTTGAAAGAGGGTCACAACCTTTTCTTCTGGATGAAGAGACATCTGTAGGTGTCCATGTATTACTAACCTCCAGAATAAATTACTGTAATGCACACAATGGGGATACACCTAAAACTGTTTGCAAACTTAGCTGCTGCCGAAAGTGCCTGCCTCCTTATTTAAGCACAATTTCTTAGAAGCATATTTATGTCTATTCATCTATGTACAATTGAAGGTGTTGATTTAGATCCGCTGCTTGCTCCTTTATAGTGTACTGTCGTACAGCAGTGGCTCTGCCTGTTTCTCTCTCCTGGTCTTCTGCTGCTCCACCTACCCACTACCTCTTTCTAGGTTGAGGTAACTTAGCCCTCCAGCTAGGTGACAAGAAATGTAGACTCTTCTCTCCCTCAGGGAGACTCTGAGAGGAAACAATCTTCCCCAGTTCCTGGACACAGCTAACCTTCTCTCACATAGTGAGAGCTCAAGGTCTGCTCTCCCTTCCGGGTAGGTACCAACTAAGTTCCTCCTCCCTCAAAGCCTGAAACCCAGTCAGACCAGTAACCATTAACCCTGGGGCAGCATGTCCAGTGAAGAGTCTAATTCTAGAAATTGTTCCTTTCTTTGGTCTGGCAGGGCCTGGATTTCTTCCTTTCAGGATTTGCTGTGAGACATCTCTGTTCTCCTAGGCCCTCCCTGAAAGTGCAGGTAGAACAGCGTAGGTGTGTGGAAGATGAAAATGGCATTTATAATGTGTGGAGTTTCTTTTATAAATATGTCTGAGTTTTTGCAACATACACATACACACAATATATGCTAAATAACAGGCACCTAGGTGAAAACCTGGGCCATACTGAAGTCTGTGACAAAACTTCCATTGATGTCAATGAGGCCAGGATTTCACTTCTAGAGTTCTATGTAAGCAATCAATAAATTGAAATCACTAAGTAATATTAAAGGAAACCTACGGCATAGCCTGGGTGCGCATGGAGGTGTAGAAAAAGAAGTGTGACCATCTGTGCAAACTTCAGGGGCCAATTAAATTGAACTTTCTCAACAGATTTGGTTAGATTTGTATTGGGATTTCAGTTCAGATTTGTTTAGCTATTTAAGACATGTTAAATCAGTAAATCTGGGGGCATAGTAAAAGCATATGCAAGGTATAAAGTTTAAAACAAAACCAAACCCTAGCAAAATGTTTCCAATTCATAACCCTACTCCTAAATACTGATTCCACAGGAGATTCAGTGGGATAAAGAACTCACTAAACTGTAAACAGTCTCAACACTGTTGTACTCTTATCTCATATACTGCATATTAAAACTTCCTTTATTATTTCTCAAGAAAATAACACTCAATACTGCTTAGCTTCAATAATATATTAGTAACTAAAGTGGACTTGAACTAGAAAGACTTCCTAACTACATGAATTTATGTAGTCACTAGAAACAAAGTCATATCTCCTTCCTTAAAAGGTAAGATTAAAAACTGTAGAGATGGAAGAAGAAGGGAAGGGATTTTTATTTATGCCTGATGAGCATTTAGTCACCAGGTGAAAATGAATTTATGAACTCTTTAGAAAACATGATATTGTCAGCTTTATTTAGCGCACACACTAAGCAGCAAAAGCTTTAGTTTGGAAAAACAAACAGGGACCAAAGCCCATAATGATAAAAGGGAGAACTCAAGGGGCTTTGAACTGGACTTATAGTTTCGACAGATGCTGATGAATCACAACAATTTGCAGCTGAAAGAGAGAGAGAACTTTATTTAATATGAGTAGAATGTGTAAGCTCATACTTTCAATGCCAACAGATAAAACAGGAATAAAGAGCACAATAAATAAAAAACGGAATACATTTCCATCAAATTCTGTTTCCTAAAAGATTGCTTCTTCACCCCCAAAACCTAAAGAATCATTTCAGATGACACTGGATTTTCATGTAATTTAACTTCCACTGTCTCAGAGTAATGTTCTTTTTAAATCAAGAGCTGAGATATATCATCACTGTTCAGAGAGAGAGAGAATGAAATGGCTAATTGAGGTTATAATAGAAGCTGGCTATCATCCAAGAACTCTACCACATGAAATACTGAATTAATTGATTGGCCTGAACTCCCACAGGATTGTGATGCAAGAACATACCAACCAATTACGTTGTCTATCTAATATTCTATCTACCTGAGGTTTTTCAAGAGTGCCTATCACTATGTTATCTGTGAATGAACTAGACATTCACCCTGACGGTAGGTTCATATTCTCCACTAACTCATTACATACAAATGCTTTTACTTGTCATTTTGCTTCTCCCTTTTTCTCTTTTCCCTCCCCCCAGCTTAGGAGGAGATGCCTGATAGGGGGATGGAGTGTGAGTGACAAACACATTTTGACATGGTGAGATGAAATTCAATATTTCACAGTTATCAATTTATTGCAAATTAGTCTATTTCAGAATGAATTGTTAGAGGCCTATCCATATTTTGACTTCTATTAATATGGAAAATTAAGGAAAGTGTGGGCCTATTACAGAATGGGGGAGGCAACCTAGTGACAGAGGATGTGGAGAAAACTGAGGTACTCAATGCCTTTTTTACCTGTCTTCACAGACAAGGACAGCTCCCAGACTACTGCACTGGGCGGCACAGAATGGGGAGGAGGTGAACATCCCGCAGTACTGAAGGAACAGGTCCAGGACTATTTAGAAAGATTGGACATACACAAATCCATGGGGCCAGATGCAATGCACCCGAAGATGCTGAGGGAGTTAGCTGATGTGATTTCAGAGCCATTGGCTATTATCTTTGAAAGCTCTTGGCAACAGAGGGAGGTCCCAGATTACTGGAAAAAGGCAAATATAGTGCCCATCTTCACGAAAGGGAAGAAAGAGGATCCAGGGAACTATAGGCCAGTCAGCCTCACCTCAATCCCTGGAAAAATCATGGAGCAGGTCCTCAAGGAATCCATTTTAAGGCACTTAAAAGTGAGGAAGGTGATCTGGAGCAGTCAACATGGATTCACCAAGGGAAAGTCGTGCCTGACCAACCTGATTGCTTTCTATGAAGAGGTGACTGGTTGTGGATGAGGGGAAAGCAGTGAACGTGATATACCTTGACTTTAGCAAAGCTTTTGATACGATCTCCCACACTATTCTTATCAGCAAGTTAAAAAAATATGGGTTGGATGAATGGACTACCAAATGAAAAGAGAATTGGCTAGAGCAAAGGGCTCAATGAGTAGTGATCAATGGCTCCATGTCTAGCTGGCAGCCAGTCACAAGTGGAGTGCCCCAGGGGTTGGTTCTGGGGCTGGTTTTGTTCAACATCTTCATTAATGACCTGGAAGAGGGAGCAGATTGCACCCTCAGCAAGTTTGCGAATGACACTAAGCTAGGGGGAGTGGTAGATACCCTGGAAGGGAGGGATAGGATACAGAAGGACCTAAACAAATTGGAGGATTGGGCCTAAAGAAATCTGATGAGGTTCAACAAGGACAAGTGCAGACTCCTGCACTTAGGACGGAAGAATCCCATGCACAGCTACAGACTGGGGACCGACGAGCTAGGCAGCAGTTCTGCAGAAAAGTATCTGGGGGTTACAGTGGATAAGTAGCTGGATATGAGTCAGCAGTGTGCCCTGGTTGTCAAGAAGGCTAATGGCATATTGGGCTGCATTAGTAAGAGCATTGCCAGCAGATCACGGGAAGTGATTATTCCCCTCTATTCGGCATTGGTGAGGCCGCATTTGGAGTACTGTGTCCAGTTTTGGGCCCCCCACTACAAAAAGGATGTGGACAAGTTGGAGAGAGTCCAATGGAGGGCAACAAAAATGATTAGGGGGCTGGAGAACAAGACTTATGAGGAGAGGATGAAAGAACTAGGCCTGTTTAGTCTGCAGAAGAGAAGAATGAGGGGGGATTTGATAGCAGCCTTTAACTACCTGAAAGAGGGTTCCAGGGAGAATGGAGCTAGGCTGTTTCAGTGATGGCAGGTGGCAGAACAAGGAACAACGGTCTCAAGTTGCAATGGGGGAGGTCTAGGTTGGACATTAGGAAACAGTTTTTCACTAGGAGGGTGGTGAAGCATTGGAATGGGTTACCTAGGGAGGTGGTGGCATCTCCATCATTAGAGGTTTTTACGCTGAGTCTTGACAAAAACCTCGCCAGGATGATTTAGTTAAGGATAGTCCTGCTTTCAGCAGGGGGTTGGACTAGATGACCTCCTGAGGTCCTTTCCAACTCTAATATTCCGTGATTCTATGTGGACTGGAATTGTAAGTGTGTGCTCATTTCTGAGGTTCAGACTTGATAGCCCTGAAGGAACATACCAATATATTGATAGCCAATTTATTGATGGAACATACCAATATATTATTTCTAAGCAACAATTTGAACCTCTTTATTCTGACTGCTCTTTCTTTACAGTCAGATAACATTCCTCTCACCCACAAATTATCTCCTCTCCTCTTCCCCCCACACTACAATCCCTTTTAAACTGTCAGTTCAGCATCTGGCTGGAAGTAGGATGCAATAAATACTTTGGGCTGCTAGAGGCCAATGCGGTTACAAATGTGTTTTTAAATGCCCACTGACAATATGGTCAATGTCTGAAGTCTGCTAGTTGCCTTTATAACTCAACACGAAGGTTATAAATAGCATTGCAGGAAAAAATAAGGCAAATGGAAACCGTCAATTCTAAATGGCTTTCCTTTTATAAATTAAACTCTGTATGAACTGAAAGGTCAGTACTTGCTTTTGTCAATGTGTGTGTTTCCTGATTTTTGGGCCAGGATCAGGTTGAAGGGGAATATAGGTGGGAAAACATTCACGTTTCTTAGTCTTTGTGCTACAACGGATCAGTGTTGCTCTTCTAAACATTATACAAGTATTCTTCTGCCTACTGATGCTACAGTCAGTGCATTGTGCCTACTAGAAACTTGAATTGAGAACAACATGTCTGAGAAAAGTTCAAAACAACGAAAAAAACAAAACCCAAAGTTCAAATATACAGTTTAATCAAATGGATAAACCAAAATAGGAAAGGCGATACTTTAGGGAGAACAGGGAAATGCAACAACGAGAAGTAATGAGCTCAGACGAGAACCTCATATTCAAACTTTCTAAAAGGAAGAGGTGGCCTTTCGGATACCAAACCCAGTTCCCAACTCCACCTAATGTTTTTTATATTAAGTCAGATTGCATACAAAAAGAGTCCTTTTTGTCAGTTAATGTATCGATGCAGTCAAAGTCTCGTTCAATTTCTGTAATGTCAATTCTGAACCCAAATCATAGCTCTGATTTGGCTTGAATCCCAAACACCTGATAGTGACTCTCAGTCTCAGGCAAAAAACACCAGGGGCAAATCCTGAGGATTTTAATCAGTCAAACTCCCAAGCTTGGGCAGGAGAGCAAAATGCTGAGGCCCTTATTCAGGCAAACTTCCAATGGAGAAGACATTGGGACTCAGGACTTGGTCCTCCAAGTAAAAACTAAATACTAATACAGTTGTCAGCTCTAGCAAGTAATAACTGAATTGTTGTTATTTCCAGATTGACTTGATATTTTATTTATCCTGCATCACGCAGCACATGGAAGTAAGATGCACGTGCCCCATTTTACACTTCAAGCTGTGATACACAGAAAAGTAGTTTGTCCCATAATGAAAGATAGGTATGGAATTTTCCAGTTGATGTCCTCAAAGATGTCAGCAAATTTGATTTCCTGGCAATATACAAAGAAAGCAAGGAATTTAAATAACAAACCAAAGAAATCAAAGGCCCTTGCTATGCTCCACTCATCATATGAGTCCATGTTGACAAACCTGCTAATAGAAGAACATATTGTTTGCTCTCTGACACACATTCAGTGTAGAAACTGCTCCTCCATCTTGCCATTCTAAATTGTCTCATGCCTGATTGAAGTTATATTCTACAGTTAAAAGTAACATGGAAATTGAAGTCTTGGACTGGACACTGAGAGGCTAATTTGTATTATCAGCATGCGGAATGGTCTAGACAGACTGTGTGCTGTCTAGCCCATAGCAAGGGGCAGTGTTATTCCGCTGTACATGGGTAGGAGATTGTGACTACTATAGTCACAGTCCTCCTGCTACTCCAGGAAGGGAGTAAACTATGAAAGGCCAATCTATGTCTGTCGCAGCAAAATACTTCCCAACGCACTGATCTGACTATGCCTCCAGACCTGTTCGGCATGGGAAGATTGGAGTCAATTCTCTATTCATTCCTCTTCCCCTTCTGCCCACCAACATAAAAGGCTACATAGTGGCTCTGTAGAGCCTGCTTCTTCACAGATGCAGGAAGTCTTAAAATGTAAGTGGGGAATCATCACTGAAGAGGTGAGTTTCCAGTGGTGTCCTGCAGGGATCAGTATGTGTCCCTATGTTATTTAACATTTTTAATAATGACCAAGAAGAAAACATAAAATCAACTCTGATAAAGTTTGAAAAGGACTCAAAAATTGAAGCAGTGGTAAATCATGAAGAGAACAGATCACTGATTCAGAACAAACTGGATCACTTGATTAGCTAGGCACAAGCAAACAATATGCATTTTAGTACAGCCAAACATAAATGGATGCACCTAGGAACAAAGAATTTAAGCAGTACGTACAGGATGGGGAACTCTATCCTGGAAAGCAGTGCCTCTGAAAAAGATGTTTGGGTCCTGGTGTATAATCAGGTTAACATGAGCTCTCGGTACAACAGAGTGGTCAAAAGGGCTAATACAACCCTGAGAAGCATAAACAGGGGAATCTCGACTAGGAGGAGGGAGGTTACTTTACCTTTGTATACAGCACCAGTGCAACTTCTGCTCGAATACTGTGTCCACTTCTGGGGTCCACAATGGTAGAAAGATGCTGATAAATTCGAGAGGGTTCAGAGAAGAGCCATGAGAATGACTACAGGATTAGAAAACCTGCCTTATGATGATAGTTATGAGGAGTTTAATCAATTTAGCTTAATCAAGTGAAGTTTAGGGGGTGACTTGACAACAGTCTGTAAGGACCTACATGGGGAACAAATACTTAATAATCCTTCAATCCTTTAAAGATCCTTCAATCTAGCAGGAAAAGGTATAACATGGTCCAATGGCTGGAAGTTGAAACTAGACAAATTCAGACTAGAAATAAGATGTAACATTTTACCAAGTTTCACAGTGGAGTTTCCATCACTGACCATTTTAAAATCAAGATTGAATGCTTTTCTAAAAGATCTGCTCTAGGAATGATCTTGGGGAAGTTCTATGGCCTGTGCTATACAGGAGATCAAACTATAGGATCGCAATGCTTCTTTCTGGTCTTGGAATTTATGAATATGGCACAAAGGAACAAAGGGGTGCCTTACTCCAACCTTGCTCTTTTGTAGATGCACAAGACTGGCTGTGATCTACCCCAATAATATCAGAGCTGGATTCTGATCCGCTTACTCATATATTGGTACCATATAATATAGAGTAGTACATTTTTCTGTGAGTTGGCCACTTATAATCAACATGAATGACTATTCACAGCATGTGGAAGGATATAATTATCTGGTCCAGAGTGGTTTGCACTGACATCATTCCCACTTCATGGAAAACAGACACACCAAAAGTCACAAACAGCAATGATTCCAAATTAAATTTCTGTATTGTTGTATGTTTCCAAAAAGACAGACTAGATATACTGACAGAAATGGGTGGTTGAAAACTTCTGCTCATGCTTTTGGACAATAGTGCTGTTGGTTCTCTTGAAAGGAAGAAAAAGGGAAAGTGCCTTCATTTCCAAACTGACAGATGCTATTGTACATACAGATACAGGGTAACCTTGCATGGTCTCAGGTTTGCCAATCATCTGGTAACATGGGAAGATAATCTGGGGACAGATTCACAAAACTAGATTTTTCTCTGAATTACATTTATTTTGTCATAGAAAGCCAGCCATATTGATAGAAAAGGCAGCTTCCCCTTAAATTGTCTACAACATTCTTTCCTTAGGTGACAGTTGGTGATCATATGCTCGCTTACAGTTTCATAATAAAATACAGCACACAGTGCAGCCACTACTTTCCCTGTGACCGAATCCCCAGCATTGATGTCAGGGGAGAGGGAGCTTAATGGCCCTGTTCCCTAAGTGACTGCCTCTTTCCTGCTCCTATTCTTTCCCACGCAGACAAACCCCACAGTTACCAGCACTGATGTCAGGAAAGCTCATAGATCCTGCTCTGTGAGCTGCTGCTTCTCCTGAAGTTACCTTTTAGGGCTGGCTCAGTCACCGCTGCCAAATCTGCAGCTGTAGGTGCCCAGGGTTTACCCTACCAGGGATATGCTGAAATGTTAGTGTGATGTTTACTGCTCATGCTGCAATGCTGTGAGGTATAAAGTCAGCTGACCCAGTACTCAGAGCTGATGATAATTGGAACTTCCTGAGGAAATTGGATGTCTCCTCCTTGGTAGCTCTAGATCACTGCTAGGAATTATTATTATATTTATTTATGTATTGTGGCCTCGCTGGGGCAGATTACAGGATCTCCCCCCCGCCTTGAACAAGAAATCTTCATCCACTATTCTCCCAACTCACTTCCTCAATAAGCAATTCTGAGAACATTTCATCCACCCAAGCTGGTAGGAACAGTTTGGGGCATGCAGATGAGAGAAAGCACAACGAATCTTAGTTGTGCAGTAGAAAGTCCAGTTAAATGATCTCTGTAAGGGATCCAGCTTTGCATAAAACAGTCTGATCACCTTTGATCACACACCCACCAATGACATCAGATGGGATACAAAGTGTGCTGCTGGTACAGTGGTTGTCATCACATAGACAATATTTACCCACAGTGGGATCTGAGATGCTACACTTTCACTCAACCTACAGAATAGAAAATAGGTAAACAAATAGAAAGAAAATTGCATGTCACCTAAAAGCCATTAAACTTTAGAAAATAGAATGCTTGGGGGGATGAAGGAGTGTCTTCCAAAGAACAGATAGAATTTTTCTTACAAAATTAGACTAGTTGCTATATGGTCCCCTGTTGAATTTAGTGCACACATTTTGCACTGTTTCAGAACAGGGGAAAATATTACTAGTAGTTCAGAGCAACTGAATATATTTTTGTTCTCTGATCATCTTTTTCTAAAGAAAGCTAAAGGGTCAAACTTGATTTATAATACAGGAGTTGCAAATATATCTTCTGAGGGGTAGACTCCCCTTAGACTGGAGTTTTCTTTTGAAGGAGGATGTTCTGCATAACTTGCTTCTGGTTTCTCAAGAATATGGACTAAATTCATTGTTCTCACAAAGATGGCAACACTTGAGGGCCCTCTACTTCTATTTCTTCAAATAGTCCTTTATTAGCATGCCTCAGCCTACTTGTTCAGTTCCTCCACGGGTTCCAAATACATTCATTTCCACGTGCTTACTGATTTTTTTTTCTTTAAGAATGCTCAAAAATGAACTGGAAATTGTTGCTGGGCAAGGCATATTTCCTTTTTACTGTATAAAAGGCGTTAAATTGAAGTACATTGCATTTTATCCATACTAGTACAATTTTGAAAGCATTTTTCTATTGCTACACACAAATTACTCTACGCAGAAGCCAGATATTGGATTTTATGTGAACTAAAAAAACTGACAATCGAGGACAATGTTATAGCTATATTTTTCCATTAAAAAAATCTTGTCGTCAGGTATGACTATTTTAGGTACCATAACATTTTGCAAGGTTGGTTCTTTGTGCTGCAAAATCGAGCTTATTTGCTACAGTAAACTTTTCCATAGAAATTATTTCGAATGGTATTTAGGCAAGTAACCAAACGCCTCCTGTGAGGCAGACCACCCTTAACTCACATTTAAATCAATGGGTGCTGAACATGCCGAGTCCCACAAAAGAGATGCTCAGCACCTTGCAGGATTAAGACCATACTTCTCTTTAGTTTGCTACACTGCAAAGTTTGTCCACTTTTACTTACATAGACACGATTGCCACAGTATTCTTAGTATTACCCACATTTCTCTGTACAGATGTGGAAAATAACAGAGTAATCAGTTCCGGAGAGGTAGCCGTGTTAGTCTTTATACAGCAAAAACAATGCAAGTCAGCAAATTTCTGCAGAAATTTGTTAGTCTTTAAAGCGCTACAGGACACTTTTCTTTTCTTTTTTTTCTTCTTTTTTTTTTTTTTTTTTTTTGAGTAATCTGTGTTAATTTTTTAGGATCTCATAATTCACCTCAGTTTATTTGTTTGATATTATCCTGTTTTAGGGTCCTTGAGGAAACAATGGTGAAGCTATTAATTAGGGAATACTTACCCACTTTGCTACAATTAGGCTAGCAAGGTTTATTCTTCGGAGGAAGAATGAACCTGGAATCAAAGGGGATACCACACCATTAAAGTCTTGGATTTGAGAGGAAAGAAGCTGGAGTAGGCAGCAGAAGCTGGAGGTGAGTCTCAAACAGTGACACAGAGGATGCTGTGAGCATTGTCTGATACTCCCAGCCCAGAAGCAAGAGGTCTGCACTGAAAGGAACTTTCCCTACACTTGTAAAGAAAGAATAAAGTTTAGATAATTTGAACCAGGCATATAGATCTTTGTTGTTTTATCTTTTTTCTCTACATGCTATTTACCTTTGAGGGAATAAAGAACACTTTTCAAGTAGCTTGGCCTATCATGTTAACATAATTGGCAATCAGAGGGGCTGCCACCCACAGATCTAATCCCAAAATGGCTGGAATGCATGGTTCCACCCTTAAGAGTTGTGCAAAAAGGCAGGCCTGTCACATGAGAGGTACACTCATAAGGGGCTGAAAGGAATCTAAAATGCAGCTTGCCCTGTAACTGTCACAACTTACTAGATTAAACTCTGCAAATCATGAGACTCTGTGACGTTATATACAGTAGTTTTCTATTTTACGGCTAACATTTCACAAATGGGTGCCTAAAGGTAAGCTTAGAGAGTTCATATAAACACCCAAATAATTAGCCCAATTTTTAAGGATGGTGATGCAGGAGAGAAACTTCAATATTAATGAAAAATGAAATTAATACAATTATAAATTTTAAATGTTCTGTCATTCAACTTGCCTATGCCTTTACTGTAGGTTAGAGAATATTTACCATTACTTCCATTTATCTGTGGGTTTAGAGAAAAATAATTCACATGCATATTTTTGTTTATTATATGCACTATTCAAGCTAATCAAAGGAATTCCAGGAGACTTCTGCTTTCTGTCACCCTGGTGACAAGCAAATGTCAGGAAGATAATCCCTCTTTAACCATAAAAACATGTTCTATTAGCCCTCAGGGTGTTGTTCAAATTCAGAAAAGCTGTACTTTAAACTTCACCTTGCTTTAACATTTATAATATTATTTTCTTTGTGCTATGTTTAAAAGATGTATTGGTTACCGACATTTGTGCTTTGTACAGAATATTTAATAGAAGTTTAATTACTGTAACAACTCTCAGAAGCTTGGGTCAAGGAACAAACAAATCCAAGGAATGTTTTATATATACCAGAAATCCTCCCTCTTGTATGAGATCAGTTTGTTACAAATATAATCGTTCTTTCAAGAAAATAAACCATGTACAACATACATATTTGAGGAAGACACCTGATTGTGAAAAAAAACTGGGGATGTTCTTTGCAGGATACCTCCAAAAGGAGTGTAGGTATGTGTTATTAGAGCAAAAAATCCAGGTAGAAAAGTGGGCTAGAGCAAACCCTCTCCCTTTTTCCCCCCAAAGAAAAACCTCACCTTATGTCCTTAAAACTTTGAAGAAAAACATTTGTAGCTGGAAATATTTTAAACCTTTTGTTTATTTCTTAAATGTTGAAATGGCAAACACCTCTGTGAAATGCATACCTACAAATATGTTTTCTAAACGGAAAGCTCCTAATATAATGTAAATGCTATGTAAATGGTAAAATGGTTTATATACCAACCTGAAAACCGATTACAAATACAAGAAGCCAATTACAGAATACTTATAGTAGTGGGGAATTTATTAGTAAGCCATGTGGCATGCTTAACCAACTCCCTCATCTTGAAAGACCCAAATAATCACTTTATTTTTAGTAACAATTTAAAGTAACTAAGAATTATTGACTTTTAAAAGGACTGTTTTGAGCATTAAAACCCTAAGTTTAAAATTAAACTTAACTATATTAAACTTTAACTATAAAGCTCTCTAATAAAATTGAAAGAATAACTCAGAAAATGAAATAAAGAAACAGAGAATTAAAACTCTAAATTTAAAGACTGTCTGACACTCTCCTGCCTTAAAGAGAAGGAAATATAACTGTTAAGAAAAAAATTACAACCCAAATGCATATTTCCATTAACAAACCACATATTAATAAGATCAATGGGTTCCTAAGAGCAATGTATGAAGGTACTGATCCAACAAAAGATTGAAAGCAATCAACTTTAAATCTAAACAGCCTGAAACAGGTGTGTTTTTCTATAATTTCAAGAAGTGAGCTCCTCGCTCACAAACACACTGCTACCACTCTCAAACACAATCACTAATTAACTTATCCCATCCATCTCTACTAGTAAACTACCACAGACAACCAAGAAAAAAATATAGAAGACTCAAGAAGAAATTAACCCAATGAAAACCTACCCAAGACTTTAACATGAAATGGTAAAAATAAATTAACTCAGCCATTCCTCAGAGATTAGATTTTAAAACTTTAATTATTTTATTGGAAAATGGATATGCTATTTCATGGGAAATAATAGGAATTTTGTGAGAGTGATGACAGAGTGTGGACTATAGTTTTGGCCCTGAAGAGCAGGCAATTGTCTTAAAATTTCAAGATTACTACTAAAATTACAGTCCGAGCTGTTATAGCACAACATTACATTATGAATAAGTGCCAAAAAAGGGAAAGTTAATGATTTCTCAAGACCGTTATGGTTTTTCTCCTCATTAAAATCTTAGAGGTGTGTATAATGCTATCGAATTCAAGGATTACACAATATAGTCTAATATTTCCCCGTTGGAAAAGACAACAAAAAATAGGAAATGTCATACAGAGCTATCACTACGATTGAAAATGGATGGATTTATGTTGTGAGAGACTAAATTGGAGAAACACAGATCTCCATATAAATTGCTATTCAAAGAGATAAATAAAAAAACACATTGACTCAGGGACATTATTATTATTCTGAATTCAGTTACACTGGTTATATATTGATGCCTCATAAAATATATTGGCTTTAATTTAGACTGATGAATTTTAATAAAATGCACAAACATTTCCCAGTTAAAATACAGCAAGATGTACAATGTACTAGTTTCAGAAAACATATCTTCATTTAAGCAGGAGGTCTTAGGGATACCTTAATTTGGTAGAAATAAATTTGTTTATATGAATAATACATTGACTAGTAGAAAATGCTGCTGGTTTCAGTGCCAGCTCCAGTTCAAAGGATGTCAAGGTTTCAGTTGGTATGCTGTGATTCAAAGAAAGTATTGATTTAAATTAACTTTCTGTGCCTTCATTAGTTTCTGTAAGCACTTTACTGGTGGTATTCCCCACTGTGAGAGAGCTGTTGGGTGTAGAATTGCTTGTACCAATTAAACGGCAATTTAAAAAAAAATTAAACCAATAACACAACAATGAAATGTTATTACGTTGGATGAAAAAGTGCACTGCTTCCAAAGAAACTATTTCTTTCCAATACACTTATTGATATAAACAATTATGTTTATTTATTTATAATTATGTTTAATTTTTGTTCTGGGGGGATTATAAATGATAACCATGCCTTGCAGTGTAATATGGTACAACTGAGCTGACATGAACAACAACTTAAAGATTTCCTTGGGCAGTTTGTGGCACCTTAGAGGTGCATTTGGCAGGGAAAAGCAGCTGTAACAACTGAGCAGAGATGACCAGAAATATTTCGCCAGCAGAAGATAGAGTTAGGCAAATGAGTTGAAGGGCATGTTCATCAGCACCCTTCATTCCTGCTTTGGGAACGAGCAGTGCAAACTCCCTTCTTCCCCGAGTGCCTCAAATCGGTAGGCCATAACCCAGTCCTACAGGTCCAGGCTATACCGCTGCGCTTCATATATTAATCCTACCACTCTTCCTGCTGGTCTCATTCTATGAGCACCTGTAACCTGTTATTCACTCATACAAAAATAACTTTTAAACTTTTGTTTAAAGTTTCTTTCTGCCAGTGTATGTCACGATCTTCCCCAACTGTCTGCAGACAAATACAAGCAAGACTTGCACAGTAGGCTAGAATATACCATCTACTGATATAGTAATGCAGGGGGAAAAAAGAAAGGTAATATTACCCAATTTCAGGATTGAGCACAGGAAAATCAGGAGACTGGGGGCATAGGATTTGATTGTTTCATCAAAGTGCATTTTAGAAGTCAGCGGCCACAAAGAAGATACAGTTTTGAGATGAGATTTAAAAAAGACTCAGGGAGTAGTTAATTAGGCACTAGGAATTAGGGAGATTGTTCCAGATTGGTAAGGGCAGTGAGAGTGAATGATCTACTGTCCACATACAAAGGGGGGGAGGAGAGAGAGAGAGAGAGAGAGAGAGAGAGAGAGAGAGAGAGAAAAGGGAAGGCAGATGTAAGCCTGGTATTTGTGAAAAATAAACTGTAAAACAGGCAGAAGGAGATTAGTGAATGGGCTTCTACTAAGTTTATAGAGAATCTTCAAGGCTTGAAGGGAGAATGCCTACTGGAGTCTGAAGCAGGAAGCCTCAAAAGAATTCCAGGTATGAAGGTAATGAGTTTACACTTTTGGATACAAGTGAGGATAAAATCTGGATGCATAATATTCACAGGTACTGTCATTGGAACATCCCTCTCTGCACCTCCACAACCATGATCACAACAAACACACAAATCATGGATGCGCAGCTCTCAGAAGCTATGGAGATTTGGTTTCCAGAAGCAACCAAAAATTAAATGACTATTCCAATCATCATCCTAAATCCACCCTGAATCTACATAGCTGCCTTGATCCACAAAGAGCAGCAAGCCTGCTGCTCATTGAACTCAATGGGACTCAATGAGCTAAAGCTCTTAAGATCAGATCTTGTGAGCACTTCTTTGTAACAGATTACAAGGTCATGCCCAACTGTTCAAGGGTCAAGGCACAGAAGTACAGGGACAGGAATGACTTTGAGAACATGCTCTCTTGGGAGACTCCCTATTCTTCCTGAATTAATAAAGGTCAGAACTGCTGTGACAATCAGCCTTTCGTAGTATTTCCATTTCTGAACTGAGCTGAAGCTAGCTAATGAAGAGGCTTGGCACAAAAAATAAAAGTTCACAAAGCTTTTTTGAACCTTTAGAAGACGGAGTTGAGTTCAATTCTTTTTCAGAGCTTTTTTCCACCCAGCCCAAAATACAAGCATATTGTCTCACATTTCTTTCCCTCTTTGTGCTCCTCTCCTCAATCTCTATCATATTGCTACAGATGCCCCAAACTCTCTGGTTTGGGTTTCAATTGTTTCAGTAACCCTATATAAGAAGGTTTGATATTGAGGGGAAGGGTCCTGGATTTGGATTTCAAGAAAAAACAAAACTGAAGTTAGCCAAACTTAGAAATTACATTATGAAGCTGCAGAGCTTTCCCATCTCCCAGGTTAGAAAACGGAGCCTAGGAGTGAGGAGACCTGGGTTCTGCCATATGGCAATGGCAGAGAATCCTGGAGTCACTGTTTTCTATCACCGTTCAAGGAACTTTCTGAGAATAAAGACAATGGTACTATTCTAAATCAACTCAGTTTTCTCTGATTCAATAGAGAGCATCTGCCTAGAACCTTCTCTAGCCTCATCCTGCTGCAGACAAAGAAACAGCTCAGACATTGGTCAAGTCAATTAAAATCTCAGAGCCTAAATCCTTCATTTGTAAAAATGAGCCTCTCTCTCTTTCTCTCTCACACACACACCTCCCTGTGCAAAATGCCTAAAAACTATGAGTCTATGGGTGGAAGATGGTATATTATTTAAGTGTTTATCATCATGATCATTATTATACAGTTGTGTTCTGTTAGGCCTGTGGTCAGCAAACCCTCCACCCTGTCAAAGATTTCAGGGGCAGCGACCTGATCCCATGCAGATTCCTCAAGGGGCAGCTTACTTCATTTATTAAGTAGCTCTAGGTCCATAAAAAGCTCTTCATGTCCTTACTGCAATTTCAATGTCATGCCACCTCATTCTATGCCGACTGGTAATAGCGAATCCCCATTTTGATTTCAACCTAGAAGGTAGCCAGGACTCTATGAATATTAATCAATCTTGAAGTAAAATCATTTTCATTGCTATATTAGGTCAAGTAAATGTATTATAAATAGCTTTATAATACTGAGTTTAGTTTCTCTCTCTCTATTTTGAACTTATTAAAATAAAGGTAAGTATAGAGAACACACTGAAAGACATTAATGGGAAATACCTAGGAATGCATGTGAGCTTTAAATACAGGTTCTTCCTTTTCTTTCTGACATACAGAAAGCTCTGGGGCACTTTACGAATTTAGTTGGTTCATCGGTAGCAGTCAGATTTTAGCTAAGAGGTTCTGATTATGACTGAGAACAGTTTGTCATTTCAGATTGTCTTGTCATGAAGGGTAGTGCAGTGTTTGCCTCATTGCCCTTGTAAAAGAACGTGGGGTTTGAGATAGAGCGGAATAGATTTCTCATGGATTTGTGAACTCCCTGTTGTATTGTAACCTCCATCTTGGACTGTAACTTTTACTTCACAGAATAACCTCTATTTTGGATTAGAACATCCAGTTTGTATTTGGGGCTTGGTAGCTACTTGAATGACTATGGCTGAGAAGCCATCCTAGAGCAATCTAGGACCATGAACTCAGACTTTCAACTACTTGCCCATGACCATGGGGCAATGGACTCTACACTGAAACCTGACTGTGGAGAAGGAGCTGGAATTTCCCAGCTGAAGCACATGGGCAAAAAAGGACAAATAATGTATTTAAAGGGGGACTTCTCCGAACAAAGGTCCATTTACCTCTGTATGCCAGAAGGTTGGGCTGGATAGAAAGAGAAAAGACAGGAAAGACTCTGCCCTTGCCTGAAATACTGACCAGACTTCCAACTCACAGAAGGGGTGAGATCAGATTAAGGAGAGAGGGAGGTGACTCTTAGGTCCGCAAAGATCTACTGCTTTCTTAATAGTAAAATGACTGTGGATATGAAATTCCTTTGTTAAGCCTGTATGTCCTACTTGCTTGCCATGTTGTCTCTAACAAGGTTAATGGAGATGGTCAGAAAACTCACAGCATGAAAATTTGAAGGAGCAAGTGTAAGCAAGTGAGGACTCGGGAAGACTGAGGCTCTCGATTTGGAGTTTAAGGCAGACCTGCATCGCAAGGAAAAGTGGTGAACAGGGTGTCTGTACCTGGCAGTGTACCTTGGACATCCCGAGCTAGGAACAGTGACCTGGCTCTGTCCAGACGTAGGGGGCTTAGAAGGATGTGGGACCCAGAGTTTATATCCACTCACAACAGATTGGTGTCCATCCAGAGAAGGGGACTGAGCCAGGTTGTGAGAGGCCCTGACTCCAAATCTGGTGCAACCCTGGGATCTGTGGAAAGTCAGAGATATCTGTGTAGAGGCCCTGTCCCCACAACAACTCCCCAGTTTTTCTGATGGGGGAGAGGAAGGAATCTGCACCCTACACCAGGTTGCAGTAAGTTACTCACGCAAGGGACATTCCAGTTCCTTCCCATGACTCCCTCATGAGGCAGCATAGCTATGCACTTCCCCTTAGGGACACTGAGAAAAGGCTCAATCTCACTTAGTAAAGTGGCACTAGCATTTATTGGGCAAATCCAGTCCCTCGGTAGATGGCTGTAAACATGCTTGCAGAGGGCCCTAGACCTAACAACACTAATGTAGCTCTGCTGTATAGAGGTGGCAGGATGATGGGAACTCAAACAGGCTCAGCGATAGGAAGTGTGGAGAAGCTTGCACTATTGCCACCTATGATGTACTTGTTTCTCTCCATAAACAGGAGATTTAACTTTGCAGGGCTGCTAACCAGAATCTTTTACCGGCACTCTTTAAAAAAAAAGTTTAACACTGGTATGGAAAACCGGTGTAAATCAATCAAGAAGCTGATTATACATATCATTTTGGATAATGAGTGTAGCAATTTTTGTAAATAGGCAAATGCCATGAAAACATTTTTATTTGCCAAAAAATAAACAAATTCAAACCCCAAACCAACCAACCAAACAAAAAAGGAACCAAGCACGAAACAGTACAGTCTGCTAATTCGTTGCTAAGGGAAAAGTCATAGTCAAGAGAGAGGAAAATTGGCTTAAGAATCTGACAAGAGACACAAGATTGTAAATCATCCTTTTAAAAACAGGCTTCTAAGCTCCGAGTGACACTGCTGGCTGAATTTCCCTGTTTGCAATACAAGCATTCTATTAAAATGTTATTTACACAGTTCCTGCTGAGAAACTGCCTGATAAGATCTGCTAATGACTAATTAAAGGACTATATTGTGAAGGCTGGCAGACCTAAAACTTGACCTTTCCCTTACACTTTTTCTGCCACCTCCACGTTTTGTTGCTGTTTCTGGTTAGTGTCACAAACATGTTATTTACATATGGTATATGTAAAGGGAGAGAACGAGAGAGAGAATTAGCTTTCCACAAAAACTAACAAGTGCAATCAATATGAACATTTAAAAGGTAAGTGTCTGCAAATGACATGAGAGAGCAAGTGACTGGTATGTTTGCAACTTTAACACCGCAGGTGAAATGTATACACCTAACGATGTCTCTTCAGCAAATACTAGCAAACATGGCTGACTGGATAATCAAACATTCTTTATTCTGAGACCACTGCAAATGGAAAATCTAAATGATCCTATTTTTAAGTGACTTACCTAGCAAGAACCTGATTTTGCCACCTGACTCATGTTGAACACAGAGTAATGAACTATTCAGCATGAGTAATGGTAACAATAACTGACACTGAGATAACTGTATTACAGATCTTTTTATTTTTGTTCCATCTGAGACTTGCATATGCATGCCTTCAGCAAGTACTTGCATTGTATTTTCAATGGCTGCAGCATGGCAGCAGAATATATTTAAAACCATATCCTTGAGCTTAAGAACTCTGTTTCTTCTTTTTCTGATGCACAGTATAATTTCTTATATTACCACATATTTATTCAGTGTACAGTGTGTCTGTCTGCATTTTTCTTTTTGTTAACATTTTGATTCATACTTTTTTGTTTGTCTTGTATTGGGAATATAAAGGCGTATTATGCCAATCTGGTTTGCATACTGATCTCAGAGGAGCAAATGCATCACTTGCTTGCCTAGTCCTAATTACTGATCGCAGCTGGCCACATCTCCCCACTGGTCCCGGCAAGAGACCACAGCAGAAGAGCCAAAAGTCATAGCAATTAGTCACAAGCTGACATGACCAAAACATTCAAGGAAGAAAACAAATAAAAATGCAGTAAAAATGAGCCTAGGTATTTCTGCATTTGAGAATTCATTGATTATTATTGTGGAGATGCTGGACATAGCAATTACATAGTAAGCTTCTGAAAATGAGCCCTGACTGGTCAGAAGCAGGAACAGGAGGAATTTCAGTGGCACAATGGAGCTATATGTACAATAATGAAATTTACCACTTGGCCACAACTTGCCAGTTCTCCTCTAAAACAGGAAAAAACAACACAGACTACACTGGGATTAACTAGGACTTCTGTTCAATAAATAGAGAAGTAAAAAGACAAGACAAGTTTTATTATGTGGTTTGTGTTACCCTGTTGTATAAGACTTCCAAGATATTGCACTTGCTTTTTCAGTTGCTCCCTCAAGCTGAACACTGCTTCCAGACATCAGTTAGCCTGAGCTGTAAATATAAAGGGTTAATCTCCAAAGAAACTAATGCTCATTCATTTGATTATAGGCCTAGATATATAGAGAGGTCTAGGGGTTTGATCCAAAGTCCACTGAAGGGAATGGAATGATTGCCATGGACTTTGGTTCCGGTTCCAAGTCCTCACTGCTTTATTTACACTTTTTCTCCTACAGCTGTAGGTATCGGTGCAGAGCATCTGAAGTATTCTCATTAGAGTGTGGCAGCAGCCAAGGCCTATTATTACAGTAAATGCAAATATATTCCCATGCATGATCAATTAAATGCCCAAGTTAACAAAAGTAACATGCATTTTCCATCTGAACTTTCTCACCTTTTGATAGGTGTCTTCTGTGTGAAAATATGTTTCGCCACAGGCTGTTTTGGAATACAGCCAGAATGCACATTGACTTTCTTTGCCGTAAACCTTCAGGACTCTGGCTCTAAAGCATGAGATTCAAGGTTACCAGGGCCAGAGTCCTGGGGTCTCCTACTGTGTTTCTGAAAGAGAGAAATCATTCCCTTCTGTCTAACATTCAGGTATCTGACATTTATACAGTAACCTCTCTCTGTCATCTTGTTTGACATTTTGCTTTTACTGCATCTTTAAGAGTGTTACTGAGGCATCAAAATCTAAGGAAGAGTCAGAAATAGTTACCAAATTACTGAGAACATTGACACTGATATATATATATATGCTCACAGCAGTGCTTAGCTTTTTATATTAATAAGAGAGCGTAGTCTTCAGGTTTAAAGAATTTACTTTTCTTTTTATTAAATAGTCTCGGAGTATGTCTTCACTTACAGTGGCAAATTCAGTGCTGCCAGATTGATTCTCTGGGATCAACTGAGCGGAAGTGGAGACCAGCTCAATTGATCCAGAAGTCGACTGAATAAATCCATCCCCCAAAAAAGAGTAATGCTGCGTCGATGGGAGGGCATTTCCTTTCAGCACAGCATAGTGGAAGAATTAGAATTTAGGAAGTCAACAGGAGATACGCAAGCTACTCTATGTAGCTTGCGTATCTTCGGGTGACTACTGTCGAATTTCATGATAAGTGTAGACCAGGCTTCAGCTTTGGCCAGCTCCTGTTACCTTATTTTCAAATCTGGTCTGCTTGAATATAGTCACACACTGTAGTTCAAGATGGGGGAGTCTGGGGCTGTCCTACTTCATAAAGGAGTCAATGTCAACTAGGGCCTGGTTTTCAGAGGTACAGAGGACACGCAGCTCACAATGACTTCAGTTTGATTTCTGGGTGCGCAATGTTTCTGTAAATCAGGCCCCTAGTTTGAACACAATGGGCTCGATTCTGTTGTCACTCACACAAAGTTCTGTACCAAAGTAAATCCACTGATTTCAAAGGAATTACTTCTGACTTTCACTAGTGAGTGGGATATGGTGGGTAGGGAAGAACCAGGCTCAGTATTTGTGAGATAGAGGAAGTTCTCTATGAAATATGTTGCTTTAGTACAGTTTGGGGAAGGGCAGAATTTGAGTCCAGTCTCACTCCCCAAGCCAATCAAGTAAAACGTACGATACAGAAAAATGAGGAAGCAGCAAGTGAGCAGCAGCTGTGCCAGGAGTTAATATCAGGCCTTGTGTGAGGTGAGGTAAAAGCACCAGGTATGTCATGAGGTCAGGGATGGTGGGAGCATTAGCCCAGTGGCTGGCAGCTTCTGCAAAGTCTAACATGGGTTGTGGAAGGAACAATGAGATTGAGAGAACAGAAAATGAATGGATAAAAAACAAAAGCGAAAAGGCAAGAACCGGATGATGAAAGAGAGGGTCTGAGGGGAATAACTTTGTTAAGGCTTTAATGAATGTTTTAACTTAGAACCTTTTAAAGGCTCTCTCATGTCTACAACAAAGCTAAATTATATGGACTGTATATTGTGTCCCAGCAGCATCCTTCAGAACCAACTTTTTTTTTTTTAAACTAAAAATAAATTAGTTTGAACCACTTATTCTTGTACTGCATTTGAATATCCTAAGATGATTGATAATGTGAAGAGGAGAAGGGGGGAAATCTTTATGGCTATAGTTTTCTCAGGTAGGAATATCAGTGTCACCTGTTGTGGACACTGAAACAAAACAAGTACTATGTACATTCAACATGGGCTTATTACAATTTAATTTTGTAATTCCTACTGAAATATTTTATTTTCCAGTGTGTTCTCATGTGCAGGATGAGACAAATTATTGACGGAATTGGTAGCATTGCCTATGGTTAAGGTTGCACAACCCTTTTGACTTTACCAAACTAACTGTTTGGGTTGACATTTTCCATGCTCTGTATCTGCCTCAGGCTGAAGAACTATTATTAATTATTCTTATTATTTGGCAAGTTTCAGCTAAAACAGTTCATCCATTTTTGAGAATGAGGTTAGAGGGAAATGTTGCCAGCCCTTGTTAAAAAAACCAACAATGATTTTGTTTTCTATACTTTAGAGCAGAGACTTGAAATTTGGCAGGGAAGTCACCCTGGCATTAAGAATGTGCCCTTTCCAATGAAAATCCATCCTCACTTGGCCAAGTTATAAGACACTGAAAACTCAGTTTCCTCATGCTCAGTAGAGACTTGGTAGAGTTTGGCAGCTAAATACTCCAGAGATTCTGTCTAAATTAAGCGTGTCCCTTCTCTGCACAGCTCCTCGATGCCAAATGGATTGCACATGAGTTTTGTCCACAGAGTTAACAAGCATTTTCCAGCCAAGGGCTGTATGGGTTGAGCAGGACTTTCCCTGCCAGTGTTCTTCTCAGTGACTGGGATCTTGTCAGGCACTGGAACTGAAAGGAGGCAGCCTGTCCCTCCTATGCTCTCAATGCCTACATCCCCCAGCCAGTGCCCAGGACAAGAGGAGGGGGAGGAAACACCTGCTTAAAATGTAGATAGTTCAAAAATGGGAGAGAAGAAAGGATGGGAGAGCAGAGGGGAAGGTAAGGCAGGAGCTGATGAGGGGGTGGTATGCACAGAAAGGAAGAGGCAGAAGCTAGCGGATAAGGACCAGACTGGTAGGAGGGCTGGACTGGAGCAGAGGAGAAAGGAGCAGAAGTGGCAAATAGGAGCAAAAGGAGACAGGTACCATAATGTGAGGGGAACGGTGAGTGGAGAGGAGAAGACCTAAGGGGATCACAGAAGCAGGCTGGAAGCACAAAGGCAGGACAGTATGACCAGCAGAGCACACTCTTCTAAAGAACCTGGAATTGAATCCATGTGTCCAAATTACTTTTAGTTTCCTCTGCTGTCAGAAGTAGGTGTGAAACTGACTGGCAAGAGTGCATCTCATTTCTTACAGTGGCTGGTCCACACAGAGAATAACAGTGCACTACTGCTACCTGTTACTGCATTAGCTCAAGTGGTAGAGGTCTCTGCTTTGAGTCTTGAAGTCCAAACCTTGCTGGAACTCCTGGTTCCATAGTATGGAAATTCTGTTTTTTACAGGTTCTTTATGGAAATTATATCCCCAAAATTATGTTACAATAATAAGATTGCAAAGTCAAGCACTCAAAAGTCAGGTGGCACCAGAATTAAGACTACCTGTGTAAACTTAATTCTTCCTCCTTGTGCACACTGTCTGTGATTACCTACTTTTTTTTCCCCCATAAAACCCCACCTTAGTGCATAGGATGGATGGTGCTTTGGAGATGAATCAGGGTTGTGTAGTGAATGTCATCTGTAGCACCAGTGGATCATTTCCTGAAGATGATGTAAGGTGCATGAGGCAGTGAACTTCAGGAAGAGAAAAGATACTCTTATGATGAGAAACTTTAATGTCACCTTGGAGAACTGGATTCTATCCCTGCCTGTAACACAGAGTTCCTATGTGATGTTGGGCAAATCACTGAAACCAAAATTGTCACCTGTGGCCATGGAATATGCATTCCTCATTTTCTGGGTATTAGGAGAGATCTAGGGCTTGTTTTGCAGAAGTACTGTGTTAGTGGCTACAACTAAAGTCAAGCAAAGCTGTATTTTAAACATACAAAGTGTTATAAAATAGGAATATTCTGCTAAAGCAGACCCTAGGCTTCACAATTTGGTCACTCCAAATTTATGGACTTTTGCTCTTCATATCTTTATGCATCAGTTCCCATAGCTGTTAAACAGGGATATAAAAATAATAACAATCTCACAGGGTTGTTGTAAAGATAAATCCATTAATATTTGTTATGCATGCAGATACTTTGATACAAGCAATGTAATAATGCATATGCATAAGGGGGCAAATTAAGGTTGCATGGCTAACCTTAATACTAATATTTCCTAACTTGTGACTGCTTTTGAAACCTTAATGTTCTTTTAATGTAGCTTTTAGGATGTACATATACATAAATGTAATAATAAAACAAAACGTTACTTTCCAGGCACAGTAGCTGTCTATGCATGTTCTAAGTACTGTGCTCTGATTCTAATCTTATCATGTATTACTAGAATTTGCAGACAGAATTTAAACTGGTTTCCAAGAAGTGATGGGTCTGGCATTACACAACAATGGTACTTGGTTAGTTTTCTCCAAAATGTTACAGCTGAGACAGCCTGTTTTAATACATTTATAATGTATCCATGCTATTAAATGGCTTACCTCAGAGATCTCTGGGGAGGTTTTTGCATTTTTTTTGTTATTTTGGCAGGGTTACAAACTTTAAAGCCTTGCTTGAAAAAGCAAAATGTCAACACACGTTGATTAAAAACGTAAAAGAGATTATGCGTACAATACACACAAACATATGCTATACCAGTGCCCCTGGGGGCAGAGAAAAGAAATAGGAAGTCATCCACCTTGCCACTAATATCTAACAAAGTAATAACGTTTTGTTTTATATGTATCTGTTCACATACCCATCAAACATTGAGATCACATGTCCACCCCTGAAATACAAAATGAGAATACAACTTATAACTCCTCCAAATGACACAATATGATTATACAGATAGAAAATAAGATTGCACACACTCCTACTATCTCGTGTGGTAATAAGAAACACCTTCTATCCGTCCATTCCCTCACAGCAACTTTGGAGAAAAATGAGCATAAAATATATCACTCTGTTAATGATGAGATGTCAGAGTTTGGTAGCAAAATTTTTTCACTGCCTTTACAATGTCACTTGCCAATGATGAGAGAGACTAAAAAATTCATGAATTTTATTACTATCCTAATGAGAAGAGATGCGAATGGAACACAGTTCCCTTGGCTAATCTTCTAGCCAGCAGCCACTGTTCCTAATGATAGGTAAGGCTAAAAGACAAAAACTTTGGAAAACGTAGTTTCATCTTTTAGCGTAAAGTGATGCAACATTTTGCTAAAAGGGATCCTAGGGCTGGAAAAAAGCAATTAGCACAGACATGTTGGTAAAGTTTTATCCTTGTTTTAATTAAAGATAAAATACAAAGATAAAAAGACTGAGTTTGAACTGGGCTAATCTCTGTTCAGTTGGTTCGCCAGTGTTCAAAATCCCAAAATTGTGGGGTTAAACAACCTCCCCCCCCCCCCAAAAAAAAAATCCTAGAGTTCAGGGGTGTTTAGATTGAGAGTTTTCATTTGGCTCATCATAGAATTTCGGATTGTAATACAAAATGTTCCCCAAATGAAGGGTTGTTTAGATTGGGATGGGGAGTCGGGAGGAAGAGGAGCAAGGGAAGTGCTTTGCTGCAAATTAATTTAAAGACCCTTTCAAAATAAGAATGGATGAGGTTGGAAAATTCAACAGATGCATAGAAATTCTATACCCTCTTGTTATGAAGTAGTACACTGCATCATTGTTTTGCAGATGGAGGGGGGAAGACACGTAGAAAAACCCACCTGGTCTGAACAGTTAATACCACTTTATTGACTAGGTCAATGGTTCTGCAAATCTCCCTGCTGAATCTCATTTCTGATATAAGTGAATTATATCACTACGTCAGTGAAAATAAACATATGCATTTTCATTTTCACAGACATGTCACAACACAGACTACAGCCAGAGGAATCCCACCCTCCTCATGCACCTTTTAAAATGCAATTTTTAAATACCATTTTTTCCTAAACAAATTAGCAAATCTGACTACAGTATTGGATGTGATTTATCTAAGGAAAAAGAGGAAGCATAAATCTAAACAGAACTAATGATCAAGCAGGACTCTCAAACAGAGCACCACTAAACAGTCAATGGTGGAAACTAGAATGCTACTCAAATATAACTATATATTGAAGCCTTAGTTCAGATAAATGCAAGATATTCAGGAAAGGACAGGTACTGGTGGAGGTGCAAAAAGGCTATTCAGAAGGGTTTATTTTCTATTTCTATACTTTTGAGGATTTCAATAACTCAGTCATGGGTTCGGGGTTGTTATAAATGTGTATGGGTAGGGTTTTGTGGCCTGCCTTGTGCAGGAGGTCAGACTAGATCATATTGGTCCCTTCTGACCTATGAGTCTATTCCATATCCCAATCTCCAAGATGCTGTTAAATTTCTGAAATTACCCTAAGAGTTTAAACTCCACAGCCTTGACCTAATATACGACTAGCTGTGTATTGTCTTAATTTGCATTTATACTACTCTGTCCTGTTACTCGATTTTGATGTAAGGAGCAACACCCTTTATAGTTCCTCAGATCACAAATACCACACTCCAATTAAATCCCCTCCTAACTTTTTTTTCCTAAACTACATCACTATGGTTTTTTTTAGCTTGCCATGCAGGGCCATGGATCAATTTTCTTACCTCTGGGTTTGCTTTGCTTAGTACCAACATAATTCTTAAAATGTTGTCACCCAGTTTGAATTTATCAATATACAGTAAGGGAAGGAATTGCTATAATTGCATAATCTGAGAACAATTTAGGCACAAATATTTCTGCTGTTCCAACTGCTGCTGTGCATTCTAACATTTTGTTATCTCTTATTATTGTTTCTTCGTATTGTATATAGGCTTTAATGAAAGAGGAGCCTATCATTTAATCAAGACCTCATTCAAAGACTGCCTCTTGCCAATAGTAACTTCAGAGTTCTCTTGGCAGAAGTAGTAAATATCAGTTGCCATTCAGGAAGAGGTTGATTCAAACCAGAACCATTTGTCTGAAGTGCTTGAATTCATCTTCCTCCTAAATTTTAATACACGCACATCATACCATGTATGGTAAGCATTTATGGTTAATGTATCATTTCTGCATCTAGTTTGGATAAAATATACATATATTTTGAAAAGATCTCACTCCTGGGATTTTGTTCTTTATTTCTTTTCCCTCTCTTCTGAAAATCTTGGCTTAGCTTTCCATGCCATTTTAAATAGGTGTTTTCCCTCACTGTTCAGAATTTTATATTCTTCTATCATCTCTCTCATACACTTATTTTTGATGCCCCCATTCTCTTCTCATCTCTTTATTTTACTGCTTTTCTCTCCATCTTCATCCGACTCCCACTTCCCACACTCTCATCATCTACTCTAATCTCTCTGCACTTCCTTTTCTGTCCAAGAAAATGGGGGACCAGTAACAAAGACAGCAGTTCTGGGAGAGGGTCAGGAAAGGCACTTGAGGAGTTTTCTTTACTTCTATTCAGCCTAAGGACTGGGAGGGTGGGATCCAACCAAAGCAGAACTACTTCCCTAATCAGGGAATGGGAACAGGAGGAGACTTTTTCCTCTTCCCACTCCACAGACAGAGATGGCCGTGGTTTTCTTGCCTTAGTGGCCACTGGGTCTGGTGCAAAAAGCGAACACAGATTGCTACTTTACTAAAGGGTTGGCAGGGCTAGTAGAGATCCAACAGGCAGATGAGCTTTCTCAGCAGTACCAGATCATTATTTCGCTGCTACTGCCAGTGGAGATGGTGTGCTCAACAATATGAACACCTAGCTGGTACTATCAAGGAGTGGACTGCTGAAAGAATAGGTTCAAACAATCCTAAATCTACTTCTTACCACAATTTGTTCACATCTACTTCACTTATCAATCCAGATGGCAGGCTCATGCCCAGAGGTCACTGTTTAAGACTAAAGTCAACATTTAAAAAAAAATAGCTCTCTAATGTGAGAATCCTCAATAAGCTATATTTAGGCACTTCAATAATTAACCTAATTTTCCACAGTGCCGAGTACCCATCAGCTCCCAGAGCCTGATTCAGCGACGCACCAAAGCTCGCTTGCTTCATCTTTGCCTTGTCCCATGAGCCGTTGTCAGTGACGCAGACCCCTAGAGAATGGGAGATTAGCACAGCTTTTTACAAACCAGCTGTCCAGGCCTGACATTCCTGGTTTGAAATTGGAGTTTTCCTTCTCTTAGCTGGACTGCTTGAGACGGCTCATGTGTCCAATAGAGGCACAAAGTAGTGGAGCTACTTGTCCTAGTCACGCAGCAGGTCCATGACTGCGTCAGGAATAGATCCCACTTCCCAGTCCTGCACCCTAGCCCCTGTACCACTGTCTCCAGCAAAGGACTGAAGCTCAAAATTAAACATCTCCTTCTGTACATTGCTGAACCAGGACCCACTACATAAAAAACATACATTCCAAACACTTGTGCTCTTGTCAAAAACATTGATACATAGAACAGACTATGGCAATTGCTCACAGATAACACTATGTTGGCAGGAACATGAATATAACTAAAATATAACAAGCCCATCTATAAACCCACCCTAGAGTCCCACTCTCCACTCCACCCTGCCCCCAATCTACTTATCTGCAAAATTCTTATGGGTCAGAGAGAAAAGATGGGCCTTGCAGCATGGCCAGTAGGT
This sequence comes from Mesoclemmys tuberculata, assembly GCA_007922155.1. Taxonomy (NCBI): domain Eukaryota; kingdom Metazoa; phylum Chordata; order Testudines; family Chelidae; genus Mesoclemmys; species Mesoclemmys tuberculata. The sequence goes on along the minus strand of ML675617.1, from coordinate 24,707,409 downwards.
TAACATACTTGGCTGTTACCTACCAAGAAGAAAACAGAGGCATGCAATTTTGTTAATGTTGGCCTTATCGTGGAGATCTGTGGCTCCACCTTGGAAGGCGTTGAACATTATGGCCTTGATCCAGCAAAGCTCTTAAGCATGTGTTTAACTCGAGGGGGCAGATTTTCAAGAGACGTCAGGGCCAGATTTTTAGTTGTATACACAATTTGGACAGATTTTTAAAAGCGCTCAGCTCCCACATAGGCAGCTCGGTGAAGGATTAGGCTAGCAAAAGTACTCCGCAACTAGGAGCTCCCGCCGAGATGATTATGATGAGTTTTGTCAAGAGCTCAGCTCCCAATGTGGTGCGTCCTTTTAAAAATCTGGCCCTGACTATGGGTGCTGAACCCTTCTGAAAATTCTGATCTAAAAAAATGGGATTGTTCATATGCCTGAAGTTAAACATGTACTTAAGTGCTTTACAGGATTGGGGCCAGAGCATTCAATGTGTTACTCCAGATCTTTACTCAGCAGAGGGAAAAGAATGCTTTAGATTTGCTAATTAGCACATCAGCAATATGAATTATAAACAAAACCCTAGAATAAACAAGCAAACCCCCCCTTCTTTTTTTTTTAGTGAACAATCACCTCTCCAGCATAAGGAGGAGTAAATTATTTTTAACCCTCTGGAATGCTTTCTTTTCAACAGTTGACTTGGGGGCACGTGTATATTCTAGCATGTCTCTTGGCCAAGATTTTGGGTAGCATTTGGTGCATTTTAGGAGTCAGCAAAGGTTGCTTTGTATCTGATGGGGTATTTTAAGTTATGCTTAGCTACTTATGCAAATGGCCATTCCAGTAGATGAGAAACGCTGGGGTATGGAAACATCTGGCCAGCAGCAGCAGGGGACCTCGGTTTAGGAGCCACTACACCACTTCAGGGCTCTCTCTCATTAAGAGACACTTGTTGGTTGGTTCATCTGGCTGGCTCTATGGTTGCTTTGTGCCACTGGACAGATGCAAAGGAGTCAGGATGGCCAGGATCTAGCCCCCTCAGAAGTCTGCTACAGCTAAAGTAGCAAGGTTCCCAAAAATTTGCTGTTATCATCTTATATTCACAAACCCAGAGCTTTCTGCAACTTTTACCTTTCTGGATGAAAATTTTCCAAATTGAAATCTGGAAGTTATGTGGTTTGGGAGATGAAGGTGTTTGTTTCTTTGTTCTTTCTGAAGTGGAGAGTGAAAGTGAGTTCGTGTAAAATCTCTTCAAGCATTTTTGAGATGGGAGTATAGGAAAAATAACTTTTTCCACTGTAAAAAAAATTCAAACCACCATTTCTGTATGTATTTATTGAATCAGGCATGCAAAAAATGGCTCAAGTTTGAGATGTGGTATACACCTATCTGACACTGAGAATTAGTGTGTTTGCTTGCGTTGCAATGGAGGCAAAAGGAATTAAAAACAATGTAACTGAAAAATCACTTATGAGCATGAACACTTGGCATCCATTAACATCCGGCTAACTTCTGTCTCTCCTCAGCAGGTGATGAGCAGGCATAGAAAATGCTGTGACAATCTGCATGAGGAGGATATTAATATTTCACTGAAAACCTACTGCCAGTCTTCCAAAATTAAAAATAATAATTATTTATGAAGTGCTAAAATCAGGGACAAGAGAAAGTTATGATTATGAAAGGGCACAGACCCTCTGATTTTAGAGTTTTTCTATAATTTTGTTTCTTTCCAGCTTTGATGTAACACTTAAAAAAAACCTCTATATCTGTTCTGAAGATAAAGCTCTCAGAATATAAACTCAATGCTCTGCTTACTTGTTAAACCATTTATTCAGATAACTACCTCCAGCTGAACAGCAACAACAACACATGTAGAATCTAACCTTTGCACCATCTCAATCATCAGATAGATGTGAGTTTTAAAGTCTAAATATGACCATTTAAAGTTTGTATTATTTTCCCCACCCTTTTCTCTCTTCTTAAAAAAAAAAAACAAAGAATTTAAAAAAAAAACTGTTAATGCAAAACAGTTTAAACAGTTAAAATTACAACAACAACAAAAGAAATGAAAAAAGTAGGATTCCTATATGAATGTTAACTTGACTATGATTCATAAAGTGGTATGTTCTATATATTTATTTTTTAATTCTGCTTTTGGTTTCGTGTCTAGTTCTGTTAAAATCAGCAAGCTACATTTGTAAAGGTGAAAATAAGTGAAGACCGACATCTCCAGATTCATTAGCTTTCTACAGATAAAAAATAAAAAAGGATATTTTGATAAAGAGCTACAAATAGTTCAGAAAATTAAAGGTATCTGAGCATTATACAAGTATCTCATTCACAACTAGTGAGAGAGTCTTCTTGACCTATTGACTCTCCTACTGAAATTCAATTCCTGTCTGACAACTGTTTTAAGAGGAATGTAAACATGATAACCATTCAGTTATCTCCCCAGAAGCTTACACCTAGTGTTTCTGTGGTACTAATCAAAATGCATGAACTAGTTTAAATGACTAGTGAGCACCCAATTTCCTCAAAATATCACAAAAGCAGAAACTTGAACTTAAGAAACTCTTGGAATATTTATTCTCTTATAAACTCAGATAATTTCCTTAGAAATCATTCCTTAAATCAGTCAAATCTGAGGCCAGGTTTACACTTAAAAATTGGATTATAACCTATGTTGCTCAGGGCTCTGAAAAAGTTGCATCCATAGTTGGGTCACCTAAACCTCAGTGTAGACACAGCTGGACAGGGCCTCTCTGAGAGATGGATTAAATACATTGACTGGAAAAAAACCACAACAACTTCCATTGATGGGGGAAGTGTCTGCAGCATGGCACTACAGCGGCATACCTACTGTACCGTAGACATGGCTTTGGAAAAAGTAAAAAAAGAAACCAAGGAGCATTTTCTTAATGAGATGCACTTAAATGGAACTTTTGTTAATACAAATGCCAAACAAATTGAAGCACACATGCAAATCAAGGACGCTGAACACCTAAAACTGAATTATTGAAAAAAGTTCCAGTGATAATTTTCCATGGAGATCATTTACTGGATTGTGTAACATGACCTGCTGTACTATATGAAGATGTTTCTGTGTACATAACAACCAAAGCTTGAATATCAAACATCTCCAAAGTTTGGATTCTCATTTATCATTTTTCTTGTCTTCATTTATCTTCCTCTCTAAATTATCCCTCTGTGTTTTCTCTAAGATATGCAGAATGACTTCGAAATTGAAACAAGTTTAGCAGAATCCCTACTGGTTTAGCCAGAGGCAGACTTTGTTCTGGCTCACCTGGCAGAGCTATACTGCTTCCTAGGCCCCAGGAGGATCCTGGTCTGAATTTCTACAGCAATAACGTGCAGAAGACACACACACTGTAGGGTGCATGTAAGAGACTTTAATCCACTCTATTAAATGGCTAACTTTTGATACACACAACTTTTCCAACTATTCATCTCCAAAGTGCCTAATTTGCAAGTTTTCCCATTATTGCAATATTATATCAGGATTTGCTTTCTTTTTCCTACTTCACACTTTAAAGGGACATTGTCAATCTGTTTCAGATTCAAATAATGTGAAGAAAAATGTTTTCATTTAGGGCTACATTATGGCTCTTGTAAAACTGAGCTGCACTGCTAGGGAGTGGAACTAGGAATGAACTGTTTGAGCACTGAATGCAGGTTTTGTGCATTTAAAGAGAATACTTCCAGACACACTTGTGGTACACACAATTGGTGGAGCCTCTGCTCTGCCCAGCACATTAATCCTCATGTGCAGTGGGGGATGAGTATGGGCCTATCTGCACCTCATCCAGAAATGCCCACTGAACTATGTCTACTATTTTTGGTAGGGAGGTATTAAGGCTTGTAGGATTAAAAAAAAAATACGGTAAGTTGAGACGGAAATTCAATCTTGCTGAGCCAGACTTTACTAGGAGCTGCCCAGAAAACTCCAGAGACCTTCTTATGGGCATGTCAAAGTTGTAAGCCCAGTGCAGCATGACTGTGTGAAGTCACTTTGATCCGACTGGTTTGGAGAAGCGCCAAAGCATTGTATAAGAAAAGTGGCTGAGTAAGGTTAAGGCTTCTTCTACTCTACTTTGGTTGTATAAAGCTTGATCCCATACACCTACTTCTTACATCATTTCTTTATCATCATGTGGCAGGCACACTGAGAAATGGGCTTCCAATTCTAATCAGATAGCCATCTGATTTATGGAAATCAACAATCCAATCATGCCTTCCTATAGTTAAACCTTGCAAGTGGCATTATGGTGAACTCCCTATTGCACGAATAGCATGGCTGAAAAGCATGAGGTCACAGCTGGACAAGTTTACATAGCAACGTTCGATAGGTTTCAAACACTCCAGTCACGTGAAAATTCCAGATACTTAGCCAAGAGTTGAAGACACTAATGAAACACTTCAAGTCTCACATGCTAAGCCATCACCTCACACCTACCAGCCAGATTGCTCATGCCTGCAGTGGCTCATCATTCCAACACTTATAAGGGTTTCACAACTCAATAAATGAGAGAAAAAATATTAATCCAGATACCTCCTTCCACCTAGAAGAAGCATAGCTCCATTCAAGTATTGTGGGAGCTGGTAGGCAACCTGGGAAAACCAGCCAGAGCTAGTGCATTCTCTCTCCTTTTCTGGGTAGGTTTGATGGTAGCTTCTTTTGGGGCCTTTTTGTAGGAAACATAGTTGCAGGTCCTGGACAGAAAGGGTGGAAATGCTTGCAGCTCTGCCGTTCAGCACTCTGCAGATTGAGTTTGGCCCCAGGGAGACGTACTTATGCTTCTTCAATCTTACCCAGGGGTGCAAAGTAATCATTGTATACCTTGAAATGCAAGAGTGGGAAGCACTTCCCACTTGCTCATTGGAGTAAGGGTAAATGAAAATAGTGATTTTGTTGTACAATAACTTACATGCTTTATTTAGAGAATTGAATGAGACGCTATTAAACAAAAACTCTTCGCTAACAAGTTGTTTACTACAGTGAACAATCACTCAATTGTTAAGACTATGGGTGATTTAATCCTTTCTCGAAGATGTCTTGTTGAAACTTTGAGAGAATAATTCTCTCTCAAAATAGGGTCAGGGTGGCATTAAGAAGTTAGCTGGTCAAGTGGTTCATGATAATTCAAACTTCAGAAGTCTGCTGGTATCTAGCTCTTGTTTTGGCAAGCAGTATGCAATAAACAAATAAAAAGTACAAAAATACTATGGAGAATGTTTGAAAGTGAAGTCCTGATCCTTGAAGTCAGTAGGAGTTGAGGGTCCTCAGCACCTCACAGGATTGTGCTATAAATCTCTAAGTAAAGCTGTTTCATGGAAAAATAGACTTCACAATCACACCCTATGCTGCAAGGCTACTATATGATACAGTAATGTATAATTATGGCAAACATAAGTCTAAGCTTATCTACACAATCTACACAAACTGCAAAGATTGCTACCTAAGAACTGATTCAAAGGGGGGCATTTCCCTCTCAGAAGCAGTGTATTATACCAGTTTCATCATCTAAGATGCTTCCATCCAGGGACTGACGTTTGTAATGCTGCCTACCTCTATGACAGTCAAGCTCATGAACATGCCATTAGGAGATGCACCTCTACTCAGGCATCCATCACACTTTCGAAGGCAAGGGATGACAAAGGGAATGTAGTTCAGTTGACACTGGAAATATAAATTTAGGCTGAGATATTTAAAGCCACCTAGGGGATTTGTTTAATTTTAAATTAAGTCAAAAAATCTGAATTCAAACTCTTTGGAGCAAGAATCTATCATCATGTGTGGAATGTCTAGCACAATAGAGCCCAGAATTTGGTACGTAGGATGCTCTAGAACACAGGGCAATGAACTTAGGCTCAGGAGACCCAAGTTCAATTCTGGGTTTAGCTATATACTTCCTGTATGACCGTGGGCAGGTCATTTATTTTACCCTGTGCTCAAGTTCCCCATCTGTAAAATGAGGATAATAGTACCACCCTGTCTCACAAGGGCATTGAGAGGCTAAAATCCATTAATGGTTGAGAGGCATGCAACACTGCAGTGACTAGATAGATAGGTGCCACCATAATACAAATAATATGGTTGTAATAAACAAATTACATTTTCAGGTAAAATAATGGACTTCAATATTTCTTTAAGATATTTGAAATGTTATCTGTAATGTGGTAAGCAAACAGTAATACCTAAAATTATAATGCATGTGGTATCAAAAGCATCTAATGTCATTTTATTGAAATTAATATGGTAACAGACTAAGGTAATATCCTCCACTCTTTTTTAAGCAAATTAAATTACATTTTAATCTTTTCTTCCTAATTTATATTTGCACAGAGCATGCAATGTTCAAAGTTTGATATCCTGTCTAGCATTTAGTTCCCTCATAGTATTTACCAGTTAGCTAAATGGCATATTACTGCCGGCTTCAATTTTCCAAACATACTTCAGCTGTTGTCATTACCTCCAATAAGCAATAGGAGAACATTTTTTAATGACACATCCAACAATCTTATTATAAACATTTGGTAATAGACTCTTAATAATATGCCTATGCATACCCAATGGGAAATATCTGCTGTTTGAACTAGCGTATATTAGTACATCATAACAAGCAATCATTGCCACTAAGCTCTACATTTTAAACCTTCATCAAATTCTGCAGTATTAGATTTGGCCTGAAAATTGAGCATAAGCTGGGGTCACAGCCCATCAGATGAGGATGTTTTTTGCTGGGCTAGCACCTGGAGCATATCCAGTTGGCCAAATGCAAAGCACTGGAGAATTAGATGGGCTGCTATGGCTGACTGAGACACAATAGGAGGGCTGAAAATCTTTTCTTAAGCGCTGGTCCTGAAAGGAGCTCCACTGAGATGCAATGTTCTGTCTGCATGGTTAAAGTCAGCATTGGGGTTTAAGATTATAAACTCTTCAGGATAGAGGTCGTTCTCTTCCTTCATGTAGGTAGTGCAGCAACAATGCAGGCACTATCAGAATAAATAACTAAATAAATAATAATGCAGATCAACAAATCAGATTCCACTCCAGAAGGCAGTTGCTTCTGATTAACAATCATCCAACTGCGAACAATTTGCAGGGCCTCAATCTGCCTTGCAGCCAGACAGTGCAGAACTGTGGAATAGGAGGAGAACCCTATGGCTTCCCTGTTCCTATTAAGCCATCTTCTTTCTCGGTCATCTAGCTGCTATTTCCCGAGGATGCATCTCAGTGCCATGTTCATTACTTCCCCATGAATGAGTCCTTCATATTCTACAAAGATGACATTTGGTTTCAGGGTACATAAAACTTGATGGCGCCATTCATTCTGAGGGATAGCTGTATAACACCCCAAACATTTACAGTTGCAAATTCAAATATAAGCAGAGTGGTTACCCAGTGTCCAAATTAGACAATATACATTGTCTGAGGAGGGTGTCATCCAGCCCCCTTTTGGGAAGTATTTGTCATGAAGGGGGTCTGAAAACGAGCTTGTGTAGCCATGTTATGTTGATGGGAGAGAGCTCTCCCACTGACATAATAAAACCACCTAAAGGAGTGGTGGTAGTTACGTTCTTTTTTCACACCCCTGAGCGACAAACGTTTTGCCAGTATAAGTGCTAGTGTAGACAATGCCTTAACATCTAATCTAAATCTCCCTTGCTACAGATTAAACCAATTTCTTCTTATCCTCCCTTAAGTGGATAGGGAGAACAATTAATCTCAGCCCTCTTGATAATAGCCATTAATATATTTGAAAATTGTCTATCAGCTTCTTCTTTAACCTTCTTTTCTCAAGACGAAACATGCCCTGTTTTGGTTTTTTTAACCTTTCCTCATAGGTCAAGTTTTCTTAACCTTTTATTAAGTTACTTGCTCTCCTCTGGAATCTCTCCAATTTGACACTACTCCAGCTGAGGCCTCACCAGCATCAAGTACAGTGGAACAATTTCTTCCCCTGTCTTACATACAGCACTCCTGTTAATACACTCCAAAATGATTAGAGCCTTTTTCACAACTGCATCACATCCTTGACTCATGCAGTTTGTGATCCACGAGAACCTTTACAACAGTACATCACACCAGTTATTCTCCAATCACTGGAAGTAGACACACTTAACAAAATATATACTGACACACACTGATTCACAGAAGTGCTAACAAATCAAAACTTCTCATACTGCATATAAAGACCAATGTTCAAAGTCATTTTTGCATTGAAATGCTATAGCAATGTCCTTTAAATTTTCCCTTCATTTTCCCATTTATTTTCCTTGAGTGTATTTAGTTTTATTCCTTATCTCAATTTGAAGACTAGATTTAATTTATTGCATAATGAAAGAAGCTATTTGTAGGTAGGTGTTTTGAAATATGGCCTGCACTACTAAGCCACTTAAAATAGGAATGAAGGACCAAAGATGTGCCAAAAGACATAAATGACAGGCCAGTCTCTGATAACCTTAGTTTCGGATTTGGAAAAGGCATCTGGAAAGCTGTAATAGCTCTATTTAAGAGAAGCTCTTAATAGAGTGTGTATTTGGGTTGGCTCTTTTTAAATGGAAGAAACGCCCACAAACATTAACTGTCTGCTCATATCTATAGCTTTATTATGTAATGATGTATGTCACGTTATACCCATGTGTCAGCTAGGAAGAAGGTCAAGTTAGAATTTCTGCCTTGTCTACTCAAGTTTGGTTTCGCTAGTGAATCCTTGGCCATACTTACCAGTCGATACCAAATATAAAGACCATCCATGTTGGTAAAGGAATAGGTATGCTATGTATGTAGGTTGATGATAACATGCTCATTATAGTGACGAACCCTACCGCCTCAATCTCTGTGCTTGTACACCTGATTGAGAGATTTGGAAAACTGTCTAGTCAGTCACATAAATTGGGACAAACACACTTGGTATATATTTACCAAAAGACAGATCCTTCACATTACCAGAACTTCCCAATTTCGAATATAAAAGGAAATTTACTATGTAGACATAAAAATACATGCAAATCTAAACAAAATGATTTCAATGACAAGACAACTATCAAAGATGAAGAAAGAAGGACAGAACCTCCTCTATACCCATTAAAATGAATCAGAGTAATTAAAATCAATGAAATATTGCAAATATTGCAAAGAGCACAAATTTGTTAAACATTAGTGGCCTGATGTTCTAAAGTACCGAGTTTCCATTGATTTTAATGGGACATGTAAGTGCTTTGCACCTCTGTAACTGAAAGTATAGAGTGCAGCTGGTTGGAATTTTTCAACAAAAGCCTTTTGGGAGGACATAAGGAGGGGGAAAAGGGGAGAAAATGCTGATTCATCAAAAATGAAACTTTCTAGGGGAACACACTGATTTTGATGACAAAACCATCCTTCCTCTCTGTTAGTTACACCAGCATAAATCTGGATTAATGTAATTGTGAGCCAGACTGCAAATTTATAATTGGAAAATGAAAACATTGTGCAGCAGAGTTTTGGACAGATTTGGGGTGGGAGGAAGAGAGCAGCATGAAGTGAGTGCTAAATTGTTCCTCGATTACTGTAAACTCTTCCAAAGTGATTACAATTTGATAGCTTGACTCAAGAAAACACAACAGTAAAGAAATGTAATGTAAAAGAAAATAGGCAAGGTCTTGGCTACTTTGTATGTTGCTTTGCATCAACACTTGATTTTCTTGGGTTTTTTTAAAGTAATTGTTTAGGGGTGACAATGCCTTCCTTATAATTGCATTGCAATTGGAGCATACTAATTTATCTGATTAGGAGGCATCCTTTAATGACTAAAGAACGACTAAAGACTAATGCAGAAACAACTAGATTTTACTCATCGGCTCTAATATTGTCAGCTGCCTAAATAGGAAGATGTACAGTAATTCTTGAACTCTTTATCCCAAAAATATGCTGACTGTCAAATATTTGCAGTGTGTGAATTTACATCAGTTTTTGAGTACATATTTTTAACATGAATTGTAATGTGCGCTAGACTTTTCTTCCCCCTTTAAAACTCATTTTCCCCTCAAAATCTCAGATAGCAACATGAAAATGACTGATGTCACAGTACTGAGTTTTAAAATCCAACACACATGGCAGCTGCAGCTTGGTGATGAATCAAGGAAGATGCCTTTATTTATGTTTAAACTTCTCCTTGCTAGACAATGGGTTATAGAAACTGTCTGTGAGCAGCTACAATTTTGATCATTTCTGAACCAGGCAAGTTACCTAGATGAAATGAATAAGACATAGCATTGAGATCTTCTTTGCATCGCTTCTGGTTCCCCACCCCCACACACTCACTTTGTCTTGAAAATGGAATCCTTGTTATCTCACTCCCCCATAATATAAAAAATATATAAGGATTTATCTATAGCTCACATTACAGTTCTTTCTGCAATTAATATTGAAGACTGAACATGTCAGTCATATCAAAGAGATTCTGCTATGAAAATGGCAGAGCTTTAAAAAAAGAAGAAAAAAAAACAAATAGCCTCAGCTGACAGTTTTGCAAGAGCATTAAAACTCCAAGCACCAACGAGGATAATAAATTAACTGAGAAAGCAAATATTGGGAGACCAAAACATCTTCCAAGCCAGAAGAAAAGCGGATGACTGAGGAGGAAGAAATAATTATGTTATGTTTCCCAAAAACAATCAGAGGATCAGTGTAATGGTGGGGTAGATGAATATCAGTTCAGATTCCATTAGAGAACTACATTAGTGTCCAACTGATACTTTGTATTTTAATAGCTGCTTTATGAAGTTTTACAAAAAGAGATTTTCATTATATAACTGAGGAAAGTGCTCTCCTGTTCTTGGGAAAGAAAAGCAGCATTATATAGCTGAGAAATTCTCTACATTTTTTCCCACTATTTTAGAGAATTTATTTGTTACCATTATTTTCCTTTTTAAAGAAAAGGAAAGTTGTACATAATGATGGTATTTCTGAATGATAAATACTCTGAAAATTTCAATATTCCAGTTCATACTTTTCTACGGGTGGGGTAGGGTGATATCCACTACACATTGTATTTCAATTACAGAAACAATGGGATTTCCATAAAGGGTCAGACTAGTGGCCCAGCTAACCCAGTCTCCGATACCGTTTCATACTAGATGCTTTGGCAGAAGGTCCAGTCAACAATTTCCATTTATCTGAGAAAGTTACAAAATATTTCCCGCAATTGTATAACATGGTACAGATAATTAAGTAAATTATAAATGTTTTGTGTGTGATACTGTTACAGTTGTGACCAGCAAAGGTGCTGAAGCTGAAGACACTTGTTTTAAAATAGAAAGAATTGCTTAGGAGGGCATTTTTCACTGTAGAATGCACTTTACTCTTCCCCCTCCCAACGTTTGCTAACTGTGTTTAGCTTCTGGACATGCTGTAAAGCCCATTTGCTTGCTTGGCTTGGGGTAGTACAGAGAAGGGTGGGACTTAGGCTAAGGGAGAGTGAGAATAGTCTATATTTTTGCTACCTGGCCAAGTTTTTTAATGTAGGGTGCTTTTGATGTACACTGTCTGGTTAAACAGTGTTTTTAATAATTGCCAAAGCCTGGAGACTGAAATAGCCGTGTTTGTATGTGTAAGCAAAAGAAGAAATGATACTTAGCATTTACATTGTGATTTAGATGTTTAAAGCACTGTAGAGACTTTAATTAATCAGTCACCACACCAACCTTCGGAGATCAGTGGTGTATTAATATGCCCATTTTACAGAAGAGGAAAATGAGACAAAGCCATTTGTCTTAAAACATACAGTGAGAAAATGGCACAACCAGAAGTAGAACTCAGGACCCCATGAATCCCAACTTTTTGAGCCTTCCTCTGAAGCATTAGATACCAACCATAGCCGAAGGCAAGAACAGTTGTGTACTTTGAAATGGCAGCCCCTATGTTCCGAAAAGAACCAATAGGCTACTCCAACAGGCTGCTTACTCTGTTTTTCAGCAAGAGATAGCTATTCAGAGACTCTATGATTTGCAGAATTAAAGATTTATTCATCCCCGAGTACACAGTCCTACAGAATACATTACTCTGGAATAATTGCCAAATAAACTTCTCTCTGCAGAACTCTGTTTCTGTGGCAACCTTTTATAATGTGACCACTACCAAATTGACCATGCTAAACACATACAGAACTTTGTGCAGTTACATTAAAAAAAATCATAGAAACATATAAAATTGTATTTCCAAAAGAAAGTACAACATTACTCTGTTGACACAGCAATATAAGCTGTGTTTTTCCAATTATAATAGCATCCGGACAAATTAAACCCAGAAAGAGCAACTTTCCCTGAACACACTAGTCATCTCAGAATTCTCCCATCTAACTGGAATTTGACTTTGGCAACTTATTCCTGATTATGCCTATATGTTGCACCTTTTTAAAAATGGTTTCATGAATCAGATACTGACAAAATTCTAAGTAAACTTGTTTGCCTAAAAACGGGATTGTTATCCTGTCAACTCTTGACATGGCAAATGGCACTGAGGAAACACAGAACTGGAGTTATTGATATTTTAAGGTACGTTTAAGCAGTACATATGACAAACTCACAAGGATTGACCAAAATCATACTATGGCAACCAACTGACATAATGCTCTTGAATACGTCGTCACTGGTTAATTAACCAATAGGAATTGGAGGACCTCAACAGAAGTGAAATATGGAAGTTCAGATAAGGAAAGGGAGCTGAAACCTTCATGAATATGCAAAAGATACAGCGGGTATCAGTGTAACTTATTATAAAAGTTGTTTCCCAGCCTGCGTGCTGCAGAACATGCCAGGATGATGACAAATATTGATACTTGTGGCACATCATCTCATCTACTTTGGGGTTCCCCACAAGGATGAAGTGAGTAATGCAAGCACTGGACATTCTGTATTATCCATCTCCTTTGCTATATTGGAGTGTTGTGATTTTGTTTTGTTAACAATATTAGTAACACTGCTAATAAAAGAGATGTATGGGATTGTTTCTCATGGGCTCCTCAATGTCCTCACTACCACACCACTGTAACTGATCTGTGGCTGAACCCGCTCAGACTATTGCATGTTAAATTACAGTTAACTTCCAAATTACAGATTAGACTACAGAAGCCACACAGTGTCCTCTTCCATTTTTCTATTTCTGTGTACTAAGTCTTTATACTGTTACTGAAGAAAGGACATAACCACAGCAAACCCTAGCTGTATTGCAAAGAGAGGCAACCATCAACATCTTTTGACTCCGACTAATACTGACTGCCTGATTTTGGCCTTATCAGGAAAGCATCTCTGTTCGGGAATGGTGATTAAGTGCCAGTGAAGACAATGGGACATGAACTGACTCATCAAAAGGAAATGGTTCTGTCTAATTTATATATAAAGAGTCTTTTATCTTATTCTACTTTGAAAAAAGATATAGGGTGAAATTTAGTCTTTACATAAGTAGGGGTAGTTCCCAGAGGTTTACTGTTTATTTTGTGATTTATAATTTGTATTCCAGTAGCCTAAAGGCCTCAGCTAAAATCATGGGGCTTGTTGTTCTAAACACTATATTTACTAATAGTAAAAGGCAGTTTACGACACAAACAGCTTATAGTCTACTTAGGCAAGAAAAACGAAGTATTAGTAGCCATTTTATGGATACAAAACTGAAGCACAGAAATAATAAATGATTTCACCAAGGTGACAGGAAAGATGTAACAGAGCTGAGAATTTAAACCACATATGCTGAGTTCCAGTCAAGTGCCCTGTCCACAATTCATCCTTTGTAGGCATTTGCCCATTTACACCAGAGCTGAATTATACTGCTCGTGTCTAGAGGAGCTGCAACAGCAGATGAATTTTTGTGTATGCTTCATCAGTTTTTCAGTATCTATTTAAAAATTAAGTTCACTTTATACAAACAAAAAGTGAACTTGAGTTTTAATAAAGATGGACCAAATTATGCTGTTAATTATACACAGGCAAACCCAATAAAAACCCTAGGTGGTTGGATATGGGAGCAGAATGTAGTCCACTGTTCATTAATTCTGGGAGAATTTGTTTAAGATAAAATTAATTGCAATATATGAACACCAAATATGCACATACAGTAGATAGTTGTATGCCAACAATGAAACATAAAAAGTACAACTCATTCTTTCATTGAATTGTACAACCGAAAACCCTTCTCTGAAGTCACAGACAAACAACATGTTGAAACCTCTGAGGAAAATGACATTTCTCATTGAGCAATAGTGTCAGATCTTTGCTGTCAAAAGTATCCACAGTGGACACATTTCACCCTCTCATAATGATTCCAAACCTTTTAAAGCACTTCCGTGATCTCATAAAGATTTCCCCTGGTAACCTGTAAACAAAAGGTCAAATCTGCATTTATCTAGCTTCCACAGCTATGACAGATTTATCACCGCAATATCCAAAGATATGGCATGGGCAGGCAAACTTGAGAATTATATTGAACTTCTAGGAGGCTTGGCCTCCAGCACTTTTTCTGCCACTTTTCATTGTGATCTTTCTTCTTATTGGATTTGGAAAGAAGAGTTGATAAAACTTCTTCCGAGCTTTATTCGTTTTATAAATCACTTACTATTTAATTTAAATCATAAAAACTATTCAAGTATATGAAAATCAGTTACAAATGTCTGACTGCTTTGCCAGGATCTAGCTGATTAACTAAATTTTAAAATAAGCTGATTATTATAGTTATCGGGTACTTTTTCAGGGGCAGAAGTTAGTTTTGACTATCAGAAAACTTTAACAGGAAAGATGAAATATTTCACCCTTTCCTCTGTATAGTCACCTAGTCTGTTTTCCCGGTTGTCTGTGTGGGTCTCTGACACAGCAACAGAAGTGAAATGTGATTGTGAAACCACAAAAACTGGCAGAGATGAGCAGGGAAAAGTGAGATACCGGAAGCTATTTTTAAATTTCTTTAAAAAAAAAATTGGCTACGATTCAAGTCCACGTTGTTCCTTTAAAGCTTGAAACTGTTTGAGCTCTTCAACATCTAAAGTTTTAGCAACAGGTTGTACACTTCCCTCTGAGTCAACCTTGAACCGTTGCCCCTGAGTGGTGGCTAGTCTTGCTGAAGGTGTTGGCTTTTAGATAAGAAAGGCACAGTCTTGCCTTTATCATCATTAGAAATAATAATAATAATAAAAAAACCTCATACTTTTCAGAAGAGAAAGTTTGTATTTGTGTTCTGCCCAAACATTCCAGCTTGGATAATTATATTCTGCTTAAATTCCTCCTGCATTTCAACAGGTTACTGTACTCTATTTCTTTTCCTGTGCCAAACTGCTGTACAGTAGTATTGTGCATTGCTAAACAGCTGTTTTATTCAAATCCAGAAAGGCTGGTCACATTTCAAAGATAAAGTGATGCTGTAATCTACTGACTTTGGGCCTGATTCTGTGACCATTAAAGAATGGTAGTACTTACACAATCAATCCGTCTGAGCTCAAAGAACGTAAAGCGACTCCTTGAGTACACAAGCATTTTTTAGTGAATTACAAAAACTGCACATGCGAGCATTTGATGTTGTCCTCTAGTGGATGACCTACAAATAGAATAAAGATCTACTAGCAGCTACAGAAGTGTCTTCAAGTGGTGGAGGCTTCCATTCACGGAGCTCAAGATTCCAATTTCTGAAATCTCAGCTTCCTGTTTGCGTGTGAATGTGAAAGAGAGGGAGATTTATATAATAATTGTGTCTCTTGTCTCTGCTCCAAGGACAAAACTGTATATGCTGCAATGCTTTGCAAAGCCCATTGATGTTCTTTGATTTTAAAAAAGGTGCTGCATGAGATAAGGTGCCATTTATTTCCAGTACTCTCATTTTGATTCTTTTTTAGGTTTAAAGTTTTCATCAAAACCACAGCGGTAGCTCAGTTCAAGGCAGTCAGAGCCCTGTTTTACCTGAGTGAGGCAGAACATAAGGGGAAAAAAAAAGGACAAACAACAGATATATGGAGAAACAGGGATATAGATTCTTAGCTGGAATAAGGTCACCGTAGTTCCATAATGAGATCCAGGATCTGGACTGCCCTCTCCCACCCCAACCACCAGAGATCAGAGTACTTGTGTTAGAATTAAGGATGCAGGTGTTTGGGTTTTTTGTTGGTTTTAGGGTTGGGGGGAGGAGGTACTGGGGAGAGGATTTTTTAGGAGATAGCCTGGATAGATTGATTGCTTTTCTTCCCTTCTTCCTCATGACTTTCCCCAATTTATCCCATGAAATTACACTGGCAGACCATTGTGTTATAGATACATCAGGCCCCTTTATTTCTCCTCTTGAGTTCCCTAAACAAATCACGCCCAAGTTCCCACGAGTTTACCTTCCTATCCATGCAGAGAATCCACTTTTCAGAAGCATAAGGCCTTTAAGCTCAATTGAGAGCAATGGTGAAAAGCTGAGAAGAGAATCGGGGAAACATGACATGGGCAGGGTTGGGGATGGGGGAGACAGTCTACCCACAGCAGATGTCACTAGCCACCATTGTATAATCAAGACTGGATATTAAAAAATTCAAGAAACTCTGGAATGATGTTTGGAATTTTGGCAGATGGGCCGAGTTTTTTTTTTTTAAACATATTTTTACAATAAATTCACTATTAGCACCATGGGTCATGAATCTCTTTAAAATATGGAAATAAAGGGGAAAAATGAAAGAAAATGAGCTTGGCTCTCAGTGCTCGATTCCTTGGGATGAGAAGCAAAATTCAATTGAAATGTTTCCTGGGGCACAGAAAGATTAAAAGAAAATTAATGGTACTGTATGGGCACAAATAACATTTCATAGGGTTTGTCTGTGGTTATCATAGCTAACGGCTAAATAAAATATTAAGTTAGAGTACAGGTTCCAGTAATACAATATGCAGCTCTTCTTATTTTTGTCTGTTACATAAATAAGTTCCCATTGCACCATTGACTTCGATTGCACCCTAACTTCAATTAATCCAAGTGTCGTGTGGCCCAAGTTTTTATATTTGGGTACCAAAAGTTAGATTCCCTAAATAAGTAACCTGATTTTCGGAGAAGATGCAATTATTCCGTTTCTACTGATGTCAGTGGAAGTGGTGAATGATTAGAACCTGTGAAAAAATTAGGCTACTTACTATAGGCACTCAAATTTGAACATTTTAGCCTCTATTCTTAAAGAAGAGTGTTCCACTCTAGTGTCCCAGACTTTCCGAATGAGATAGCCACTTCACCTGTATTATGCTGAATTTATTTTGGGAGGAACCCTTAATTTGACTGCAAGCAGTACAGCTGTCCTCAGTGAATTTATAACAAATCTTAGACCGCTTAAGCCCATGAACTAGATTTACAGAGCACCTGGGAAATACTACATCATCCACAGCATGAAAAAGAATCTTCCAACTAAATCTTACTCTGTAAAGGTGTAACCTTCCTTTCTCCATATCACTTCAGAAATGTACTCACCTTAAAGCAACTCCTTCCTCCAAACAATTAGAACTTCCCTTTTCTCACTCCTTCCTGTGCATACATCATGGCATGCCTCTCAATGGCAAGAATCCTGCCTTCTATTTTGCATCCCCTGAAATTCAGGAATGATACTAACCAAATACCAGGGGAAGGTCGCTAGACACAGGATTTTCATCTTTTTAGTGTGTAAATGTTTTTATATATTTGTTTGTTTAAATTTTGCTTTCTCAGGGCTGCTTCCTTAAATTTTCTATGGAGACTGCTGCACTCAGGGATAGTGGCAATTTTGCGATACATAGTTTATATAGCATGACATAGAGGTGACACCTGCACACATGGCTCTCTTATGAACACTTGACTTCGTTCTTTTTTGTTTTATTGCTTCCCTGAATCTAAAACAAAATTCAGAGTGAAAGTATTACGACATACCTGTGCATGTATCATATTCAGGTTAGAATGCCACAAGGCTTTTTGTTGAGTGATATATGGCAAGTCTGGGCATCACACAAAAGACTACTTTCCTTAATATATCACATGGTAAGTATTACGGTAGAATTCTTCTAAGTCAGCTATAGCACTTTTCTTTTTGCTTGAACTCTAAAGGGATAATGTCAAGAAAATAATCATGGTGTGCAATTCACATTTTTGGTGCTGCATACCTAATATACAATCAATATATGTGCTAATATCTTAGGCGATTGAAACAGGAAATAGTTTGTAAAATCTGATTACTATATATCTTGTTTTCTTTCTTCCCTACCTTGGACAATCAGGCTAGCTGGGTTCCCCTTGGCCTAGGGATTGGTATTTAATTACTCCCACATTTCAGGGGAATATAAAGCCAAGCCAACTCAGTGGTTGTACACAGGCAGGTATGATGGCACACATGAGATGTGCAGCCACTTGGCCATCCTTTAGGAGAGAGCACATGCTCTTCTCCACAGCCAGCCATACCACCCCTCAGCCTCTTTCCAGGTAGCTTTATTGTACAGAGCACTAGGAAAGAGAAGTCCCTGTTTTTCAATAAAATGTAAGGACAATTGTGGATGGCCCTTGAATAAGAAGCGCAAGTTGGGGAAGACAAAAAATATTCCCAAGCTCAAATCCCTGAGTCTACTCGCCTTGAAATCAATGGCTGGCTTAAATAGTGCAGGATGAGTCCTATGAAGAGTAGGATTTTGCTTACTTAGACAGCCAAATTCTCTACTAATATGAATCAATGAAATTCCACCAGCAAAATGTGTCCTTTGTTAAGCTTATTTATGAGATGTTTATATGACGAAAGATGTTTATGAGTTGCTTAATTCCATCACGTGCTTCCTGTTTTTAAGTTAGCTATCGCTACCATGTACCTCTTACAACTTTTTGAATCAAAATCTAAATTTTGGGCACAAACAAGTGTCTCTTCAATTTGATGCATAATCCCTAAATCCATAAGCAAGTTTGACCTCCCACTTTTATCCACCTATTTTACTATTCAGTTATTCACATCACTATAGGAGGATATAAATTTAATATAGGACTGTCATTTCTTATGTGTTTGCGGCCTTTAGGTGTTACCACTATATAAAATGTTAAAATAAAATAATAATAGATTTCAGTTACCATACCGTATGTCGCATAATGCCTGTTCTGTGGTACACTGAGCTTCTCCTTCAGAAATCAGAGATTTGCAGCAAGTGCTCTTTCTGTCTTGATCATGCATTAAATCATATTTAATATTGGATATATAAATGCAAAACATACTATACAGAAGAGATGAATGTGCATGCCCTGGGATTCATGATCAGGACCTGGGCATACAGATACATTCTTATTTGTATTCACATTGGAAAACAATATTAATTTTACAACAGCAAAACGATCCAGGAAAATAAAGCAGGAGGAAAATAGAGTAGTGTGACACTGTCATTATTTTAGACTAAGCATGGGCTGCGGGTTTTGGATGGCGTGCACACAAGCCCTTGGCTTTGTACGGCAGCCCGAATAGCTTCTATATGTGGTTACTGAAGAGTTTGGGCATGGATTCCCTCCAGCCTGAGGATATGTTCTTTGTCTTTACCTTTGAATGCCATAGTACCCAAACATAGAATTAAATGGAATAGTATGCATCTCTTTTTTAAAGTAGCCTTTAAAAGCTATGCCCAATTTCAACTGCTGCCCTATACCGGTAACGTAAGCAGGCAGACAGGTCTAGAGTGATAAACAACTAGCTTTTTTAAATACAACAGGTTTAAATGCAACTACATTGGCCAAGGTTTTCTTTTTAAACCTGTCTGTAAAGATAATCCCAAGCCTTTTCATCCAAACCACCCTCCAAACAATGAAAAAATCAGGTATAATGAAGTTTTGTGAACTCCTCAGCCTATGACTGGCTACATATAATCACCACTATCCCCTTCTGTTACTGACTAAACAGGTACCATACCTCGTTGTAAATAATCATATGCAGATCTGTGTACTTCATTGTGATTAATATCATGTACACCAATATTGATGACATTCTGGTACCAAAACAAAGTTTCAAACAACACAATTATGCTTTTAATAGTTTATTTTTCATATGCACCCTGACCTCTACTGCACACTGAAAATATATGATGTAGTACACTTTATCCTGGAGATGTGCTGAATGTTAGCAAAGCACTCTAGCTAGGCTGCTGTAGTTCATCGTGTTAAAATTTCTTGATAAAAATATAAGCTTATATTTCAATAGTTGCTGCATACATTATTCACTACATTCAGTAAGTGAGTGAGAAAATTTCTATAATAGTAAACAATTTATACTGTCCAGTGAAATATATCTAATATTCCTGCTGTCTAATATTTCTGTTCATTGCTTCTACTCCAAATCTCTGTAGTCAATTTCAACAATAGCAGAATAATTTATACTTCCAGTACAACCTGTATAAGATCCTATATTTAGAAGTTTAGGTATAATGCAACAGCAAAGTAAGAGCATTGGCACTAAATGTACCATACAGGACCTCAGCCTACAAGCGAATGTCTAAAAAAACAACTTTTGAGATTAATATATGAAAAGCTACAGTTATTTGGAGAAGTTGATAATATCTTTTCACTTTGAAATAGGGCCTATTTATTTAAATGGCAGGTAATCCACAACCTTCTGGCAATGTAATATTGGAAAGCATATTTTACAATCTTTCATTGCATGCATGAAAAGATTTAAAATCTAGCCCAGCTTTTGTTCCCCTAGCTTTACAGAGGAATACCTCTTTTTGTCATTGTAAGTCACAACCACCATGCAGAGAAGCTTTCGTCAGATAAGCATCAAAAAGCTTTTTAAGGCAGGAATTAAGGAAAAAACGAATCAGATCCACAAGGCAGTTCTCTCAACACTGATGTGCTATTCTCCCAATGCACACTTCCACCCCACCTGTATCTACATCAGTGGGAGTTCTAAATGTGTATGCAGAACAGAGGAATCCAAGTGGCAAAGGGTCATTCTGAGAGCAAAATTTTGTCCTCAGTAAACATGTATAACAGCCTTGTTTACATAACACGACATATGCCACAACTCTGAATCATTGCAGTATTAGGGCTACATTTATTTATTAAGGTTTCTACACAAACAGAACCACCCTAACTGTCCCTCCCAATACATAAAACTCATGTTAATTAAAAAAAAAAATCACATTAAATCACTTAAATCCACTACAAACTGCTCATACAATCATAGTCCAATCTAACCCTTATACTACATTAACAAATAACCCTCAGCCCTCAAATGCCTGACAGAGAAGATGAGGTTAGCAGTGTGTTCAGAATGTTAACAAGCCTAGATTGTGGCAGAACAAGGGGGACAGGATGGGAGGGGAAGACAACCATTCCGGAACAGAAGTATCCCCCAGGAGAATGACTCGGGTTCTATTCTTAGCACTGCCGTTTTTCACTATGAGCCCGATCCAACACTTATTGAAGTTAATAATTTTTCAAAAGCTCCTAAGTGCCTTGGGGAGTCTGAATCTCATTTTCAAAAGTGATTTAGACACTTTGGAGTCTAAGTATAACTGACTTTCAATTTTATCTGAAGTGCATTTCTATTGACTTCAGTAGGCACTGGATCAAACCACAAGTGACCTTAAAAAATCACCTAATTACTAAGTATGTCAGTTTACCTGTCCCTAAATAATACTTATTGACCTACTTCTCAGGTGTACCTTCAAGGCTAATTAATCCATGTTAATAAAGGCACTAACTACAAGATGCACACAACCCCGTAAGTGGTCAGTAAGACAACTTCTATGCTTAAGTGTTTACAGAAGCGAGGAACAAATACTTTTCTGATGTCCTTCATGGAGATCTTGAGATATGTGTAAAGTTACGCATGTGCTTAAGCGTTGGCAGGCCCAGAGACCTAGATGGATTACTGACAGACACACAAATGTCACAGAGTAACAACTTCCAGGAAACAACAAATCTATACAATACAGAAAAACATCTTCACCATGGTCTTGCTAAAAAACACAAGTAATACCCTTTGGGTCAGTCTTTTTTCAACTCCTTTTTCTTACTTCAGCTGTGCTTTGACTTTCTCTAGGCCACACAATGACACGGTTAGTAAAGTAATTTTTAGTTTGCGTTGCCCTACACAGAATCACCTTCAAACCTCAGGTCCTTTAATTGTTGCCTGACACAGTGGGAACAAACCTGGCTTGTGAAGAGGCCAGGTGAATCCCAAAGGTTAGTGTTCTGACTCATTTTCTATAGTTGGTTACTAACTGTGAGACCATTTGGCAGCAGCAGCCTTCAAATAATTAGTTCTTGCTAAGATAGACAGGGATTTCAGGGAGAAAGTACAGAAGTTGTGTTACAAAAACCCCAATCTATCATTTGTGCAATATGCCCTATATAGGAGCAGCTGGAGGAAATTGTTAGCAGTTCAGACTGCATGTCCTCAGTAAAATGCTGTTTATAAACCCTAGTTTTCTTGCAATTTATAACTCTATACAGAGCATTCCCATGCTCCAGTTAAAGGTAAGGACAGAAATCTAAAGAGCAAAAACAGAACTCTCACTAATTAAACTTTTCAACAGAATAAATAGGCTGTTAGGAAAGTATCATTTTCCCTTTAAAATTTCCAGTAAAACATGGTAGGATGGTAATTTTTTCCATGTTTTAGTTTTTTACACTTGCATATAAACAAACACATTTGAATAAGTAAAGTTTATTGTGAATTTTTTTTTAAACTCAAGTATATAACATTACCATCCACAGAACGGTAAGATTTATTCAAAATTAGATCCGCACTGCAGATGTTGTTTTGCAAAGCAGTGGTCTATATTAACTTTAGAGATATTAAAATAAACATGAAACAGGCCATGTTGAAATCCATAGGAATTCTGCCAATGACTTCATTGTAGGCAGGATTTCACCCTAAGTCTCCGATTCTGTAATTCATTGTGTATTCTTGGGCTTTCAGTCACTGAAAGAGATTAATGGCCTTCACAGGTGTCAGCAGTGGATCTGAAGGCTTGCCACCCCAATCCCTGATGAAGTGGGGAGAATAAGAAAAGCAGTCTACCACATTACCCACATACCTATGAAGTTACCTGTGGTACCTGTGAGGACTGGATATGCCTTGTTAGCCCCTGGAAGCTGATCATGGGAAAAAGGGGCTTCATAAGGACCTTAAAGTAATGTTTGCCTACCCCCGAGGAAAGACACTTCTAATTGAGGGAGGGAGGCCTGAGATACAATTCCTTACTGCCTTCAATCTTGTGAAGTCATTTGCATCTGTGCATAATGGCAGAGATTCTCACCTAAGCTCTGGCCCTTTATACCAAGTAAAATGGATGCTAAGGATATGTCTACACAGTAAAGAAAAAAACATGGCTGGCCTATGCTTGCAGATTCAGGCTTGTGGGGCTCTTTCACTGCGGTGTAGACTTCTAGGTTGGAGCTGGAGCCCGAGCTCTGGGACCTTCCCACCCCACAGTAATGTAAATGTAAGCCTAGGGTTACTAGAAATTGAGTCAGCTGACCTGTGTGAGGGCACTCTGGACTTGAACATCTACACTGCATTTTAATCGTAGGTTAAGGAGTTTCTGACCCATGTTGAACCTAGGACATTGCAGTGCATAGACCCAAGTGAAACTAACCCTAACCCTGAGTGCCATGTCCACATTCTAGCCCCATGAATGCATGGCACTATGGGAAAACTGTACTGCCCACCTTGTTTCTTAACTGTGACCAAGCTACTGATAGGACTCAAGGGCCCATATGGAGCACATGAGTACATAAACTGCATAATTAACTCCTTCAGTGGCTATTTCAGTAGAACAACTGCAGTTTGAGAAGATTTTATACCGAACTAATTTGAAACTTGGGCTCTTCACCTCTAGGCTGAGTCACATTGGCAGGAAAATGCCAACGTGCACCTGTTCTGAGCATAATTAGAACACTGATCTCCAGGGCTGTCGAGTTATTAAAATTAAACTTTTGCAATTCTTACTTTTTAAAATGGGATGTTCAGTGAGGATGTTTTTGTTTCTTTGGTTTATTTATGTTTGTCTATTTCTTCGTAAGTTTGACATAAAATGTAGGTTTCAGAGGAAAAAATACATCTCTCAGCCTGGCGGCTGCTGGCTACAAACCACTGATGTATATCCTCAGGGCTTGGGCTGCAGTGTACTTCAGCACCCACTCTTATCCCTGCCCCCGCTGCTTCCTGGGAGGCAGGAATAAAGGATCCCAGGGAGGCCTTGGGGAAGTTTTTGGGTGGCTCCCACTTGCTGCACTGACAGTACATGCTGCCTGGACACGTCTGCACTTGCACCCCAGGAAGGGCAGGAGAGGTTCAAGAGCAAGGGGCTAGAGAACAGAGCAGGGACTAAGTGGCTGTCCTGCAGGGAGGGGGAGCAGCAGGGCTCCCAGCTCCGTCTGGCCTGGGGAGGAACGACCCCCAACATCCTGGTGGCCAGGAGCCACTGACTACCTGTCAGCTTTGCTCCCTGCCCTAGGCAAGCTCCACATAGCAGTGAGGAGAAGCTGGAGCAGGAGCTGCCTCGCCACAAAGAGAGCAGGAATAGGGAGTATATTAGTAGGTAGTAATGGCACTTCTGGCCACACTGGCTGCCTGCAGCGCTGCTCCTCTGCTGCCAGGAATTCTGGGATACATCTGGAGGGCCTCTGGGACCCGAGTCAAGCCGGAGCCGCATTGACAAAGGAAATCAATAGGGCTCAAACCCTACGTCCCAACTTACCAGTAGCTCGGACCCTCCCGCCCTGCAGGATCCTGGGACCATAGGTCTGAACCCTAGGTTAGCACAACTAGTGTGTGGAGGCAAGAAGGGGGTTAGGCTTGAGTCCAGCCTCAAGTCTGGGCTTACACTGCTGTGTAGACATGCCCTAAAAGGCCTTTCCACTAGAGCTAGTCCAAAAACAAGAATTTCATTTCACAAAAAACTTTGAGGTTTCAGCTCTGGCTTCATTCAACATCGGAATAAATACTAGAGAGAGAGTGTTTGTTTTGAACCTGGATTTCTACATCCCAAGTGAGTGCCTTAACAACAGGACTACTGATGGGAAAGGGTGGTTGCTTTCCTCTCCCCCTCTCTCCCCGACCTTCCAAAAGTCTATCCTCAACCTGAGAAACCTTCCTGACAAAAGTTTTATCAAAACCAATCATGTTCCCAACAAGATGCTTTAGTTTAATGAACTGCCTTTTTCTGATGAAAAAGCATTACATAGGAAAATTCCCACCCCCCTCTACTTTCCACAATATAAATGACACTCATATCACTTCTCTTCAATGCCAAAAGCACCAACCAACCAAAAAAACATTTCTTTACCCTGATAACTAACAGCCTTTAAAAAAGTTAAATAAGATCTTTAAAATAATTCAGTAACAGAAACTCTACTCTACGTAAAGTTTTTATCTTTTTATCACAAAAAAGCATAGTCCCTGAGATCCCATGAAGTCCCCTAAGGGCTTCACTGTTGCTTTCACAAAAACCCTGTATGTGGGGAGAAGAAGGTGCCCACCAAGAACCCTCTTGCAAACTGTATCATAGGGAAGGATGCATATGTTGTGGAGAAGTCACTGTGCACATGTATCATTTGAATATATGTTATATGGTTACTCTCTCATTTGTTACATTTGCCTGTTTAAACCTAAAATATATGAAGAACACTTGCAGTTTGGATGTGTGGTGAAGCCACTGAGGTTGAAATGGATGACTGTATGCTGCCATTATCAACTAATGCCCTAATTTTTCTGTTGTTTTGGGTGGGAGATAAAGGAGGAAGTGAAAGGATGCATGGTCACAGGGGATCTATAACATCTTTCTGCACTTAATTTCTCAACAGTAAATCAAAGCTTTGTTGCTTTGTTGTGTGTTTTCTTTCCTCTTCAAGAGTTTCTAAGGTTAAAACACAAGTGCTTTAATAGAGTAAGGTTGAAAGTTGATGCACTCTGCCTGCATGGGGATAAATCATTTCCCTGAAAAGTTAAATTTTGCTATCACTACCTAGAACAAAATTTCCCTGAGAATAAACTATTCAATACTGCTCTGGAACAGATACCACGTCACCAGGAGAGGAAAGTATTCTTCTACCGATCCATTATGTACAGAAATCAGAATATATACATTGTTTGACCAAGTCATCTTTTTAATAGGGCAGCTCTCTTAAAAAGATCAAGGGTTATATATTTGTTGATTTATTCTAATTGATGTACAGCACCCAAGTAATTTGACTTGGTAACAAACAGATAAACCACTAAATAAATATAATTAAAACTGTGTAATCCCATGACCTAAATGGTATTTTAGCATTTGGGCTTTTTCCCAAGAGTTCAGTGATTTAACATCTTGTCAGATGAGCCCATCAGTGACTGACAGGGTTTGAAAGCTAGA
Organism: Mesoclemmys tuberculata; assembly: GCA_007922155.1. Lineage (NCBI taxonomy): Eukaryota > Metazoa > Chordata > Testudines > Chelidae > Mesoclemmys > Mesoclemmys tuberculata. The sequence goes on along the minus strand of ML675617.1, from coordinate 24,681,066 downwards.
AATACTTTGAGCCCTAAATGTGAACATGCTATTCTCATCCTATTAGGTTTCATAACACTGATATAATAATTTCTCTTTAACATTGCTCATGTATCCTCAGGCTTTTTCATGGGTTTTGGGAAGGAAATATTTTACCTGTAAAAGAGAATCATCATCTCTCACTCAACATGGTTCTTCTGAACTTACCGCTCTTACAAACGTATGTAAACATGTCACCTTCTGCTGCTGCTTCTGGGGATATACATGTAATAATAAATAAAGGCCTATTCCTGAGAGGGAGTGAAGTCAGTTCAAGCTGTGGGAGCTCAATGCATCTAAGACCCTATTTTTTTCTGTTATTTGTATAGACACAGAAGCAATGGTTAGTAAATATAAATTCTCTGTCCTAGGTAAATCAAATTTACGGTTCTCAATAAAAAAGTATCAGCATTATTATTGAGGTGCCAGGTCTGGCTCCTTAATATCTGTTGACTTGAGAGATGCCCTTAAAGCAAGAATTCAACCTCTTAAGCACTGAGAATATAGCATGATCTCCCTCAAATTACAAAACTTGTTCTCTGAGTACAGAATGAACTTTCTGACAATTTATACATTTCTACTTTCTTCCCAAGCCTCCTCACATACTTGCCTTCACACACAACCACTTACCCACTCCCCACAGCAGTGTTATCAGGTGTCAGGGACTTCACTTACCCACAAAGAGCATCCAGAACCAAAGCCAAGGAATGCAGTTTACGAAGGGGGAATACAAGGGTGCCTTTTTCTTTCCTTTTTTTTTTTTTTTTTTTTGGCCTTTCCCAACCTTAAGCCAGCTGGCTGCTCTAAGTTATGGCACCTGCGTACAGCTCTAGTGGATGATGCAAAGTTATGTTTGGGATAACCTGTATAACCTGACGTATGTTCAGGATAACCTGTGATTCATTTGTGCATTTTCTTCCCATGAATAATGTGACCTACTCAAACTCAGTGATTAAAGCTTTATTCCCCCATCTTCCAGACCTTCCAAAAAGAGAGAGAAAACACACAATGCTCTGACGGAAAAGTTTTATGAATATGAGTTTTGGTTCAGTGCACTGCCAACATGTGGGCAAAGCCATGAGGCACTTTGGAAGGTTATCCCAAACAAGTGCAAACACAACTTTGATACCACTCCAAAGAGTCAGATATTTTGTATAACTCTTATATGTTACAGAAAAACCATTTTAGCCATGTTTTAGTGTAGACAGTTAAAAATATCACAGAGAATTATTTTTTATCCCTCTACTTGCAAAGCCAGGTGTCTTAATCATCATGAGTCCAAACGTGCAGGAATTAGAGGTGGCATACAAAGTTCTAAAAATGATCTAAAATAGCTTTTCTATGCTTAAGCATGTCCCAAACTAAAGTCTCATATCTTGGGCTAGAGCAAGTGCTGGACCTATTGGAAAATGGAGTTCCCATCTTCCCAATGATATGTTCATGGCTAAGATTTTCCAAAGCGACTGGTGATTTTGAGCACCCAACTTAAGATATTTTGCAGGAGTCCAATTTTCATTTGGGGAAGGGATGATTCAGCACTACCTGAAAACCAGTTCCTTTTAAGGCTGGCCACCCAAAATCACCAGTCACTTTGGAAAATCTCAGTCCCTTGTTTTAGTCCTGCATGACCAAAAATTAGCAAATTTTAAATGTGCCTTTTTTATTTCTAGAAATGTGGTAATTGGCCCAAGAATGAATCTAGCCAGTCTTTGGCCTTAGACATGAGTAGTTTTGTAGGCAAATGCTACTTTTAAGGGGAGTGCCAGAAATATTTCTCTGACAGGTCTGTTTTGTTTAAAAGCTGTTAGAAGTTGCTCAGGGAGTTGAAATCTTAGAATAAATTCTAACAGGTTGGGAAGAATTTATGTGAAATGCTGTGTATGGGTACACACACCACTCTCCCTGTCACACACACGTATGTGTATATGAGCTAAACTTGAGTTTTTATAGCCAGAAAAAGTTTATTTTCAAAAAGCAACTCAGATGATTGGCATCTGCAAATTAATTAGCTCTGCAAAATTAATTTTTGTGGCTTGCATGGCCTGGGATAAGCTTTTGTGGCATGGAAACAAAGAGTGTTTTTAAACATTCAACCTAGCTTTTTCAGTGAAATGCCTTCAAAATAACATTACTGAAGTAGGCTTTGAATTGAGGTAGTAAATATGTAGCCACCATATGACTGTTAACCCTAAATATACCTTTAAAAGTGGTAGTTAACAGGTAATTGAATTATTAAATCTAATATAGTAGATATAAGAATTAATGTATACTATTAAAATACTAATTAATTAGAACATTTATTGTGTTTAACTACCATGCAATATGATAACAGAATGGCAATTTCAGTGAATGCCTAATACATTTTGTTAATCATATGCTGATGACCTTAATAAATTCAAATAAAAATTGTATTGGGAAATCATAATTCTAATCAGTATCCTTTATTGTAATACTTGTTAGGATTAGACAATTATCAGCGAAGGAGAGACTGTGCCGATTGCTCTTGGTGGCAATGTAATACATTCCATGAAAACAAGAATTAAATGATGACAAAAGCAGTATGCCTCTCTGTGGAAATTTCCTGAAAGCAGACAACTGCACTCAGACACAGTCATCTTGAAAGTGAAGGCTACAGTTCATCATTGCTGTTAAACAGAGCGCTTTGCTGTGAAACTAGGAGAATCTCAGGATAATTACAGGTTACTATAGTTACCCTATTGGGCCTGTGCTGTTATAACTTCCATCATAACTTTCTAAGGAAGCTTTGCTGTCATTGTACTCATTCATGTACTGCTGTCATAAGACAGAACAAAAGCAGGCCATCAACGCAGGGAAAAATGGCCTCACTTTTAACGTTCCTTGGTACTATAAGAAGATACTGTGATGAAATGTATATTTAGTGTGGCAGTATTCAACGGACTAATTTACTTTCCTTTAAGCAAGTTCTACAAAATGATGCAATGTACACAGAAAAACTGCACCATGTCTCTGATATACACCATGCCCCTGAATTCATTCAGGAATGAACTGTCATTACATGAACCCACTGTCAGCATGTTTGTTGTTTTACTAGATAAGGTTCTTATCTTAACCTTTCAAGATTCTACAGATTCATAATTATGTTCCAGGAATACTTTGGAATTTGGAGAAGTGTTAAAGCCAACAACATTTCTACTTTTATCAGTGGATTAAGATTTTGTTCCCAAATAAAGAAAAGCAGATTCTTGAGAACTGCTCAGGTGCAGTCATCAACAGAAGATAGTGTCTTATTTGCAGTTTCCTCTCCAGGTACTTAAATTAAAAACAAAAAACAATCAGACACTCATTTCTGTAAAACTCTCTCATAATGGTAAACAAAGTATCTGTATGTATGTACATCACGACCATGTACTGGCTGGAATGTTAGTTCTGGTCTTAGAGATTATTACTATGTGCCCCTCCAACAGCTGTAGCCTCTCTACAAGTTAAATCCTAAGAGTACTAGGCAAGATTAAACAGATGTTGCGCAGGTTACTTGTTTCATACAACCACCTGATCACAAACACACACACAATAAATTTCACTCACAAGCAGCCCCACTGTCTTCACATGGGAACGCTTACAAAAGAGTAAAGTTATTTATATACATAAAGGGGGCTATATCCCTTTGGGATTTGCTGATGTTGATAAGCATATACACTTCCAGGATTGGGGCCTACTTATGCAATCTATTGGCACTTAGTGAGTTTATTGGCTGAGGATCTTATGAAAAAGCAACTCAGACCACTACAAGATAATCTTGCAAACTTCTCTTCACTGAAGTGAACAAGACTCCATGAGTAAGGATTGGTGGGATTGTGTTGTGCGCTGTTTTTCCGGAGATCACAAATAAGCGTGTGTGACTCAAACATGCACTCCACACTTTTGCTCTGCTTTCTATGCTGCCTCCATTCTCATCACCTAGCGGTGGACTGAAATTGACAAGCTTCTTGCTCTTTGAACACATAAGAAAGCAGGACTCTCTTCAATTATAATGTCTTGCTATCTAAAGTAACTTCATAGAAATACAAGGGCCTGATTCCTAACTCTGTTACACAAGTGGTCTGCTGGTGTGACTCCACTGAAGTTAATGGAATCACATTGGCATACAGTTCATGTAACATAGTGGAGAATGTGGTCCATGTGTTTCTATTTTAACCAGCAGTCATCTTAGAACCTAGATAGCAGAAAGAACAACTGGTGTCACAGTGGGCATTCAAAATACGTAAAAACCAAAGTCTCATTTCTCAAAGCATGTAACAAACTGTGCTGTTTTCTTAGGATTGTTTGGCATAGCATAAAACAGACTTTTTTTTGCATTGGAAGTGAGGTATATGGCAGCAAGTAATATGGGATGTAAGCAGCTGGTAGTCAACAGGCAGCACCTTTATGGAGATTTTATAACAACAAGCTTATCTATTGTCAAATACAATTTTATGAGAATTGTACAGATATGTGTATGTATGGGTGTCCGTGTTCTTTTAGAAGAGGAAATATTGTCAGGCAGAACATGGATTTCATTAAAACCATATTCTGTAGCTTGCACCAATACTATAAGGTTGTGTTTAAAAAGTTTGATATTACAATGTGAGTTGAGATTTAAAGAAAACCATCTAATTTATTTTTTTGTAATTCATGACAAATAATATCTTTAGAATACCATACAGTCAGGCATATGCATGAAAAGTTGATCTTGTACTGCAATAACACTTTAACAAATTTTGAACTTTACATGTAATTTTGTGTTAAATACTTTTACAAAATAAATACTGACATATGACCCAGTTTTCCAACTGCTCCATGTACAGATCTCATTAAAAGTAAATGGAAGTTCCATGTGTAGAGTAGCAGCAGAATCAGGGAAGGCAAGGCAGAAGAGAGAACAGGAGAAATAATATATTTTTAATATTTTTTTCATTTAGGAAGTACATGGCGGATGCATCAGGAAAACCCAATTCTACATTTTATGTATTTATCAATTATTTTCCTATCACAAGCACTTTTTTTAATGAATACATTCTATTTTTCTCCAAAGTAGATTACAAACCTCCCATTTTTAATCAGTTAAAACCTTTTTTCCTCTTTGGAACTTAGCTAGATTTATCTTTCACTTTAGCAGATGCAATGCACTTTTTTTTTTAATTGAGTTCAGCAATGTTACTTTTCATCTGTACTGAGGCAGATTACCTAACCCTTAGTTATGGAACAGCTGGGATTTACTTTTCTAAACAGAAATTTTATTTTGGCAGAATCAGTTCTGCTTCATTTGTAATAGTCCCTCAGATTTTTTTTAGGTTGAAAACAAATGGAAATGGAACACCTGGTAGCTGTCATGTCAAAGTAATGTATTTCAGCCTATGGCATACTCCATACCTTGGGACTTCATGCTTAATGAAATGAGGACTGTTCTGATTCTAGACTTCTCTTTCCACAAGTGTCTTACAAAAGTCTGCATCTCATAATTTTATATCAGTATCTGAGAAAGTTTCTATTTTATCAGATTGAGCTGGACCTTCTTCAAGTCACAACTACGGCATAGCACCTACAGCAACCAGGGACTGGCAAACCTTGTGAAGTTGAACGGTTCTCTAAATCCTAACCACTTTGTGAGTTCACGGGATCCTCACGTATCTTTATGAACATTTCTCCTCCCCCAACTCCCGGTTATGTAAATCCATTTTGCTTCAAGAGAAGTTCAGTTTTGAAGGGTGGGGAAGACCTAAAGATAAGCCTGTACTATGCCTTAGAAATAGAAGAACAATGCCTCCCAAAAGCTAGGCTGGCACAAAGGGTGCCTTATATAGACATTAATGGCATATACCATATTTATTATCATCATTAGAATTTTTGTCTTTTCTCCTTTCTCCCTTTGCCTATTCCCTACCTCATTATTTCCCTCTGGACCTCTTCTCCCTGTCCTTTCCAGGGTATGTCTTAAATTGTAGAGTAAACTTGGGTGATTGACACACAAGTTAGCTTAGCTGGGGTGAGAGCAGCCACAATACAGTTACTGTGTCTTCACTGTGCTACACACACCTCTGTGTAAATCTAGGATTTCAAGCAGCATATTCCAGGGTTCTTTAGTAAGCTGAACTGCTTTATTATTCTTTCCCAGTTATTTGTGGGAGAACTTGTCTGTCATTACAAGAAAGTATTTGAAGGAATATTGACTCTCGAGTGATTTAGCATGAGTCCTCGCTGCAGAGTGGCTGGGTCATCAGCCTGAGAGAAAGCTTCAACTGGATTTTCGTCTACGGTCCCAGATGGGCCCACTTGCTCAGGTTGAAAGCACCACTAAACTCAGGTGAGAGGGCTGTCTGTGTGGATGGGATGGTGATTGGGGCAATGCTCAAGTAAGAGCCTGAAGGCTTGTATACACTTCAAATTTTCCAGCAGCACAGCTGCACCACCAAAGCACTTCAGTGTAGACATTACCTACCCCAACAGCAGGAGTTCTCTCATTGGTATACGTAATCCATCTTCCCAAGAGGCGGTAACTAGGTTAATGGAAGAATTCATAACAATGCATAGACTTGTGCCACTTGAAATAAAAGAATAGCTCCATTATCTAGCAGTAATAGAAAACTGTTATCCTTTACCTGGACTAATCACTAGATAAAGCTATGACCTTGTTCAAGTATGTTACATTATGTTATATTCATTTCATAAGGGACAAATCTTGCAGGCTTTATTCAAGGAAAAGCCTTATTGAGTCTATTGTTAGTACAGCTGAATAAGGAATGAGTAAGAACTGCAGGATTTGACCCTAGATGTCTGTAAAACACTCCTGTGCATCTACATCATCACTTACTATACAGAATAAAATTTGGGCACAACCTATGGATGAAACCACACACAGTCAGTGTTGATTACTCTCAGGAAAGAGACTAATACCATTGCACTGAAAATCACTTCAGTAAATGCAAGGCTTTAAAACAAATCCCTTTTGTAAGACTCTTATTAAAAGGTCATGAAAGCAATAAACAGAATGCAGCATTTCTAAAACTGTCAATATAACTGCTTTTAAAAGGAAATGCTGAAAGTTAGACCTTTAATTTCCTTGCCCACTTTCTCCTACTTCTTTCTTACAGCTAAACCTTTGATCACTTAGTCCTTTTCTCCACCACTAGTCTGATCATTCACTCTGATTGTCACACAAGTGGATGTCCCACAAGCTGCTGTACGGACTCAGTTAGCTTGGCATAAACATAAATGGGGGTATACATGGGTGGTGGTGGTCTTTTCTATATTGTCCCACTACACTTGACCTAAATCCAATTCTGCTAACACTCATACAAACTTTGCAAAAAGTAGGGTTACTCAGGTGAATCCAGTTCAATGGCATTATTTAGAGGATGGGAAAGTACATATTGTTTCATAGACATTTCAAAGGGTTGTAATTCTTTTGCTTGTTTACTTAAAATTACACAGCAATAGGTTACAGCATGACCGCAACAGCTTTGGTGGTGTTGCTAAGATTATTAAATTGAAAACACTCAGTTTTTAATAATTTGTAGAAAAGAAGTGAAATTGATAGTCGATTATGAAGTAAGGTTATGAACTAAATTGTTATATTTTCTCTAAATAAATGGTTTGTAAAGGGCTGTTTCTAGAGTGAGGGAAAGGGAACCAAGTAATCTCCACATACTAAGATGATATCTGGCAGGTGAATGAAATTTTTGGGAATCGAAAAGCAATCTCCCTTTGAGGAGACTCATTTTCTGCTGAGGAAAAGTGAGTACTTTTTATTAGCGTTGGAGTCTCTATGTCTCCAGCAACAGTGTTCCAGGAATTCCCTCTAAATCGTAAACGTAAATTTCTAGAGCATTGGTGTAGAGTAAATGACCAGCCATGGAAAAATGTCAAGCAAAACTTAAGCAAAAATGGACAGAACACAGTCCTCAGCAATGAAAGCTCTAGAACGTCCACAGCTGAATTCATTCACCACAGTCTTAAAATACATGTGCTATTATCCCTCAATATTTTTTTAGTTTTCTACAACCCTTTCCAAACCATTGAGAAGTTCTAATCTCTAAATGCCCCAAATGAATCAAAATTAATTTAAATTCCTTTTATTCAGTATTAGAAAAGTTAAACCAACCTTTAACAACGTTTAATAGTAAGCAGAGGGTCACATCAATGAATCCTTCAGTCTTGAGTTTAAGGCCCACCATCGTGCACCTTGTGTCATCATTTACATCTCTGAAAAGTGACTGTAGAACAGGGTAAAATTCCACCAAACCAGAATTTTCCACTCACTTTGTATAGGTGAAAGGAAAGGAAAGGAAAGGAAAGGAAAGGAAAAATCTTATTTCCAACTGTTTGTGGAATTGAAGGGTTCATTTTGCACACTTTTTCCTACTTTAAATATTACTTTCCTGATCCATATTGGAATTGTGATACTGGATCAGACCAATGTAGTTCAGTATCCTGTTCCTACCAGTAGCCAATACCACCTGCTGTAGAGGAGTAAATCCTGTTGTAGGCAATTATGGAATAAATTGTCTCTCTAGTTAAAGTTTAATTTCCCCAATAACCAGAGGTTGGAATCTGCTCCAAAAATCTTCTTTGTTTATTTTGGTAAAGTAAAAAATAAAGAAAGTAAGTATACTGCTTCAGCCAATAACGTTGCATGGGACAAATCTCTATAATATTATGTATATATCAAAACATCCAGTAGATGTTACCTTTCAATGTTTTTGTACAGAGCACAGCACAATCTTGTTTAGGGCTACTGGTCACTACTACAGTACAAACAATAAACAGTAAAATACTGCTTATGGGACTATACTGGAAGAATATTATATATGCATAGAGTTAACACACAACTCATGACTGATCAGCACAGTTCACATTTGAAGTCATATGGCTATTCTAGGACACATTACAGTCAGTAGTAGGGTGAGAATGTGTAGGAGTTATAAGTACACAAAAGTTTAGTCCGGTATTGCCATATTCTTTGAACATCAATCAAATCATTTTCAGAAACACAACACTTAATATCCACTTGTAAAAATTAAAAAAAAATGTACACTCAGACGCAAACCTTTTGAACGACAACGTTCTTATAATTGCATTTGGATATAAATTGGCCATCAGGAAGTTTTGGCATGAAATTAGATGAAGATTTCTAACCATTAGAGGAATGAAGTTATGCAACAACCTTCTAAGGGGAGTAAAGGGGAAAAATAACTTTTTGCAAGATGTACTATGATAATTTTATGGCATGGATAGTTTCATGAGATTGCCTACAATGGCATGTCTTCTGTTAGTAAATATCTACAATGGCAGAAGATGGGACATTAGGTGGGGAGAGTTCTGCGCATTCTTTCCCAGATATATGGCTGATAGGCATTGCTTATGTGCTCAGAGTCTAACTGATTTGGTGTCAGAAAGGAATTTTCCCCCAGGTCCAATTGGCAGAGACTCTTGGGGCTTTTTGCCTTCCTCTGCAGTATGGGTCACTAGCTGGTTTGAACTAGAGTAAATGATAGATTCTTTGTAACTTACAATCTTTAAATCAAGAGTTGAGAACTTCAGAAGTTATGGCCCTGTTACACAAGTGGGTGGGTGAGAGAGATTCTGTGGCCTGTGAGATGCAGGAGGGCAGACTAAAAGATCATGAAGGTCCCTTCGAGTCTATGCATTTGTTTCTAAGTCTTTTTTAGGATTTCTTAATTGCATGGTCCAAAACTTTCCCTACACACACTTATAAAAATGCCTGTATAAAATCGATGAAAAGAAATCTATAGTAGTTTTCATGGACTTGTATGTATCAAGACATTCGAGAAAGAGTTTTAACTATCCACACTCTGAATGGACTAACCTTCAGTTAATGAATTAGGTATTTAAACATAAAATACCCATTAATGTTCATCTGAGGTCTGTACATAAAGCCATTACGCAGCAATCAAAAAGAATACCTACGACTGTCTATATGAAAACAAAACCTCAACAATCAGCTATTTAAAATATATCAAAGTGCGTTTAGTAAGAAGAAGAATTATCAGAATTTAATTTTTTCTACCTTCACATTCAAAGATCAGAAATTTTATGAAACGCTATGTAAATAAATCAGTCTTTCTTCAGCAGGTTGCTTTGACCAGTTTTATTTGGGTATAAATTTAATAGTACTTCTCAAAAGAAGTTACAGATCAATGCTGTTTCTACATGCTGAAGTCTAATATGGAAAAGTGGAGCTAGAAAGTGGTGCCTGGTTATGATGTGAGAAATAAATTTAAACTGAAAAGGACTTTAGTAAGAATATGCAGGGTGGAATTCTATTTTAAAAATATCCCTGGTTCATGAATAAACTCATACATAACTTGCCACAACTCCAACAATTATAAAGATTGAGTGGCACAGACAAGATCATCCTGTTCCCTACAATAGATTCTGAACGAAGGGTAAATGTTACACACTAGAGGTTTATATATTTTTAATGATTCCTCTGGTCCAGCTGACACTCACCATAATCTTTAGTGCCTCTGACGCAATACAACCAGTATGTTAAAGGCTAAGAAAACAGCACATCAAGTAGAACTAACTTAGACACCATGGAAGACTGACTATATATGTGAATTCATGACAAATTTCAGTTCACGGAAAAATCAGTTTTCAGGGGAGTAGATGCAGGAGTGAAGAAATGAAGTTATCAAAGAATTTTACCACCTGGAAGCAACCAAAAACACTATAACACTCAAATCTCCTGAGACTCCCTACCACCTCACACCACCTAAGGAACCATAGCATGAACTGGAGAGGTTTCTCCATAGGAAGGTGGAAATTCATTATTCACTTACTGCAAACAGTATTTCCAAACAAAAGGCAGCCTCTGTGACAGATGCTGCTAAGTATCTCTTCCCACCCCCCGACCAGCATTTACAAAACCCTCAATATGGACTGATGGAACTGTGCTTCTCTAAGCACTGATCTCAGAAAACTGCCATTTCCCTGGTAATTTGCAATAAATGTATAGAGTAAATACTAATATTACTACTTGCCTACTTAATTGTCATGAAGCTCAACTGCAACTTCTTGCATCCTGCCCTCTGTTCCTGGAAACTCTCACTCTGTCCTGGTCCACTGTGCTTCTACTTTTCCCTTAAAATTCACTTCTTCAGCAAGAGCTATTAACCCTGAAGACTGCCACATCACAAGTGCTGGTAAGACAGGATTTTCTTCTGAAAGGTGAAACTAAAAAATGCAAGCTGGCCATCTCAATTCCTTCCCAATGTTCAATTCCACCCCCAAACTGCCTTCGTCTATTTAGTCCACGATTCAGTAAAGCACTTAAGCACTTTGCTGAATCAGAGCCTAAATTCTATGTAGATGAGATCTATGTAGCGGAGATCTATGGAACCTAGTATGTCAAACCGGTATCATCATTTAATCAACGAGCCTATTAACTATTACTTCAAGTAAGGTCACATTGTTCATGCATACAGATCGAGGCCTTGATTCTGCAATCAAGTCTGAACAGACAGACTCCTGTGCCCTCAGAAAGCCCTGCACTTTGCAGAGGGGCACCACATGGGCTTAATGGTTTGAATGCAGGATCTGGGCCCAAGAATGCCAGGTTCATAGCGAAACTCTTTGCCATCTTCAAAGGAGAGCGCGCTTAGCACGCACTGTAGCAATGGTAATCTACTTCTTGAGATTGAGATATAGCTTGTATTCCACTGACATCAGAAAGTGGCATGCCTTCTGGAGAATTAGAATCGTGTCATAGTTTACATTAAGTATATGTCTCCATTTATTTTGAAATGGGAATTTACAGACTCATGTAAACTTTGCTTATTTTTCTGACTAAACTTTCTATTTTTCAGTGAGGTAACTTTAGGAGATGTAGTCTCTTGACAAAAATGTGTAAATCCCATCCATTGTGTGGGGAATATGCACAAATGTAGGGCCAAATGCCTGCATTACTTAATTGATTTGGAATGAATGCAATGAGACTAGAAACAATCAATCAGAGAGACCACAGGTATGGACAAAAATGCACAATAGAGTATGTACAATAGAGTGTTTCATGAGGTATGAGAACAAAGCTTTTTGTTAAATACATTCTGACCATCTGTCAGACATTCTGTAATGGAGCTTTTGACAAAAAGCATGAAGAACATGGGATTGTGCCATTAACCACCCCAATTTATGCATAAAAACAATTTATCTTTTGGATATCTGCATTAGGAAATCTGAGAGCTGTATCCATTCCTTCAACCACCAAATTCCAGAGTGCTCTCAAATTACAGCTTTGATGGGGATGAGTTAGCAAACCAATATCCTGCTGCAGAATTATCTGAGTCTCCCTGCCCTCATTCTGAAGGATGAGCTCTTATGAAACAGGTTGCTGCATGTATTAACCACCCCCAAAACACACACAAAAGAATACAAGTTATTATATGCAGCATAATAAATGAAGCAGTCAAACCAAAGAATTGGTAGGTCTGTGCATCAATGCTTAAAAAGTCATCAGGTACACATCATGGTGTCATTATTTTTCATGTATCTCAGAACCCATAACAAAAGCACACAACAGCTCCATGCTCTACGGTCCACTCATGACTTCATAATCCTTTTTATTTCAGCACCCCCCCATCCCACACCAATGAAATAGGGTTCCTCTGAAGCATATTTAAGGAAGTCAGCAGAGAAATTAATTTAAATACCATCAGTGGAGGAAATACACTAGTTTACAAAATAAACTTGAAAGGAAATCAGTTTTTGATGGTATTAAAAGAAGTTAGTTCTATAATTTGGTGTTACAAATGTCTGTGAACAAAACAAACCATGAAGATCCACCAAAAAAATGTAGCTTAATCATGAAATATATTCTGTGTACAGAATAAGTCTCTAGAAATAAAGTGGTGCCATGTTTAGCACCTTATGCATAGAAGAGATGTGGAAAGCTGGTTGAGGGAATGTTATTAAAGCTTGTATTGCTTCTAATGAGGCAAAACAAACCCAAAACTTAAGAAGTCAGGTGGAATATTTTCCCATCCCAAACAACAGAGGACAACCAAAAGTAACACATTTTCCTCATTCCTTGTGGGTAAATAGTAAGGTAGTATGCAATAGAATGTCATAATTCTGTGCAACTCTCTCGACTGGTATATTGTTGAGGAAAAGGAATGAAGTCTCTCTCAACTTGGACAGTGTTTCCTTAAATAAATGACCTTCCTTTAGCGCCTCTCACTTCCAGGCTCTGCCCTGCAGGGTTTCCTTTCTTCTCACCATATTGTGAGCCAGATGTTCAAGAGGCATGAATCAGCATAGTTTCACTAACTGTACTGGAGATATGTTGATGTATATATGATGTTTTAATCCTTGGTTCCTTTATCCATTCATGGATTCAGGTAACACGTCCAGTGGTCCATACTACTGACTTAAAAATCTCTCTCTCCAGTCCTGAACTATCTCCCTTCCTAGGTCATCATGCTCATGCTTCTCCCTCAGCCACCATGGCTTTTAAATAAATTACTGAATTATGAAATCTAATATATTAGGACTGATGCAGTATTGAGCAGGCTTTCTAGATGATCTAGTTAGTCCTTCTAGTCTTAAACTATATGACTCCATCCTCTGTTACACATAGAAATCTGGAAAGCTCAGAACATGAAAGAAATTGTTTTGATTAAACTCTGAAAGAACAAATGGTTATTTTCACCTAACTCATTATTAGGTTTAAAATAATGTAATAAATAGTCATTACTGTAAACATAGCACTTACTCCTACTGCAATATGTCCATAACAAGTCTTTCCCTTCCTCTTCCTTGTACTGGATGGGATTCCAGTAGTTTACTCTCTCCATTTTTAAAGATAGTATTTAACGATATATTCGTGGACCCATTCTTCTGTTCTGAAACAATTTAATATAAGCCCGGTGTGTTAAATTACTACAGCTTCGGGATCTTTATCATCTTTTGATTGCTTCAGCTAATAATTGGTCTTAACATATTATTAATATGTATTAAACCCTCTAAATGATGTTTCAGATGTATTGTTGTGTGACTCTAAAAGCATTCCCACTGGTTTAATATGTATCTTCCTTGAACCAGTAATCTCATTTTTCAGATCTTTAGGGAGCATTGCTCATTACATGTACGAGGTTTAGAATTTGCAGCATTAATTTTCTGTGGACACATGAATAATCAGGAAACTGAACAAGCAGGGAAGAAAACAAAACAAAACAAAAAAAGATTACTTCAGTGCATTATTATACTATTATATTGTCAAATATGATTTCTCTAATAGGCATTCTGTTTCATGTATTAATAAATATATGCCATCTCTGTGTACAGAAAGAGATAGGAAGTGTATGTATCTCAACAATCCATGGAGAGATTTTTAAGCTATTTATCTGCTACAGAATTTGAAACAAAATATTTTTAAACAGTTTATTTTTCCAGAAAATAACCCTTACATTTTTTAAAATTAATTTAGTTGCAATGATAGCCTACTCCAGTGGTTGGCTGGTATTGTAGTCAACACCAAAAGACACACTCATCAGATAGGCTGTTGCAGCATCAAAAGAGAGCCCACTTCCAGAATTATGTCATTCCCAAAGAATGTCACTTTTGATAGTTGGTTCTACTGAGGCACATGCACTTCCATATCTGGATGAAACTAAGAGAGGACAATATCACATCTCACACATGACTACAATGGTATGTGAAGATGTCATTGCATTGCACTGCATCAAAAAATCATCATGCTTTGATGCAAGAAGATTGACTTAAAATGCTAAGTTTTAATGCAATGGCATTTCACAGCATGATGATATTTTGTGCACTCCAGAAGTGATGATGTGCTCTGGACAAGTCACAAACATTTGTGGGATGCAGGACTGCCATGAAGAACCAGGCCATGTCCCAGCTAGCCCCCTCAAGGAAATGGGGGGGGGGTCCTTAAAATAGCAAAAATGTGGCCTAAGCGTCTGACATAAGCATACTCACATAATTTGGTCTCATGCTTCAAGCCAACCACAAACATTTAATTGCAAACTAAAGCTATCTGTAAATGTCCCCTATTTCCTTCATTATTGCCTAATAAACTATACTTCTTTATTAATGCCTTTCAGCTAACAGTATGCAAAAACAGAGTTTCTTGCTTCAAACAAGAGTTTAAATCTCTTTAATAACCTTTTACACTTTATGCTAAGATATTAACTGAAAATGAGTAATGAAATGCTACCGAGTGATTCAAACAACACACAGTTGGAATCTGTTCAAATCTGTACATACAAGATTTGGAAATGCATTTCGACCAGGGTATTTTCCCTAAGCTTTGTACATCATACAGAGTTTTGTATTAATTTATACACAGTATTTGGAACTCTGTACCCCCCAGATTATATCATCAAGGTTTTCCAGTCTCTATGAATCATGAGACCTGAAGGGCATGATGGTTTTACAGCTAGCAGAAGACAAGATAGAAGCATTATTATACTCTAAAACATAGGTGAGAGTATATCATTCTTTATAATATGTAGTAGGATGTGCGTGCAGGTTCAGAACTGTTTCCAACACAAAATCCATTAGCGCTGATAATCTATTAGTTCAGTAGGGCCAGTAGCTGGAGAAAATCTATCAGACCTAGTGATATATTTACTTAATGAGTGACGGTAGCAATGGAAAGAGGGTGTAGCAGTGGGTAAGAAGTTGGCCCATATGTTGATTGCAAGGAAAGAAGAGAAAAGCAGATTGATAAAGTTTTGATAATCCTGTTTCTCTATTTGATAATGATCTGTGCTTTATTTTTGAATATAGTATAGGAGAGGAAAGCTGGCCATTTGGTTAAGGTCCTGGCCTAGATCGTGGAAGATCTAGGTTACCTTTCCCTCCGTCATACATTTTCTTTTTTGGCCTTGGACAAGTCTTTTAAAAGCTCTGCAATACAGCAAATACACCTAAGTGTATGCTAATGTCCAACTTTATTTAGCACAGCACTGATTTCAGACACAAGCAGTGGGACTTAAACACATGCTTAAATGCTTTGCTCAATCTCTGTTTCAGTGCCTCAGTTTCCTTATGTATAAAATATAGATACTGCAGCTTCTAATATGTTGGAATGTGACCTTTTACATACAACTTGCCATATTAGAGCAAATCACTAGCCCATTTAACATGGTATCCTAACTTTGCAGTTGTCTATACTTGATGCTTCCAAGGAAACAAACAAATTATTAAACTGAAGTTCCTTAGGTATAGGAACTCTGACTTGTACAACAGCACCAAGCACACTGTTAACAGTGTGAATGATGAAGAGCCATCTAGCTAATTATGTAGTTCTATATCATACAATGAAAAAGCAAATTCTTTCATAACATATAGAGAATAAATACCCAAAATATAAAGAAACAGTTAATGAGTTTGCGGTCTTGTAGAAAGAGATGGAAGGGAGCAAAAAGATGGGAAGAAAGCATTCTAATGAAAAATATAGTCTGTAGATAAATAGATATATCTATACAAATACACTCACATCAGTTAGATCATTTGTTTTAGATTGTCCACTAGTTAAGATTTTTCACAACTCCTGTGCCCCCATTAGAAGAAAGAAAATTTGTCAACACTACTTTTCCATGAACTTCAATCATCCTCTTCAAAAGGTAACACTTTGCAGCAGGAGACTACTGATGAAAAAGAAAAGGGTTTAAAAGTGAGGTGTTTGCAGTTCCCTGGGTAATGATTTGGTTTATTACTCTAAGGTTCTGAAGTCTGTCTGGAAAATTTTGTAGAAGGCAGTTACATGTGTTAGCACAATAGACCCACCTGTCTATTATGCCAAGTAAATGAACTTCATATCTTTATTCATGTCCAATTGATGCCATTCACCTTTCTGACTACTAGCAAAATCTTCAACTAATGGCAAATATAATCAATATCTGTATTTAAATAAATATAACATGTTCCTAACAACATTGAAGAGGCTCATATACTGTGTTTATGGCTATATCTATTTATGGCGTATTAGCTACGTTAATAGTGTCAACAGATTAGCTCTTAGTAAAGATCAGCTGACTGGTTAAAAAAAAAGTACTGGAGTTTTAAATCACACTTTGTGCAGTCTCGGGAACTTGAGTTCCAGAAAGAAAGCATCAATTTGGAGAAAATCTAGAAGAGATGATGAATGGGTTGGATGGACTAATCTGCGAGGAAAAACTAAGAGGAGCAAACACACACTACTTGCAGGCAAAGGGAACGAAAGTCTGACAATAGTCTATAAACGTTCAAAAAGAGTATGTTAACATACAGGAGGATGCAATGGAATAAAACGGAGCAACAGAAATTAGTATGGATATCAGGAAAAAATCTTAATCAACTCCCCATTAGTGAAACGACTTTCCCTACTTCACCACAGGTGTTGTGACATTAAACACAAAAATTGTGGGTACTCATTAAGTACCAAAGAGAGGCTCTGCTGGACCAAGATGGGGAGTGAATTCGAAACTGAGAACCCCTCACAGAAAACGCCTTCTTGTTTACATCAAGGGGTTTCCAGTTCAGTTGCCTTAACAGATTTGATAATATCTTTATAACCTGAGCAAAGCATTAGACTTCAGAAAGAAGTTTATTATTCCGGGTCATCTTTAACTCACTAAACCACATTCTCTCCCTAGGTTACCCCACAACTCAGGGAATGTTTGTGGTGAAAAGTGCACCTGAAAGGGTATTGTTGTGGAGTGGGTGGGCAGGGGACTGTGGTCAATCCAAGAGACCCAGATGGTCAGTGAAACAATAAACCCTGAAGGGATGGGATATAATTTAATACATCCCCCTGACAGCATCCCTTGGTAGGTCCCCAATAACATCCCAGCTGATTGTTAAAGCTGCCTTATTGTAGCAGAAATCCTAGAAGAGGTGGAAATGCCACCTACCTTTTCTGTGAGTGGAACAAATTGTACTGGTATGGGATGGGTAAGCAGACAGGGATGTTGGAACTAAAGGTGCTGTGGTGCAGTAGCTTGAAGTAGTATAACAACCAAATACATGGTTTCTGCTTTCAGCAGCTCCACTATAAAAATTGTTCCAGTACCCCTGTAGGCAGAGATACAGCCTAAAGCCCCTATACCAGCAAGGGTCAATCAAGCGCATTGTTTCTGCATATTGGCAGGCTCTCTCAGTTAAGTTGCTGTTTTGTACTGTGTGTTACAGTTTTTCGGCATAAGCGAATTACTGAGAGAAAAGAATACATTCTCAATTCCGATTTTCTTCCATTTTTTACTTAAATCAGACCCTATACAGAAACACAGGTTTAGATGTCTATTTCATGTGAACATGTTAGCATCTCTTTTATGATGTAACTTTTATTGTATAGGACTTTACTGTCCTGTGCTTCAGAAATAAATCCAACCCCTCCACAGTTCCTCATATAAAGTTGCATATTCAACCTTAAACTGATTGTCATTCACATCCTCCCACAGGGGACACATACAGATCTAGAGATTTTAGCATTGCTCTGCTGATGATGTCCAGATTTATTTCTCTGTTAAACATGAATGATTCAGCATTCCAGTTATGAATTTAATGCATGCTCTTTAGATGTATAAACTTGAAAGTAACCACAAAATGTAGCTATTCTACTGTAAAACAGATGTTACGCTATGTACAATTAACAAATTTATTATTTTGTCTCATGTCTTTTCAAAGTAACCAGCCACATGAAGTATTTCATACTTAGGTTTTCACCTTTGTCATATTTAGTATCTGTGCCAGACTATCAAAGAGCACAGGGTTCTACGGGCAGCTCTGGAAATACTTTATAATGCACAAATTAGGAAAATGCAAACTTTTTGTCTTCCTTTGATATAAGGGACTATGTGCATGCACTGTTGAAACCCATATTCATTATGCTTGCACACATACTATTCCATACTTTGTTTTTAAATATCATAATTAGACTAACTAGGAACTAACCTAATATGTTAATGTTTGTTCCAAAAATTCTACTTTTTGCATAAAGAACAGATCATTTTAGCAATTAAAGAGAAATTCCAGCCTGAATCAGATACCTGCAGCACTAATTAGTACATTATTTCTTATCAGGCCTCTGGTATTGAGCACAACGAGACCTACACAGACCGTGTGAAACAAGCCCAAGGTGTTTTTCAGACATTGCCATTTCTAATGCTGTCAGTAGGAGACACTTAGTAAGATAATTCCTTCTATCTATCATTCAGCACATCTCATGAAATTTAGCAGTCCGCTGGCTCAGCACAGTATTTGTTTACAGTTCCCTTCCACAACATGGCTAATGTGCTCTGATCTGGAACACTTTGAAAAAGGAGAAATCATTGCAAGGAAAGTGGTTAATGTGTGAGGGAGAGAAAATGAAACAAGGACGACTCTCTCTTTGCTATTTTCCTTCATGCTGTGCCTGGTCTCTGAACAGCTTTTCCATGAATTATCCCTGATCAAACAATGCATTTCCTAACAAATTAAGAAAAAATATACATAATATTTCGCTCCACCTTAGTTACATGAGTACTGACCGCACAGGACTTATTTCCAATTATATTTGTTTATCTCTGTAGCCAACAGCCAATAACATTACTAGTAAACAGTTTTAAAATATTCACAGGTTATTGATTATACACCCGATTTCATACGGCCAGCTTCTGATACCCTTAATCCCCTTGAGTACTGCCTTCCTTACTTCTTGAAATCAGTGGGGCAAATTGAGAAGTAAATTAATGCTCATGATGGATGAGAATATAGAATCCAACCTTGAGGGTTTAAAAGAGTCAAACTTTGTTCCTTTCATGAGTGATTTTTAGTTCTGCTCATAACGCTCGGTAGCCACTGCAATGGATTTGTAACACACCCACAGCATATAGGCTACACAGTGGTAAAAACAACTTGAGGATGTTGTGAGCAGAGATGGGCATGACTGGAAAGATTTAACCTCTACATTCTATCCCCAGAAAGTGTCTGAATGGCTACGTCAACTCATTTAACACCTGTGAAGTTGAAGATTGTATCCTTAAAGCCTGATGAAATCACCAAAACATACTTGCCTAGGGCTGGGACAGGTATTTCACTGGCATTCAGTACTGTTACCTTGATATATAGCAGCAAGAAAACCCTAGCCCTCAGTCCAGAAGCACAAGCAATAAAAGTGCAGTAACAGTGTAATCCAAGATGGGCCAGTCATCCAGAAAAGATTGAATGTGAAAACTACTAACTGCCAGAAACTCTTTTTTTTTGTTATTTTTCCTTTTTCATGATTGCTGACATTTCAGAGGCTGTTCTTGGTTACACAATAGTAGCTTATGGCAGCTGGCTAGGTAAATGAAAGTATGAAGATATATATACTACACTGAGAACGATGTGTGAAAAACAAAGCAGAAGACACTTGAGATGGTTCTTTGTCAAGACATCATGCTGATTGTGTATTTAGATGCATTAACCAAGATAACAGCTTGTGGTGCAGTAAAAGGTAATCCAGGCATAACAAGCCAAGGAAGAACAAACAGCTTTAGGGTTCTGTCGTAGACTAGCATAAGCCTTTTGCACACCTGCAGAGGGATGCGGGCAGAAAATGAAAGTCACTTAAACAGTAACTCTCCTCTCCCTTCCCTTCCCCTCCCCTCTTGGGTTCAAAGAAAGAGATGTGGCTTAGATATTAGTGAGGTTTATGGTAAAGTAGCAACATAGAACTTGTGCAGAATGGTAGTAAACTCCTCATTCTGAGAACTAGCTGATGAACTGCATTACACATATACCTTGGAAGTTTGTGTTTTTGGAAGTTCTTTTGCTACCAGGAAGCTTGTTTACATAGGGAAAAACCATTATATAAACTGCTACAAAACTATGGTAAGCAATCTTAGTTTGAATTGCCAGAGCCAACTGGATTGGTTCTCAGGGGCTTACTCACATTTCTCTAGGAGTCAATGTCTATTTTTACATCTCACATGGATGATATAACGTTGAGCCTACAGCTACGTTTAGCAGTATTTCTTTCGATAATTACTTTCCAACTTTTCAAAGGCAACAATACCTAACCGTTATCTCCCAAATAATTAGAATACACAAAAGATAATTGAAAAGAATGCAAAATCTGCAGAATACCAAAAAAAGTGCTTCACCTTAAGCATATGAAATAGTTCAGTCACAGAAAAAAAAGAGTTATCAATCTTCTTATTTCAGTATCTGAATTGTTAAAACTATTGTCCTTTTGTGTATATGCATTCAGGGACAGGGTCTGACTTACTTAGATAGGTCTATAAACAGATATACCTATATTAATTAATATGCATAATTAGGCTTGGAAGGATTATGTTTTTCATTGGTAAATGTTGGCAATGGTTGATTTCACTAGACATACAGCCCAACAAAAAATATTTCCACCAATAATCATCAAAATAGATAGGCAAAGTAAGAAAAATGCTGCTGAAGAGCTTATTAGAGTTTGATTTAAGGATATTTACTCTGTATATTTTGACATATGATGTTGACACTGTGTTTTAACGGTTATAAAACTAACTTTTTGACTCTCGACATCCTTCATTGGCTCTCTCTCCCATAGTTTCCTGCAACTATGAAAATTTAAACAAACAGAAAAATGAACCAATCTGTTGAAATTATTTTAAAAAAAAATTGAATTGTGCCAATCTTATGTATAACACACTTCTTTTGCCATTCTAGATGTCTCTCTTCCTGCAACCTGAATAAGAACTAATCACCATCTATTAGACGCGATGTCATGCCCTGATCAAGTGCAGGCCAATCCCTAAGACTGATACATAAGTATGACTGTTTCTTAGCGCTACATAAAACTAAAGCCTATGGTAATTAAACTACACCCATGTATATCATCTGAGACTCAATCCCGATTACTTTTATAGCTAATCTGGATCAAATTAAAATTATATGAGTGATATCGACACTAATTGACAATCTGGTGTATAATGCTTACTGCATTCTAAATAGCCATTTTTCAAAATTTTTATTTATTTTTAAAATGTTGACATTGAAGCTATTGCATCCATTAGATCTCTTTCCCACATTTAAAAAAATATGCAGATAATGACAGATATACATATTTACAAAAATTTCCAGTTTCCTAGCAATAAATAATAATCATACTTAGCACTTTTCACCCAGATTTCAAAGCACTTTCCTAAAGATATTTTTCCCCATTTCCAGATGGGGAAATGGAAGTATAGAGAGGATTTCCAATTTTGCCAAGGTTATACAGAATATTAGCGGCAGCATCAGGAACAGAATATTGGTCTCCTGAATCAGAGCTCTAGCCACTAAAGCTCTAGCCACTAAACAGTGCTGCCTCTAAGGGACAAAGAACTGAAAACCCACAATATAAGAAAAGGCCAAAATGAAAGCAATGTCATAGCTGTATACACAAGGTAAGATGCCACTGACATTGAATACAACAGCATTTAGATATCATCAGCATAGTGTGCCCTTTAGGATTAACAAAATATATTCAAGCTATTTATCCTTAACATAACACAAGAACGGCCACACTGGGTCAGACCAATGGTCCATCTAGCCCGGTATCCTGTGTTCCAACAGCAGCCAATGCCAGATGCTTCAGAGGGAATGAGTAGAACAGGCGATCATCAAGTGATCCATCCTGTCAGCCATTCCCAGCCTCTGGCAAACAGCAATCCTTGCCTATTCTGGTTAATGGCCATTGATGACCTATCCTCCAGGAACTTATCCAGTCTTTTTTGAATGCCGTTACAGTCTTGGCCTTCACAATATCCTCTGGCAAGGAGTTCCACAGGATGACTGTGCATTTTGCGAAGAAATACTTCCTTTTGTTCCTTTTAAACCTGCTACCTATTCATTTAATTTGGTGACCCCTAGTTTTTGTATTATGAGTAAATTACACTTCCTTATTTACTTTCTCCACACCAGACACAATTTTATAGACCTCTATCATATTCCACTTTAGTCATCACTTTTCCAAGCTGAGAAGTCCCAGTTTTATTAATCTCTCCTCATATGAAAGCTTTTCCATACCACTATCATTTTTGCTGCCCTTTTCTGTATCTTTCCCAATTCTAATGTATCTTTTTTGAGATGGGATGACCACATCTGCACACAGTATTCAAGATGTGGGTGTACCGTGGATTCATATAGAGCCAAGATGTATTTTCTGTCTTATTTTCTATCCCTTTCTTAATGACTCCCAACATTGTTAGCTTTTTTGACTGTCTCTGCACATTGAGTGGATGTCTTCAGAGAACTATCCACGACTCCAAAATCTCTTTCTTCAGTGGTAACAGCTAATTTAGACTCCATCATTTTATATGTATAGCTGGGATTATGTTTCCAATGTGCATTTACTTTGCATTTATCAACACTGAATTTCATCTACCATTTCGTTGTCCAGTCACCCAGTTTTGTGAAATCGCTTTGTAACTCTTTGCAGTTTGCTTTAGACTTAACTATCTTGAGTAGTTTTGTATCATCTGTAAATTTTGCCCCCTCACTGTTTACCCTTTTTTCAAATCATTTACGAATAATCTGAATGGTACTGGTCCCCATACAGAACCCTGGGGGACTCCCCAATTCACCTTTCTCCATTCTGAAAATTTACCATTTATTCCTATCCTTTGTTTCCTACCTTTTAATCAGTCACTAATCCAGGAGGGGACCTTCCCTCTTATCCCATGACCACTGACTTTGCTTAAGAGCCTTTGGTGAGGGATCTTGTCAAAGGCTTTATGAAAATCTAAGTACATTATATGCACTGGATCACCCTTTTCCATATGAGTGTTGACCCCCTCAAAGAATTCTAGTAGATTGATGAGGCATGAGTTTCTTTACACGAACCATGTTGACTCTTCCCCAACAAATCATATGCATCTGTGTGTCTGATAATTCTTTTGTTTACTATAGTTCCAAGCAATTTGCTGGGTACTGGAGTTAGGTTTAGCAGCCTGTAATTGCTGGGATCACCATGTTTTTAAAAGTTGGCGGACCATTAGCTATTCTCCAGTCATCTAGTACAGAAGCGGATATAAATGCTAGGTTACATACCACAGTTAGTAGTAGTTCTACAATTTCATATCTGAATTCCTTCAAAACTGTTGTGTGGATACCATCTGGTCCTGGTGACTTATTACTGTTGAATTTACCACTTTGTTCCAAAACCTTCTCTACTGACACCTCAGTCTGGGATAGGTCCTCAGATTTGTCACCTAAAAGCAATGGCTCAGGTTTGGGAATCTCCCTCGTATTCTCAGCCATAAAGACTGATGTGAAGAACTCATTTAGTTTCTCTGCAATAGCCTTACCTTGCTTGAGTGCTTCTTTAGCATCTTGATTATCCAGTGTCCCCACAGGTTGTTTACCAAGCTTCCTGCTTCTGATGTGCTTAAAAACATTTTTGATGTTACTTTTTGAGTCTTTGGCTCTCTGTTCTTCAAATTCTTTTTTGGCGTTCCTAATTATATTTTTATATTTCCCTTATCAGAGTGTATGCACTTTTCTATTTTCTTCAGTAATATTTAACTTCCGCTTTTTAAAGGATGCCTTCTTGCTTTTGTTTCTTTTACTTTGTTGGCTAGCCACAGGGGCACTTTTCTGGTCCTCTTACTATGCTTTTCAATTTGGGGGTGTACATTTAAATTGAGCCTCTATTATGGTGTCTTTAAAAAAAAAAAGTTTGCGTGCAGCTTTCAGGGATTTCACTTTTGGCACCGAACCTTTTAATTTCTGTTTAACTATCTTCCTCCTTTTTTTAATAGCTCCGCTTTGTCAAATTTAATGTTACTGTGGTGGGCTGTTTTGGTGTCGTCCTCCCCCTCACACACACCAGGGATGTTAAATTGTATTATGTTATGGTTACTATTACAAAGTGGTTAAGCTATATTCACCTCTTAGACCGGATCCTGTGCCCTGTTTAGGATTAAATCAAGAATTACCTCTTCTCTTGTGGGTTTCAGGACTAGCTGGTCCAAACAGCAGTCATTTACGGTGTCAAGAAACGTTATCTCTACATCCCATCCTGAGGTGACATGTACACAGTTAATATGGGGATAGTTGAAATCCCCCATTATTACTGAGTTTTTTAATTTTTATAGCCTCTCTAATCTCCCTGAGCATTTTAGTCACTACCTCCATCCTGGTCAGGTGGTTGGTAGTATATCCCTACTGCTATATTCTTATTATTCAAGCACGGAATTACTATCCATAGAGATTCTATGGCACAGTTCAGTTCATTTAAGATTTTTATTTCATTTGACTCTACGCTTTCCTTCACATACAGTGCCACTCCCCCACCAGCACAGCCTATTCTATCCTTGTGACATATTTTGTGCCCTGGTATTACTGTCCCATTAACTATCCTTGTTCCTATTATCCTATTGTCCGTGTTGCCAATTATAGCAATATCATCATTTAATACAAGGCACTTGATTTCACCAATGTTAGTATTTAGACTTCTAATATTTGCATATAAGCACTTTTAAAAATATTTACTTTTTATCTGTCTGCCCTTATGTGATTGAATGCATCTGTATCTAATTAATAAAAACAACTTAGTTATGTATTTTTCCAAAAGCTATTAATTTATTTAGGTAGCAAGCTTGTTTAGATTGTAAAAAGCGCTTTCACATACATAGTGAATTGGGAACAGCACATATCTCAAGCATGGTATCATTTCTATTTATATATGCTAATTTAGACTTGTAATATTAAAACAGAAAGATAGCCTCTTGAATAAGAGCCCAATTTCAATCGTAATCCCCTCACAAAGATTTTTTTCCTCTGAACATTTATCTTCTTTATTTACATTTTCCTACAATAAGTGCTGCTGTTTATACCATTTTTTCCTACTGGTGCCTAATGTGTGACTTTATCCATTAGACTCTTCATATCAAGAACTTTAATGTTTGCATTTCTTGAAAGGAAACATTATGCTATTACCCTTTATTCTTGACAGCTGTCCGTAACTGAAGGGCAAATTCAAAAGTCTTCATAGGCTATGATTTAGCAACTGCATAAAGTCACAGACACAATGATTTACTTACAGGCTGTCAGGAAGTGAGAGTGATTGCCATACACTATGCTCCAAGGGCCCACATGGTAAGTGTACCATTTCAGTGACGATTATCACGTAATTGTCTCAGAAGGGCCGTGTAACACTGGCTCTTCTGAACAAGTTCTATGGATCTGTTCTTTATCAGCATCGATTACTCAGCAGACAAAGGCCCGCAACAGGGCAAGATCGGGGCATGAGGGGAGAATTTATCGTGCAGACTTGAACATTGCCCAAGTAGTGAATTGTTCAAGGCTTATTTTACAGAACCAAGAAAACAAGCAAGTGATATCTACACAGCTGGTTCTGATGAGGCAGATAATTCCAGCTTTCAAGGCTCTCCTGAGCATTATGAGATTAACATTTTGACTACAATAAACTCAAGCATGTCTCTAGCAGATGACAATACAAACATACTTCCCCTCAGAATCAGACAAGCATAAAGACTGTGGCAATAGGGTGGGTAGATGTATTTCATTTGTGAAAGGGATGTGAATTTGACCAAAGTAAAAGTTTCATATGCAGTTCAGAGAAAGACAGGGAAGAGGAAGGTGAGGTGGGAAAGAAGACGTGTAGGCCTCAACAGCTATTCCTAGCAAAAAATACAGCATTTTCCTATGCAATGCAAGTATCCTTATAATGGAAACCTTCTTAGTCATCTCTGGTGTCTTAAACCCACCAAAAATGTCCCATAATCTACTGTCATTTTCCTCCGTAGAAACTGGATGGACATCTGAGGATGCCATTCTAGACTCCCAAGAAACTTCAGGAGATATCTCTATATCATGTAGGACTTAGGAGTGATGATAGAAAAAGAAAATCATATACTGGAGACCTAAGAGAGCTAGCCTTATGAGTCTCTGCTAGCAAATATTCCAGTCATAACTATTCTATCAGTACAGCATCAATTTTCTCTTGATAGCACATAGCAAGTTCTTAAATAGATTGATTTGCCACTGCTCTCTGTCCTACTCCTCAGCTTCCCCCACAGACTTTTCCATGTTTTTGCTTCTCCCTTCTTTTGCCCACTTACATTTGCTTCTCTTCCTTCCTTCTGCTTGACAGCCTTGATATCTTTCAATACCCTCTAGATTCTACCATCCTCCTTTTCTAACAAAGAATAGTAGAATAATAAAATTGGATGAGCCAGGTAAAAATTAATGATGGGTAAACCTTAGAAAATCCACAGTTTTCTGCTCTATTTAACAGTACCTCATCCCTGTGTCTGGGTATATTTATGGTATAGTCAAGGATCTTGCTGCTAACCTCCAGTGCAAGTTCCTCCAAGACTGCAGTCAAACTTAACAGAATGTGGGGGATGCCTGTTCTCTCACCATCCCATAGCAGTATATGCGAATACTGCCTAGTAAATCTTTCCACTGAAATCTATACTATGTGTCTTCCAATTTACAAAGATTCTGGTATTACCAGGATTTATGATAGTACATAATTCTGAAACACCAGATCACACAATCTAGAGAGAAGGGAAACATTTTTTATGCTCCTGGCTTACAAAAAATTGAAATTGCACCGGGGGCTTTATCTGGTAGAAATCCCTACAGAATCTGAATCTATTTTTTACTTCAAGAATTTACTCCCTCAATCTACTCCCTATCAAAAGAAATCCTTAACAGATGTTGTGCTGTTTCCTTAAAGAGATCCCAACGTCTATTTCATAAACATCTGAGTTGAAATTATTGGATTCTACTAGGAA
This sequence comes from Mesoclemmys tuberculata, assembly GCA_007922155.1. Taxonomy (NCBI): domain Eukaryota; kingdom Metazoa; phylum Chordata; order Testudines; family Chelidae; genus Mesoclemmys; species Mesoclemmys tuberculata. The sequence continues at coordinate 24,653,302 of ML675617.1, read as the reverse complement.
GCAATGAAAAACTTCAGAAACATGAGTGACACCTTTAACAAGGTAATATAAACCTTAAATTGGAGGTAGGGTAACCACCAAATAAATTTAAAAAAAAACCCAAACCCACAAACACTTGCACTTTTTAACTCTCCTTCTGAACCTTCATGACTCAGAGTCTATGATACCTTACACTCATAGGCAATCCCTGGCTATGGTCATCCTTGAAAGAACATATCAGGTGTACTTAAGGAAATAGTTTACATTGCTAGGCTACTTATCTTGCATTCTCACTGACACCAACACACAAAGCAATCTAATTCATCAATACAGAAACCTAACAAAACTAGAATTATAGAAAATAGAAATATAGGTACAAGTTGTGACATTAACTTCAAACCCCAACCCCCATTTATGAAACTGTCAGCTCAGAAACAGACCCAAGAATAATCTACTGAATTGTTGCCAAGTAAAGAAAGAAATTGACATTTAGTGCTAATGCACGATATAAACATCCTCTTGCCCCCAATCCGAGACTTGGCCATGTACCAGATTAAGGAAGGAGCTGAAAGACAATCTATTTGAGTGTGGACAATGTATCTAATGATAGGTACTTTCGAGAAATTAAGAGAAACTTGTCTACATGAAGCACCAATGAACAGAGGTACGTCTGTATATATCCATCGCTCGCTAAGCTTTCATCAGCACTGAGTATTGCTAGCAAACAAACTACATTTTTAAGATTTTCATTTCAGTAGCTCCAGGGTTTCTACACTATACATATGGTAACTGAACTATTTTTAATGACCCACATGGGAATAAACACAGTTAGCTGGATTAGTATTTCTCCACTTATTTAAAAGCAACTCTACTTTCTAACTGTGCCTTATGGAACTTTAACACAAACTGTAAATTCCCAGGCCCTACAGAAACTGCAGAAGATTAACTGAGATCAGCCAGACTGTTTGATTAAAAAATGTATACTGAAAAAAGCATACTCATTTTATTTTTTCATAAACTTGGTCCTTGTAGTTATTTTCATCATCTCTGATATGGGTTCCTACAATGGACATCTACTATCATTGCACTGCTCCGGTTCAGGTTTTGTCTCCATTTTAAACCGCATTTCACCCCGGTTTAAAATGTCAGCTCCATCCACACCCACGGTGTGCAAGTCACAAGGAGGAAACATGGATCCTTAGGCCTCTACTTCATTCTTCCTTTCCAGCTAACACCAGAGGAAAAAAAAAGAAGCCAGAAAAAATAAACTGGGAGGATGAAAGAAGAGGAGAATAAAAAATCCCAGAAACTAAGCGGCAAGTCTCTGGCAGATAGCTTCAGGTCTGAGATACAGGCTGATTTCTCCAGGGAAGAATACATGTCCAGCCCACCTCTCCAATCCACTTCTTTTCAGACATGAGGACTCCAAATGTCCACTGGACACTCAGCTGGGTCCCTCCTCAGGGACAGTTCCATGTACTAACAATTGACACATGAAGAGTCTCTTTTTGCCTCTTTACAGGCGGGGAATGAAGAATTACAGCTGAAAACCCCACAACTTGCAGTTCTAAGAATGGGGTTCTAAGAATGGATTTTCTACTTAGCTCCTTCCCTAAAGCATGTCAAGGCTGCCCATGAAAAAGGGCTCTTTTCTGCCAGTGTTGCCCTCACTCCTGCCCGCGGTTCTCAGTGAACCTTGAGTCTGGCTGTTGGACAGTACTGGAAACAGATATCAGAATTGAGAAAAAAAACCTCCATCACAAACCATTTCCTTTTGCCCTGGGTATAAGCAAGGAGAGCAAATTATAGCCATTCCTGACAGAAATTCTCTCACAAGTTGGCAAGATTGTTAAAAGGTAAACAATACTCCATAGCTCAGCTTTTGAAGTGGAATATGGAATGTGTTGGACACTCTGTCTACCATTAAGGGGAAGGAATTAACTGAAGGGGACGAAGGTCTAGTCTTCAAATTCTGCCCACAATTTGAGACACTGCTCAAAATAGATTGTTCAAATCTACAGATGTGATTGACACTCTCTTTTCTTGCACTTTGATCACCAATGAAGTACATAACACTGTTTAACTTCAAATAATCAGTTAGAATAAAAAAAATTAATACCTCACTAAAATGAACAGGGACAGTTCACACCTCTGACAGAGCTACTGTTTCAGGCTGTCTAAAAACTGTACTGAGTACACTTGGTTCACATTTTGAAGGTCATTTTCACAACTGTAAGGATTAGAAATTTGTTAGATGAAATCATAAATTTTGGAACACAAGAGGGAAGCCTTTAAAAGAATAGTGGCTTGCTGACTAGCTGCAAGGTCACTAAATTCAGCCATTAAGGTGAGGTTTCTTTGTTTAGAACTGTTCCATCTACCATGCTCTGCAGTTTAATTTGGAGGGTTTTAAAACAAAATTGAGAAGAAATAGCTCTTTGTTGCATGCCTATAAATATTATAAAAATCTGTAATTCGTACCTCACACCATTTGTTGAATTCCACAACCTTTACCCTTTGCTTGCATCCGATAGGACACCCCTCCCCTACTACCAGTTCTAAACTGAGTAGATGAGCTGGAAGCCAGCAAACATGAGATAGGTTGCATCAAGGTGTGCAGGATGGAACTGCAGAGGGAACTGCTGCGGACCTATAAGGAGGTCTCAGTAGTACAATAAGCCAGCAACAGAACGCTGCAAATTGTCATCATGTGGGGTTGGATTGGGATGTTTTGAATGGGGCTGGTGGGTGAATGATGGTCTAGGAAGGATGTAAAGTCTTTGTTTTGTAGAAGTTAATGAGAGGGAGAGAGCATATACTGTGAGGGAGAGCAAGGAGAAAAGAGAGAGAGGGACATAGCTGAAAAGGAGGTTGCTCATTTAGAGGAACAGCAAAGCCTAAGCTGTGGCAACATAGGCTTCTCCACATCATACTACCGCCGCTCCTCAGACATAAGAGAATCACACTTCAGTCCTAGGGATGAGTCTAGAGGACTGGGGTAAGGAGAGTAGAAGACCAGGGGACTTGAAAAGCACTCAAGTTTAAAACTCTCATTTATTTAAATAAGAGCCAAGTCGAACAAACACTGAGATTTCTGAAAACACACCACCTAGTCTTTGGGATACATTATGCTGGCATATCGAAGAACTCAGCCATGCAAGATGAGTGATGGTGTGAGATAGGCAATATGATTCAATCAAGACCCTTTACATAATTTGAGCCCAGTTTGGGGGCTTTTTGACAGCCTCCCCTGAAGTCTGTTTTCATAGTGATATTTATGTAACGCCTACAAACATCCCCATACTGTGATAGAACACTGATGGCACATCGATGGCTGGCCTGGGTCAACTGACTCAGGCTGCGGGGGCTATAAAACTTTTATGTAGATGTTTGGGGTCAGGCTGCAGTCTGGCCTCTAGGACCCCATGACAGGACAGGGTTCCAGAGACCAGGATCCAGCCTGAGCCTGAATAGCTACATAGCAATTTCATAGCCCCTCAGCCTGAGTCAGCTGGCCAAGGCTATTTTTTTTTTTAAATTGCAGTGTAGACATTCCTCTACAGGACTAGCAACTTAATGTTAGACAGAAAATAATGTATTCAGTAGCCTTTCCTTGGAGTTTGTATAAGCCCTTTAAAAAAAAATAAAAAAGAACACAGATGAAGTTCAAACCAATTATGCTGTCCCTATGAAGCCTACAGACACAAATTTGTCTACTGAAATTGATTGAATACATTTTTGACAAGAGAAAAGATATCACAATCAATCAACCAAACTTTTCAGGACATTCTTCCTCTGTTATTCTGGTTCTACAAAGTGACTTTTTTAAAAGTTAACATCATCATGAAATTATAAAACAAGTTTTAATACAGACATATTTCAAAACAATGAAGCAGGGTGGGTCCAGAGGACCAAGGGCACAGGAATGAGTTATATTGGCTCTATTCCTGATGTCACTAACATGCTGTGTAAATTTGTGTGAGTCATTCTGAGGCAGATTTACAAAGGTATTTAGGTGCTTAAAGTTACAGATAGATGCTTAGTGCTTTACCAAGCACCTCAGAATATTAGGTACTTTACTCACTTAGATTATTTTGTAACTCCAACTAGGCTCCCATGGGCATGTTAGGTGTTTAGGTAACTAAACTTGATTGAAAATCTGGCTTTTCACTTCTCCATGCCTCATTCACCCACCACTGTAAAGCAGAATTATATCACTAGATAAAAAGTGCTATATTGGTATTCAATATTATTACCTTTCCTACTGCTTCCTGTTGCCAAATCTAATGTTGCCATTGAACCTTAAAAGATGTTATTGGGCCATGTACTGTCATATACATACTCAAATTAACTTAATCACCTTTGAAAAACCACTAAAAAAATTCTCCAGACAAAATTTACTTGTCAGTCTCATTATGATGGATTAATTAATATCATTAGATTTTCACCATCTAAAAAAAAAGTCTCCCAAGTCAATAGAAGAGGATTTCCTCTATCTACATTTAAAACCTTCTCTCAGTTTGTAGAAACTCACCCAGAAGCGACAAAATATTTTGGGAGTTATGTTGATAAATGTTTTAACATGACTACATGGTTCCTTTGAGTCACAAAGGAGTCAAAGAGAAGCAAAGGACTTATTTTTGAGAGAGAAAAATAAAGAGTGAAATGCTGCAATCACAGCAAAGGTTTTTAAATACAATTTGACAACAAGTTTCAATTATAGTTTGGACTCTGGGTCAAAAATTAAAAGATAACTTGTACTATCTCAGTAGCTTTAATTGGAAAACTAAATCATACCAAATGTAATTTCTAAACCTGCTTCAGATATAACTGTATACTACTGAAGTTATTACATAAACTATTAACTGAAAAATCACAATAATGTACAGGTGATTAATTTCTTCTGTAGAATTGCAATTTTTTTTAAAGTATTTTTCTGCAAACACAAATCCAAATTAAATCATCTCTTCAGATTTCCTCCCTTTTTCAGTGATGTTCTGACTTTTAACGTCTGCTTATCTTATAAGGAAACACTTCTACATTCTTTATAAAACTTCATTATAAAATATTTATTATGGTGTTAACACAACATATTTTTAAGTTTGTTAGATTTAATTTACTGCAGAAGTAAAATAGAAATATTTATCGACAACGGTAAAAGTTACCCATTCTAATATTCTTACATCAGTGTGTGATTCACACTAACGAAAATATCATTAGTTACTTTAATTTATCAGAAAATGGGCCTAAAATGGAATGCAGCTCATTAAGTTCAATGTTCTGATCCCATGCCAAAAACGACAGAGTATTTACCTCAGGTCATGGAGCGCTAATTTGAGTAATGAGACGATAACCTGTTTGCAAACGCAAATAAAACGAAGCAGTGCTTAATTAGTATATGCAAATACAAGTTTAGCAAATTGCTTAAAACATTTTATCTACAATGTTCAAATTATAACATCTATGTATACAAATTTAGAGATTATATTCTGTGTAATTAGCTGTAAATTTTTAATGCTATGTACCAATCTTAAATTGTCTTTGCAAATGGAATAAATTAGCATTGGTAATAACATATGCAACTGGAGATTAACTGTGAATCACAGTTGCTCCAGAAATAGACAAAATGAAAAAAAAAAGTAACTTTTTGGTTACTTTTTCCCATAAAATGAATGTCAATAACTGTTATTTTTAAACATTCAGGTACAAAGGAAATTCCATGTGAAAGCATAGAACCTGAATGGGCAGAGGATTGAGCACTGTCTGAAAGATGTTGGGCACCTTCAGTTCCCACTGAAGTTAAAGCTGTGATCCTACAATCATATTGCCTTGGCATGGATTCTAGCACTGAATGAATTCTGCACAGGGAACCTCATTGAAGAATCAGGATCCATGAGAGTCCAGAATATGGAACAATTCAAGGGTTCCAGACCATGCAACAGAAAATTGCTGTACCCTGACCCACCAAAAAAAAAAAAAAAAGTCTTGTCCTTTATTGTTTGAATATTGGCCACCTGCGTAAGCGATGAATGGTGAAGGCTGCCTTCCAGCATCTATGCACACCTGTCTATCTGCACACAACCTTAATCTTATACAAAGAAAGATACCTATTAGATGTTGTTATCTGAAGATGAAATAGCATGCTTTTGCTTTATGATGTATTTATTAAAGATCTCTAATACCCACAGATGCTGGCAAGCTGTCAGTGAGTAGATGTGTACAGTTCCACTATACAATTAAGATAATTAGAAGGTTCTCTATAGAGGTGTCATTATCTGCTCCATAACTAAAGACGTATAGAATTTTTCACCGAACTGGGGTAAAAAACGCCATGTATAGAAATAATAAAATCACACCACAATGTCAGGGAGTAGATTTCGGGCTAGATTGAGCCGAGAGGCTCAGCACTATGCAATGGATGGTATAAAGCTTTTATTGCCACAGGAGAGTCCTGCTTTGCCCTTGTTGCTGGTGGGAAAGAATTTACAGCAGCCCTTTACTAGATGTTAGTTACTCCCCCCGCCCCAAGTGCACACACCTTGTGCCAGCACAGTTCTTGTGACCAGTGAAGGGGTGGGAGAGGGGAGAAGCAGCCTCACCGGCACAGCGGAGGAACTTCAGTATTGCATGATTGAGAAGACTTCTCTACTGCCCCTTCTTCACCTAAGGAGGGAAGCTCTATTACGCAAATCAAAGGATACGATGGTGCAAAAAAAAAAAGTGTATTCTATCTCCCCGCCCCAGTAAACTCCTTGTAATCTGTTGCCACAAAAAACAACACATACCCTATGCATTTGTCTAGCCCAACTCCTTGTATTTTTAGCCTAGCTGTGCAGAAAATTTTATGCACGTGTGGCCAGATGTACAAACATGCAAATAGGTGCCTTACAAAAGCGCCCCTGCAGGTTAGGTGTCTAATTCTCTTGTATTTTCTGAACAAACTCTCATGAGGGCTGTGACAAAGTGGGAATTTTTGTAATTTTTTTTGGTGAATCCTATGTGCACCTCCATTTCCATGTTTCAGTAGTATCCAGCTGGGGGAAGGAGAAAGGACTAAATTTTCTCTCAGGGCAGACAAAGGTGTGTGGGTCACACATCCCTCTTTGGGTGGAATGAATATAGTGAGTAAGGAACTGGCTGAAACCAGCCCAGATCAACAAGGGGTCCAGAGACAATGCAAGATCCAGTGACTCACAGATCAAGACTCTCAGCAGGGAAGCTGAGTAGAGACCTGTTTGAGAAAAAAAGAACTAGGAGGAGTGAAGTGGGGGATAAATTGGCTCTGGAAGAAGCTTGAAGGCTCTCTCACCTGGGAACTGACTAAGGAAGTAAGTTAGAGGGAGAATGAGAGCCTGAAAGTGGAGTTAATTACAGCTTGGCTTGGTAGATTGCTCTGGGCTGATCAAAATGGACGATGTTTTAACCTTCATGTCTCTATGCTAACTGAAAAACTTCCTATGCTGTGTTCCAGTTGACTAATAAACCCTACTGTTTTGAAAACACTGCTTGAGTGTCACTGTGTATGTTCAGTGAAGTGCATTAATCCCTGGAAAGGTGTACACATCTCCACCAGAAGGGTGTAGCAGTTCATCTTACTGAACCGAGTTCATAGTGCGAAGCAGGAGGGCAGGTGGTGAGGCCACATGACCTATGCAGGAGGAGGAGTGAGACCCCATGGGGGTCTGGTACATTGAAGTAGTTCCTCCATGAGATGGTTTGTCCCAAAGCTGGGCACGTAGCACTGATCCTGTGGATCCTTGACAAAGACATAAAGGTTTGTGCCCATATATGGTTCCAATTCAGCAAAATACTTAAGCATATGATTAACTTTAAGGACATACTTAGTTCCATTGTTTTCAATGGATACGTTCAGCATGATTACATATTTGTTGAATTAGGACCGACATGCTGAAATCTGTTTTCAGCACAAATGTTCCTGCTCACTGATATTAATGGATGATGCGCACTATGCTAAATACTTCTCATTAAGCAGGAAAAATCACAGCCAAAAAGGTAGGTCGCCACAGTTATGTTTGCCACAGTAAGTAATGTAGCCCTATACACAAGTAATTAAAACATTGAAATAACCAATTAAGAGAATTTATGTAAATATTATGTTACCACTACAGTTCCTATGTTAACTTAAGATAGACATTCACATATAGACCAGATCAGCACGTACCAATACTTTACACATTCCCATGGCAACCTAAACTCTGACAAACAGGGCAATATTTATTAATCAACATACATCATTAATCAATGCATACTATTCTATTACTTCATGTATTATTATATTAAGTTCTATAAATATTGTATTGCCTCTTGGGACAGAGATAATGATATGGGAATACATAAGGAGATGTTATTTGTTGAGCCTCCAGAGAAGTGAATGTTTATACTGTTAAGTTAATGTAAGAACTATAAGAATAATAAAATATTTATTATTTTTAACTGGTGATTTCCATGCTCTAAGTTTTTGTGAACGCTTTTAAGGAGTCTTTAATCATTGCTTTTGCTTAAGGATTGACTGTTTATCAATTTAATGTTCTGTTAAAATTCATTCAGCACAGTTCTCTTTTGAGAACTATATTAATAAAATATTTCTGCAATATGAACTGCAAAGACAAGCAGGTTTCTATGATCTTCAGCATGTTAGGAATTTGAATTCTCCTTTTCATTACCTCTAAAGTGATATTTTAAAAAAAAGAGTAAGAATGTCAAAACTGGATTACTTTTCTGAGCACTGAAACAAAATGATTAAGAAAAAAAATCACTGTAGGTTACCACCATAGTGGAAATGCTGCACACACTGTTTTAGAGCTCTGAAACTATTTGCCACCCAAACTGCGTTCTGCTAGATGAAAAGTAATATTTCTTTTTCCTTGATAACATTTTGTGCATTGTTTTGGTACCTGTTTCCACTTACTACTACTATGACTTCATTTAATCTTATAGCAATAACTCTTGGATTAAATTCAAATTCTTGGCTCAGTACAGCAGGGGAATACAGTGTATCACATGCTGGTTATTGTTTCATTTCTCTCTGCTAAGATAGAGCCCTATCACAAAACCTATTTTTGTTGAGCATCACAGTGAAAAATCTTCAAGCTCAATTATCAATAACTTGGGGGGTGGAGGAAGGAGAAATGGTAACACTGCTATAGGCCAAGTTCTGTCTTTGCATCTACACCTCCCAAGTCAATAGAACTCAAACACATGCATCCAAGAACAGAACCTAGCTCCTTGTCTTGATATGGAATTTTCTTGGTACATAATTTCAGAGTGATTACATTGAATGTTCTTGGTTTACAGCCTGTAAAATGGAGTATTAGAAAATGGTGGGAAAGTGCACTAGATAATTGGGATATATCTAGAGACAGATTCTGGTGCCTGTTACAGCTTTTTTCATTTGCTCTGGTGGCACAAGGCAGTCTTACACTTGGCTTAGCCAGTTCTCTGAGGAATTCTCTTATTCACCATTTTACATTGGAATCTCTGCATGGTGTAGAGCTGGCAACCCCTGATATATGTGGTATGTCAGCAGCATATCAAGGGAAAAGGGAGTGTGGACAGGAAAATGCCATCTGTGAGCCATCCTTGCAACCCGATATACGTGGCATGTTGCCAGCAGTTCAAACGATGCTCTCATAATAGCCCTTAATACCAAATTTAAGTTCCATGGTTATTGAGGAACGTATGACAGGGAAGATTCTCTGTAATCCCGCTAAGAAATGTTTTACCATAGGGTGAGTGAAGACCATAGTTTGATTGATATGGTCATGGAATACTGAAATTGATGTCAGGTGAGCCTTTAAAGAACTGATTGATAAGCCCGATATTTTTAGTTCTAGGATGTAATGTAGGATGATCTTATAAAATTAAGAATTATTGCTCCGAACAGATTCCAGAAATCTATATTCCACAGTATAGGGGCTAATTCCAGAGTCTGACATCTGGATCCTCCGGCTGCCAAATATGCTGTCTGCTGCCACAGCTGTTGACTATTTTGCTTCTAAAGAAAGAGCAAGATGAAAGAGTGAGAAAAATGCTAACAGTAGCAGGAGAAATTGTCATGATATTCAGTTGTTGTTATTGTTATTTCTAATTGCCTATGCATGTGCCAAGCCTACTGTGTCCATAACAGAACTGTCATGGTTTTCGATACATGCAGGAAATCTGCAGTAAACACAGCACTTTGATAGGTAATAGGAGCCTGTAAAAATATGTTCTCAGACAGAAAAGCAAAAGTAGCTATGACTTCCATCATGCAGAATTAATTCTGGTCTTTAGTTTAACTTGTATTTTCCATTGGAGGTAGACAAATAGATAAATGCTTTCAAAACTAATAAATGGTTTGCATTTTATAATATTTACTGAATTGTATGATTGCGTCTCATTCAGTGTCAAATCCTGCTCAACTTAACTCACACAAGCAGTCTCACTGATTTCATTGGGACTTTCTCCTGCAAGATAAGCAGGATTTGATTCCTGCGGTCTTATCACTGATGAAAGTTCTTATTATTAGTTGTCTGTTGATGTGCTTAAATTATGCATTTATAATCCTGCTCCCATTAAATTAGCTACCTCCTTTAGTCATAGTCAGTAAAGTATATTTGCATGTTATCTTTCAAGCTATCTAAATACAATGGTCAAAATAGCATCACAGAAATATGTTTTAAGAAGGGACGAAAGTTGACTGAGTGGTGCATGAGAAGGCTAAGGCACAAGCACAAAGATCACCATGGAAGAAGACAAAGGCAAGAGAATATACAGAGCGACAGAGAAGAGTTGGGAAGAAGAATATCAAAGGAGGAACTAACAGCAAAGGCAAAGGAATGGACTGGTTATACTGGGCCCTGGAGAGGAGTCTGGAAGAAGATAAAAGGAAACCAGTAAAGGTATTCAAATATAATTAGAAGAGTAGATAGAGAACATGATGGCTTGAATAAGATTATGCTGCTGAGGTATCACTAATACAGGTGATAATACAACATATGACAAGGTCAATTGAGGCTGCAAACCCTGTTCAGCAATCATTGGTTTATTTATGTGTAACTATGACATTTCACTATTCAAGTAACTTGTGAAGACATGTATATGCAGTGGGAGGCTTCTCCACATGAAAGATTACATGTCTCATCAAAAACAAACAGAACTTGAACAGCAAATCTCCTACATACATTTTGGTCATAAAAAGCATCCCTGCTAAGTGTCATTGCAAGCATTATTCTACCAACCTATCACCTGTAGACAATCTCATTAATTAACTTCACATTAGGGAGATTTATCTGATGAGAATCTGTCAATATGTTTGTGAAAAATGTCTAGGTGCAAGAAAGGTTAATGGGAAATGCTTTTTAATTGTATGGCTTACCTTAATGTGCTCTGGTAACTCAGGGCACTTTACTGGAGTTCTAAATTGAGCAACTCAGTCATGTTGTGGTTTCCATACTTTCTTCTGAAATCTAAAATATAACTTTCTCTAGCAATAAAAATTGAACTGTGTTACATTAATTCTTGTTCAAGGTTCTCTTTCCTGCTGATGACTAAGCAAATCACAACGATCAGCATGCCTCCTCTGACCATGGTAAAGAATATACAGACAACAATGCATGGGTTTCAGAACTGCTTAATGCTTTGTGTAACTTTAAGTCTTTGGTCTTTATAGTGGCTTCTTTTCAAGGAGTACTTTATCCTGCCATGTACAATCCTCAGTGGAGATCAATACAGATGCTCTTCCAGGTTTAATAGCATTTTGAGTTGGCCCTACAATAATCTGGTCAATTTAATTCAAGAACATGCTGAGTGACTTTCAAATACATGGCCTCAAGTATCTGAATATGCTTTTTGTGCTCATTCAGAAATATTGGCACTAATCAGAGAGTATTTAAATTTACCAAGAGTAAAGCAGACTATTATATTAATTTCTTACAACCTGAGGGGTAGAGAAACAACTGTCAGAATGCAACAAGAAAGAAATAGAGCAGACGTGAGTATCTGACACTGAAAGAATGATGGTCGGCGGAAAAGAGCTGTTTCCTTTGCAATCTATAAGTCATATTCTATAGTCTTTGCTTCACGGGAGTTTTGCCAAAGTATATATACACACTGAGAAGGACTGAAAGATTCGGTCAGATAGCTGTGTTGATCAGGTTTAGTGAGGAGGAATGTGCCAAGTCAATGATTCTTCCCATGCTCAAGGATTATTATTTCAAGACACTGACCATAAGATTTTCTATTTGTGTGGTATATTATATATTTAAAGAGATTCTGTACACCGATAGCATGGTGATAAGTGCCATAGAAAAGTCATTATATAAATGAAGGTAAATACGTTAAATGACCTGTGCAAAGTAAACATTATGGAGTTCCAATTAGATTTCTTAACATACTTACTAATAACAACATTATTTTCCAATTGTAGTCTATGAAAGGAGAGTATAAATCACCGTTTTCACACTCAGTATCACAAGAGGATAGGGGGCTGGCTGATTTTCCTAATTCTGGGTGCATGCATACATCCACTATGGACTCTTAAATAGACGACAATAAAAAAACCCAACCCCACACAGTGGATAATCAACCTAATACTCCACTTAGTTACACTTTGCTGCCACAGAGATCCTATCACTGCTGATTAGGCAAGACATTTATATCTGGTGTCAAACAGTATGTTTTGAGAACATAACCATGTTGGTAGTTTTTCCCATGAGGAAGGGATAAATAGTGCAGCAGGATCTCTCATTGGTTAAATAAAATGGAACAGCTGGATGGTGGAGTTCAGCATAAATGACCTTGTGAATCAATTGGAAAACACACTTGGCAGCCACTACTATGAAACCGGAATGGTGTATAATACTAGCAACAAAGCTATTTAGGAAAAACTCAGAAGCACATTAGAACTGAAACAGTTCTACAGCCTAGAAAGTGTTAAGTCTTCTAAAACAAAACAAAAACTAAAAGGAAAGTGGAATATCAATCTGATCCTAATGCCAAAAAAAAAAAAAAAAAAAAAAGCATTGCCCTTAATTAAATCACAGTACAATTTCATATCAAAAGCAAGAACTTCCCCTCCACCCCCCCACATCTTTTCCGTGTGGAACTGACACCTGCTGCATTTTCTCTTTTATTGTCTTGGCAACCAATGAGCCCTCATGCCCTAATGTTTAGAGAGGAAAAAAATATATTAGCATTAAATCTGCAGATAACAGTTTGATGGAGATTTACTTTCTAGCAAATTAGGAAAATAGGCTATTCACATGATCGTTTTAGCCTGGAATTTTAGCGAGACACAGACTTCTCACAACAGAAAGGGCAACATGTGTAGTTTTCTTTTGAAGCTGTTAGATAAAGGTTGCACAAAAGGGACAGTCAATTTTTAATGTGCATTTTGTGAGAGGGGGATTTAAAAAAAAAATTTTGAGAACTGGAGTTAAGAATCAACAGAATAAAGAATTGTGGCCAACATGGTGAAAGAGGGGAAAACTAAACCCTATAGGAATGTCCTATAAAATTTAATAAGGATAAAACCAAGAGGTTTCCATAGAAACTTTATAGGATTTTTTAGGCAGGACACTAAAAACTACACAATTCAATAGAAAATTATACCCTTTCTATAGGTTTTGGTGCAATATTTTAGTATTTTAACTATAGCAGAAAGTTCACTTAAAGTGATCATAGAATGATAAGAGTTCATGATTCTAAGTAATGTAAGAGGGAAAACAGTAGAATAAAGACACTGGAGTTGAAGTCAGACTTTAACAAACGCAAAGAATTGGCAAGAAAGAAGCAAGTCTAAGAGAAAGAAGAGTTCAGGAGAGTAGGGAATATTTTAATGAGACTTAATTAAGGACACAAGAGCAAACTATATCAATGCGTAGGAAAGACGCCACCCTGGCTTAACCAGGAGATCTTCAATTACCTGAAATTTAAAGGAGAGTCATATAAGAAGTGGAAATTAGATCATATTACAATGGATGCATGTTAAACAAAACACCATAAGCTTGTAGGGACAAAATTAGAAAGGGCATGGCACAAAATGAGGTTACACTAGCTAGGGAAATAGAGGATAACAAGAAAGCAGGTTTATATATACATGAGAAGCAAGAGGAAGACTTGGGATAGGGTGGGCCCATTACTAACGGAGAGTCTACATTTAAAACTTGTATCAGAACAGCTGTGTCGCTGTAAGACTGCTTGTGTAGCCACATTATTTTAATAGGAGGGAGCTCTCCCACCCACATAATAAAAAACGACCTAAATCAGTGATGGTATTGGGAGAATGTCTCCTGCCAATATAACGCTGTCCACATACCGCATATGTCAGCAAATCCTATGTTGCTCAGGGTGTGTGTTTTTTTCAGAAGTTTTGCTGGCATAAGTGTTAGTGTTGACAAGGCCTAAGCGAGAAGGGAGTCACAACAACAGAAAATGCAGGAATGGCCGAACTGTTAAATGCCTTTTTTGTTTCAGTTTTTACCAAAAAAGTTATCAGTGATTGGACACCTAACACAGTCCACATGAATGTGGATGGGGTAGGATCTGTGGTAAAAATTAAAAAAGAACAAGTTAAAAATTACTTAGACAAGTTAGATATCTTCCTGTCAAAAGGCCTGATTAAATGCATTCTTGAATGGCTTAAGGGATCTCTGATCCATTAGAAATTATCTTTGAGAACTTGTGGAGAATGGGAGAGATCCCAAAGGACTGGAAAAGGCCAAATATAGGACCTTTCTATAGACAGGAAAATGAGAAAAAGTCAGGGAATTATAGACCAGTCAGCTTAACTTTGGTGCCAAGACAGACAATGGAGTAAATAATCAAACAATCAAGAAGAAAACAAGGTAATAAGTAACTGTCAACATAGATTTGTCAAAAACAAATCATGTCAAATCAACCTATTATCCTCCCTTGACAGGTTAACAAGCTTTGTGGATGGGGGGAGAGGGGAAGCAGAAGATGTGATAACTTCACTTTAGTAAAACTTTTGATACTGTCTCACATGAGGTTCTCAGAAAGAAACAAGAGGAACATAAGATAGATTAACCTACTATAAGGTGGGAGCACAGCTGGCTGGAAAACCACACACTCAAGAGACCAATGGTTCACAATCAAGCTGATAGAGCATATACAGCGGGTACCCACAAGGATCTGCTCTGGGTCTAGTTCTATTCAATATCTTCACAAATGCTTGGATAATGACATGGAGAGTACACATACAGTTTGTGGATGATACCAAGCTGGGAAAGGTTAAAAGGGCTTTGGAGGACAGGATTAGAATTCAAAATGATCTTGAGAAACTGGAGAAATGGCCAGAATTAATCAGGATGAAATTCAATAAGGACAAATGCAATGTACTACATTAGGAAGGAACAATCAGTTGCACCAATACAAAATGAGAAATGACTGCCTAGAAGGGAGTACTGCATAAAAGGATCAGGGGATAATAACGTATCACAAACAAATATGGGTCAGCAGTGTAATACAGTTGCAAAAATAAAATGAACATCATTCTGGGATGAACTAGCAGCATGCTGTAAGCACTGAAAAGGCCTCATCTGGAGTACTTTGTTCAGTTCTGGGCATCACACTTCAGGAAAAGTGGACAAACTGGAGAGAGTCCAGATGAGAGCAACAGAAATGATTAAATGTTTAGAAAACATGACCTACAAGGAAAGTTTGAAAAAATTGGATTTTTTAGTTTGGGGAAAACAAGACTGAGGGGGGACATAACAGCCTTCAAGTATGCAAATGTTTGTCATAAAGAGGAGCACAATAAATTGTTCCCTTAACTATAGAGGACAGGACAAGAAGTAATGGGATTAAATTGCAGCAAAAGAGCTTAAGGTTAGAAATTAGGAAAAACTTCCTAACTGTAAGGGTAGTTAAACACTAGAACGGGAGTGCATGACCACAGAAAGGTTGTGCAATCTTAGTCACTAGAGGTTTTTAAGAACAAGTTGGACCTGTTGGGTGTCTAGATAATATTTAGTCCTGCCTCAGTGCAGAGAACTGGACTAGATGACCTATCAAGGTCCTGTCCAGTCCTACATTTCAATTATTCTATTCAATTGCATAGGACAATTCTGTTGTACTACTTTAAGTATAATTAATTTCCTCCCTCCCTCATCAACCCAATGATAAAAATAGGAACAAAACCTGGAAAAATAGTAATTAAAAAGAAAAAAAAAAACCAAAAAACCTTGGATTTCTAGTTCCTGTAATTCTTTACATTTGAAAAGCATGTTTTGTGAGTGATAAAAATGTTGTAATAGGAAAGAAAAGTAAATCATGAGCCAATGGGACTGTGATGTGGGGAAGAAAGAATAAAAACAATACTGCAGAATAAAAGGAGATGAGCAAAGGAACAATATCAGGGGGGAAATAATGAGTGAGAACATAAACCCTACCACTAAGAAAGCATCAAAAGGTTCCCAACAGCAAGAGATAGGTGTGAAATTGGCAGCAAGAGATGCAAAGCTGGCAGAAAAGACAGAGAAATAATTGCATTATAGATTGAATAAAGCCAGCTAGAGCTCTTGCCCCTCCTACTTATGGTAGGTATAAAAGGCTCCCACATTCACCTACCCAAGCATTTTCCCTTAGTACTATTCACACAAACAACTTGTGTGTAATAGCTATATAATTTGCTTGTAATTTAGGCAATATTCACCAAAATGATGTATTAATTTTTAGAATTACTATAACAATCATGAAATCACACATTTAAAATAAATTCAGAGTGAAAACTGGATATTGCCCAGAGTTCTAGAGCTAGCTGTGGAGACCAAATAGTCGTATTTTAAAAACATGAGGCTAAAATTCTCCACTGTGGTACATAGCTGTAACAGTTTCACACAGTGGAATTCCCCCATTACACTTCCTTGTACCAGTTGTGAATTTGGCCTATTATATTAGTAGGGAATTCTAAAGAATTCATATAGCTATTCATTACATATTCTACATTGCACTCCAACTCTACATTGTTATTCAAATGCTTCCTGCCCATTCTATGAATAAATTTTTAACCATCAACGAAGTGGAGATTCATGACAGCATGGATGCCAGCTTTCTTGTCCTAATAAACATAGCTTCAAGTGTTTGCTCAAGAATCTAACATTGTATTTTCCAAGTGTCACTTGCTGCCAGAAGAGAGCAGAACTCCAGAGTCAGGAAGTGAATACCTAATTTTAGGAAGCTAGACCTGAAACTGATACTACAGAAAGGCATCCTGTTTATGAACTTGGCTAAGCTACTACACCTCTCCCCACTGTTTTCCTAAAAAAAATGAGCGATTACTTCTTGGGTCTAATGTAAGTAATGAGCTGGAAGCCTGTATAAAGTAAAGCCAACATTCCTTTGAAACAAAATCACTATAGGGTCCCAGACAGCACAAATATACCACCAGCATTTTCACTCTCTACTATATACCAGGATTTTATCCTAGGTATAAAAGGAAAACTGGTTTTGATGCTCTTAGTATAATTTGTCCTCAGGGGTTCTTCTTAAGTCACAAAACCACCATAAAATTTGCTAGAGCAGAAGTCACTAGTGAAGGGGTAACCAGGCCAGGGTGACTAGGTGTATGTCAAATCTGGACTAAGAAATATTGGCAAGGTTGCACAGAGATGTTTCTACAGTAGCACTAAGCAAATGCCAGGCATACACAGACACGCTATTCCATTCATTCCTTTCCCCCAAAAAATGATTCAAAGCAGCACGAAGAAACGGTAGAGAGAGAATGGCAATATTCTTTGCATTCTTACTATCTCCACCCTGAGGAAAGAGAAAAAATAATTGAAAACTAAAAGGAAGGAAAAATTAAGAGGACTGGCAAGTACTGCTCTTTAACAGCCTTCACCTCATCTTTCTAAGGACCAACACAGCTATGACAAAACTACAAGCAACGATGGAAGGTATCATAAAACTTTGAATGTTAATATGAAATTTACTTAAGGTGAGGCTATACATCACTGAATATGATTCTGGATATAGCGGTGGCTAATATCTTTATCTGTCCCTTATTAAACTTTGGTCCTGGGAGTCTACAGCATTTATGACCTGGGGATAGATCCTGCTTGCCATAGACTTGTAAAATTCCCACTGAAGTTAATGGAAGCATTGTGGAAGGGTGATGAGGAAAATTTTGCCTTAAATTGGTAGGGATAAGGGGAAGAGAAAGCAGCAAGGGATTAACAAGAACAACATGACATCACTCATGAGATTTACTTCACCTCTCTTTACACAACTTCATTTGCAAGTCTTATACTTGGCCAAAATTAGCTGAGATGTCTCTATTTGGACATTACAACCTGCCTAAATCACTGCTGTTAACTGACTGAGAACATAATGCACAATATTTATGATTAAAGTTCAAGTTTCATTTCTCGTAATTATACACACTAATCACTTAAGGAATGTATCCTTTGACGTTATCTAGGGATTATATGTTTTATCTAGTAGTTGGCTCTTCGGCATCTAAGCGTCAGAAAATCAATTTCTTTGCCAAGTGTTTCTTTGTGCATCACATAAAATGTGTAGGACGTCTGCTACAGAATGGGAATATCTATTTTCTTATAAATGTCAAGTAAACTAGAAGAAAAATAAAACTAAATTTTATTGCAGTAGTTTAATATTATGCTCCTACAATGTAACATAGAAACAAAAATGAAAATGTATGACTTAAGTTATTGCTGTTCTGACCACCTATATCACCCGATTATGAAAGCAGTCACTTATTTTTATGGTGCAGCAGCGCATATTTAAAACTTTTGAAACATCTGGATGCTGATCCTTGAGGATGACAGCAAGAGTAACATGGTGAACATGGGTGTGGAGAACCAATACCTTGAGCAGCAGCACAGGTACTTAAGATGCTTTTTATTACAAGGTTGATGGCTGATAGTTACCAGTCATCCTTAAATTAATTAAAAATGAGGTCCCTGACTCACTCTGTGTAATTCAAACTTGCTTGGATGACACAAACACCCAATTTTACCCTTAAGATTTACAATACTAGAAAAGCATAGTTTTATACTTACATTAAATTCATCTTGAAGTAATTTATATAAAATATACATACAGTCACCTCTGGTGCGGATGGAAAACTATCTGACAAACAGCAGACTACATATAACTGCGGGGAAGGCCAACTTGTTTGTCTACAAACCCCATACAAAACACATGTAGGCAAGGGCTGAGAACATTCTCTGCCTTTAGAGAACAAAACTAGTCTCATCTTGGCTCAGCTATGAGAAACAACCATTATGAAGAGAGAGACCCCAGTTGCTGTACTGAATGAGGGCAAGCCCAAGTATAAAGAGGGAGAAACAGAAAGAGAGAACACAGAAGAGTTTTAGTCTGCACTGTGGCAACAACCTTCTGCCAAACAAGCTAGCATCAGAACTGTCTGTAGATTCCTTGGCGTCTTCTGGAGTACAATGGAGGAAACTGAAAAAGAAAATCCTGAGGACCACGGACTTTCTTTTTGACTCATTTTATGTTTATATGCCTTTTTGTTAATTTGATTTATGCCATTGCTGTCCAGATGAAAGACCGATTCAGGTCGTTTGAACTAGGTCGTTACCCACGACAGCATCCTTGGCCATTGACAGTACTCAACTGTGGTATTTTTCACTGTAATGGGATTGACATCTGCCACTTGTGAGCACCCCCTGCTGGTTGGGTGTGAGCTTCATGTTTCTCTATTTATAACAGGGCAGCACCCACCTCTTGCAGGTGCCTTTCTCCCCGCCAATGGCTTCTTCAGTGGTTTTCAATAACTGAGCCCTCCAGCTGATTCTCACACACCATCTGTTGGTCCTTCCACGATAAACAGTGCTTACTTTCTTATGGCCCTGGTATGGGGCTGTACTGTCAAGACTTCCTCCCTAGAGACACTGCCTTCTGTAACAATCCAACAGGGTCCATCAAGGCACCCTTGCTTGCTTAGGCTAGGTTATGGGCTCAGTCCTTGCTCGATCTCCGCAGCCAGCCAGAAGCTCCTTCTTAGCTCCTCCTGGACTCAGTCCAGCTTGCACTGAGTTGTCTGTGGTCCGGCTACTCTTACAGCCAACCAGGAATCCAGTCTTCCATCTGTAACACACTGTACCTAAAAGCAGCACCCCATATTCATCATTCATATATGATTGTGATATACAAATATGTATATCAAGTTATGAGATTTTGCTGTATGGTTGTACTGACATATGTTGTGAATTTGAGAATCTCTACTGCTAGGTGATAATACAGTTCCAGCAGGGAATAGTAAACAAAGGATTTATGATACGACAGTTGCACAAGACCATAAAATGGTGATCACTCAATCTTATGACATGATTGCACAAACGACACAATGGGGATTGCTTAACTCAGGTTACTCAGCAAAGCCCACCAGGACATGTCTGAACTTTCAGGCACCTGGACTGAAGATATAAAATAAAGTGGCTTCATACCTTTGTTTGTCTCCTTCCCCACCTATGTTGGAAGCAACAGGAATACTGGAAGATAAAAATTTAAACTAAGGAGACTGGTCTGGGGTTTCACAGAGAATTCTGTATTGAGTTGTAACATCCAATATAGTGAGAAAACTGCTCTAAATACTGGCTAGTGTTAGAAAGGTTTAAAATTTAGATTTTGCATTTATCTTTCATTTTCTTTGGTACTTATCTCTGATCTTTTATGCCTACCACTTATAATCACTTAAAACCTGACTTTGTGTAGTTAATAAATCCATTTTATATTTTACCTAAAACAGTGTGTTTTGGTTGAAGTGTTGGGGAAATCTCAGCTCAGTTAACAAAGGTTTGCGTATATCCTCTCCACACTGAAGGAAGAGTGGACCAGATAATAAACTTGTACTGGTCAGGTGTCTGACCACAGCAAGACAGTACAGTCCTGTGGTACAAGGCTTGGGAGCTAGGGGGAATTGGCTGGAGGCTTTTTATTGTTGGCTCATGAGTGTCTGAGGAAAGTATTCACGTATCTCAGTTGAGTGTGTCCCTGCCTGTGGATGTCTGTGTAAGTGCAGTATCTGCCAGTGGTTTGTAACTTGACATAGCATCACAGTGAGAGAAGGAACCGAGCTTGTGAGAAAGAGGCGTCAGCAGACCCATAGACCAGGATGCACTCCCTCTGCCAACTTCAGGCAGTGACAGACTACTCTGCCTCTGCTGCTCCTTGTTATATGACCCTTCTGGACCCTGACTGGCTGCTCCAGTAGTCCCTCTGATTGGCTGCTTCCCCTGCAGCCACTGTGGAGGCCACCTGGAAGTCTTCTCTTTTGCTCTTTTTTGGAGATAGGTGAGGCAGGACCATGAGGCAGGACCTCTCCCCTCAGACAGGATTGGGGTGGTGGTTCTTCCAGTCTTTTCTCCCCTTCAGTGAGGGCCTACTCTCCCAGATCTCTCACCTCCAGAGCATTTTAGAGTCGTTTTAGATCAACTCCATCTTTTGGACTGCCCCTGGCTCTCGTTTGCCTCTGCTTCTGGCTCTGCACAATAAAAAATGTTAAATCTTTTCTGTTGTTTCTGCTTCTGCCTCTGGCTCTCTTTCAGTCTCAGCCTCCGGCTATAATGCCACCACTGTTGTGCTGCAAACTGGGTCACCTGTCGTCTCCCAGTTATTCCAACTGCTGCTGGAGTAGTGCTCTTTCCTGTTCCCCTATCATCACGACCCTGGTGCACCAGTGTCAGTCCAAAGATCCCACTTCTCGTATCAAGATGTAATGGGGTTGGTATCTGCCTCTCATGAGCACCTCCTTCTGGTTGGCTGTGAGCTTCGTGTTTCTCTATTTGGAATAAGGTGGCACCCACCTCTTTCAGGTACTCCCTCAGCTAATGGATTCATCAGTGGTCTTCAGTGACTCAGCCCTCTGACCGAGTAACACACTGTCTGTAGGTGGAACAAACTAACAAACCCCTTCCGGGGTTACAGTCTAACTCTTCATGGCCCTGGTATGGGGCCATACTGCCAAGATTGCTCCCTGCAGACACTATCTTCTAGAACATGCCAACAAGGCCCATCACAGTAGCCTTAGTTGATGTGTCCTTTTTGGCAGCCCTCCCTGGGATCAGTCTTTAACAGGACCCATTGTGGTACCTTGCTTGGTTCTGGGCTCAGTCCTCACTCGATCCCCACAGCCAGACATGAGTTTCTTCTTAGCTCCATCTGTCTTCAGCAGCTCTTCCAGGGCTCAGTCCTGCCACACTGAGCTGTCTGTGGTTCTGCTAACTCTTCCAGCTCCAAGCAGCAACGGACTATTCTGCCTCTGCAGCTTCTTTTTATATGGCCTTTCTGGCCCAATTGGCTGATCCAGCAGCCCCTCTGATTGACTGCTTTCTCTGCAGCCATTCTAGCCCTATGGAAGACTTCTCCTCTGTTCTTTTCTGGGGCAGGCTGAGGGCAAGGCTGTGAAGGCTCCAGCAGCTGGTCTCTGGACGTAGTCTACCCCGTGACACTCATTGATAAAACAAAATCAGTTATTAAAATTGGTCCTTTTTTAAACTGTACACAGTTTGGATGGATATGGAGTTGAATAAAACCTGAAGATTCTAAATCTTTTGTTAAGTTCAGATCCAGAGCCATACTTTGCAGCTTAGACCTCACTCTAACAATGAGAGAAGGAAATCTATGACACGTTTCTATTAAACCCATTTACATATTTGCCACTTTTTAACTACTATACACAGAGATATTAAAAATGCCACCCCAACCCACAACATCATTATCCATGTTTCCCAGTAAGACGTACATCTCTCCCTGCCCCACCCACCTCAAAGATTGTGTGCATGACTGTCTGTCTGTAAAGGTGCTGATTTGATTCTTAGTCTATATTACTCCCCGTTCAAGTTTGCTTACATTCATGGAAAAGGAATCCGATGGGTGATAGCTAGGCACTCCTCAATACTCACCAATTAGTAGAGAGCTCACCATGTTTCCTTTTACTTTCATTTTATTAACTGTCAAGCCTCAGCTTCCTCTCCCACACAGAGCAAGAATACGATGCAGGCCACTTGTTCCTTCCTGTTTTTCCCAGCTTCGAGCAGTTTACAGTTCTATGACTACTCGTGACCCACTTTTCATTTGCTCTTCTTTTGAGAACTGGCAAATGGTGGCATTCACACACTGTTGGAGAACTTTGCTTTTCCACTTAAAATATCCAGAAAACAGATTCAGCAAACAGTAAAAAATTAGATCGTTTGGTGTCCCTGGCAGAGACAGAAGGATAGAATATCAACACAAAGAACAAAATGTGAAAATATAATGTAAATAGAAAACGCCCAGGCACGTTGTTTAATGTGTTAGCTCAATGCAAGAAAAAATATTTCCGCTGGAAATATTTTTATTCAATAAACAGAATGCTTCAATTTTGCTCATTATAGCAAAATAAGGTTATCATGCCACGTGTGTGTGTGTGTGTGTGTTAAAGATAATTGTTCTCAGTATTGGGGGAAAATTCTCATACATTAAAAACAGCTAATTTTTACAGTGATGATGAGATTTTATATTGCTTATGTATCCATAATGATACAACTGTCCTGTTACATCAATACGTTTTCTTCCTTAATTCTCTGTGATAAGTAGAGGATAATCTAATATGTAGTGAAACATCCGAATTTTACTTTTGTATTGACAGTTACTGCATCAAAGCAAGCCTTGAGAAAGGGACAAATCTATCCTATATTCTTCATTTGATATAGTTTTTACGTTAAAAGCAATTTTATACATCAAGGGGCTTTTGTGCATTCTAAGATTCAGTAGAGTTTGAGACATTTCCATCTCCTTTTTAATTTGTTGTTGATGTTACCTCTAACTGACGTAGTTGAAAGTATCTTAGTGTGTACCTTAGAAGTTGGACACCACTCACGTCATGCATGATTTTTGCAGAATAGCTCTGTCTTGCACTTAAGACTAACATGAGACATCTGGGCAAAACACGGACCTGGATAATTTCCCATTGGTTTACTCTCTGATATGAAGTGAGGGAAAAACTGCAAGTACAATATGAAAGGATACAAGATTAAATGTATTGGAAAAGTTTGGTGACTTCTGGTAGGGTTGAAAATAACTTACTTGCGTCCATTACCCCATCGAGGTTCAAATGTCATGTCCAACTTTGCATTGTAATGACATTCACAAAGATAATGCCCCTACATTATGACAGTTCTGGAAATGATAGTTCAGTATGTAAAAGGGATTTGCTATCCTTAAATAAAGTGTTTTATTGGACGTCCTGCCTTGCCAAAGCTGCTGCATATCAGAAATGCAAATAGAAAACAGGTAAAAAGAGACTATAAATGTTAGGAAACACCACTTTATTTTATTATTGGAATTTGAAATGGAACATGGGTTATTTTCCAAATTCTCCTCCTCCACTCAATTATTGTACTGGCTGATTCACATCTTTTTCCACTCAGAAGTTCTACTTACTGCTTTAAGGCAGAACACAAATCCTACTGCTAAAAATCACTGTGATGAAAAATTCTGTCTTCTTCTTCCAGCTATTCTTCTGCAAGGGGTAGTGTTTTGTGGTGTGATGAACGTGGTAAGTATGAAAAAAGCATGACAGAGTAAAAAGGTGTGGAACCGCAAAAATTTTATTCCCATGATGACTACAAAGGAATCTCAGACTGGAAAAGGAAATAAGAATGATCTATGGAAGACAAATGACAAAAGCAAAAGATAAGGACGTTCAAAATGGAAGTTTACCAATAATATTTAGATGATCAGTTCAATTGTTTTGATTTATTGTGTATTTGCGACTCATTTGGTTCTTCAAGCAACATAAGTTAGCTTAACATTATGTATTACTCCCATTTATCTTCAAATGTTCCACAAGGACAATATAGTGCTGAGACTAAAATACTTAGTGAAAAAAAATATTAATGATTCTTATTAAATAAGTTAAAAAAGGTTAATATTTTGGTGTGAAATCTTGCCTCAGTGAAGTTTTTCCACTGGACTTCAATAGGGCCAAGATTTCACCATTTATATCTTGATTCTAATAAAGTGCTTCTCCAATACTGTTCTATATATGGACAAATATTTTGATACCAGACAAAGAACTACATTCAATTAATCTGAGGTATATGCACATGAGTGTGTGAGAGAGCAAGAGAAATAATGCATTACATATAAATCATTATTTTAATAATGCTGTTTATAATCCCCCTAGTCCCGAGTTCAGGGGTCTGTGTTAGTCACACGCCTAACCCACGCCTAAAAGATGACCCTGGGAGTCTGGTGATCAGAAAAGAAGCTAACTGACAGAAAAGAGAAGAAAGGAAAAAAGACCGATTGATAAATATTGACATGCATATCACAGGGATCACATATAGAAGTGAGTTAACATAATACAATATATAGAATAGATTTTATGTTATTTTAGAAAACTTTTTTTTAAAACTCATTTTAGGCATCTTTAAAGCCAGTAATTATTTTTTTTTCAAATGCAAGTGTAAAATGCCATGTTTTTTTCACATTCAAGATCCCAGAGGCTAAACAGTGATATTCAATAAACCTTCTCCTCATATATACTATGGTCATTATGATACTGTAACAAGATGACAGTACTTGCCTGTAACAACATGTCTTGGTCTATGACTAGGGTCCTCAGGCACTATGGCAATACAAACAAGACTAATCCACTTAGCAGGTGATGACCCTATTGGGAAAAGATTACGCTGGTGCCCAGTCTGTTATTAGAGAGGTAGGAATGCCTCTCGGGGGGGAGGGAAGGGGATATCCAAGTTATGGTAAAGTAGGATAGCCCTAGTCAGGAAACTTAGGAACAGCCAAGCCTGGGGAGAAGGTTTGAGTTGAACTTTGTTACCTTATTATTGATTTCTTTGGTAAAAAGGTCATATTCCCCAGGAAAGGTTAATTTGAACATCATCTAGTGTACGTATTGATTTTTTAAGGATAGGTTCAAGTTGACAACTGCTGCCTACATAAGTAATTATTCAAAAATGTATTTGTCTAAGTGTGGTCTGTGAATACAGTTTATCCTTCATTCACATCTACTTCTGCTGCACTTTAAAAGACGCCTTTTGTAAACTGAAACTCTTATGAAAAACTCCCAAATTAAAAGGACAAGACCACAATGATCCCAACTTCAACACAAAATGGAGCATACTCTGTACCCTGAAGGTTATGGCCAAATGCTTCCTTAAAATGTAAGTGGATAAATTCTGGTCTCCCTTACATGCCTGGAAATCTGTTGCACATGAATAAATATGGACAGAATTTGGCCTAAAGATTGCACACCACCACTTGACACAAGAAAATGGATATTTACTTAATGCATCATGTATTGAACAGGGATGATGTTGCGTTCACTAGTGAAGCACACCTATCAGTACTGCAAGACAGAGAATAAAAGCTTTCCAACTTAATGGTTCATTTTCATAAGGCTTTTAAAATACGTTCTCTAATCTCAGAGATTCAAGGGTCAATGAACTATTATTTATCAGTTATTTTTAATATAGCTTTATACAAATATTTTGTTTTATATAATTGATAACTTACTGATAACAATTAATTGATAAATTTATTTGATAACGCAGATATTGTCAAAAATACTTATTATAATTTTGATAACGCAAAGCTTATAAAATAGGAGTATTTTGCCAAGCTACGTAAACACTGGAAGTATTGGTAAAATGAGTATTCATCAATATTTAATTAGATCCATAAGCGCAGTGTCCAGATGCTGTTTTTTAATTTATTAATGTTGGAACCAATGAGGTGCTGATTGGTTTGTAAACTGAGCCTTCAAGTACATGGAGAATTCCACAGGGCCTTTAAAAAAAAACAAAAGAAGAGAAAAAAATGAAATCTTAAAGATTAAAGAGATGCATGTTTTGATGGCAACAAATAAACCAAAAATGCTGATTATGGTTGAGCTGACTCTAAAGCAGCCCAGGCAGATACTTACCATGTTACAATAAGCAAGCTTTCACGCCACTGATAAATTAAATGATAACATATACATCTTGAAAGCATTCCTGCTCATCCGGATAATTTTAAGCGACATTAGACATTTATAATTAAGAAGAGTATAATTGGGGAGGCCAATGAGTTGGATTTATGTTGGATAGGTCAGAAGAATGAAGTGGATAATTCTAAAAGTCCTTTTGTCCATTTCTAATTTCTGAGATTTGTGTTTCATAGTGTAGGGGAATTCTACGTGCAACTTGCACACTACATGAAAATATTTTCAGATGCTGAAATCTGAATCTAAATTCAGAATCTATAGGGCAGTAGATAGTTCTCTAATTTTTTTTGCCTATATTAATAATCAAAGGAAACAAAATTCTAAATTACTTTGAAAAAGCAGTGGAGATCTCGGGGTATTTCTGCACGTGTTAGACACTCTTGTGAGATGCGGAGTTCCCTAGCTCTCATTGGCTCTTCACTAAAGAGCATTCAGCATCAGGCTCGAGACTTTGACACAGAACACAAACTAGGTAAGAAACCTACAACTGAGCATTTTCTGTCCAAAAGATGTGATCAAATAACTTTTCTTAAAATAGATGTGCATTTGTTTGTAATGCCCTGATAGAAATCTGAAAGTAACCTCTCTTTACTGCTTATTTTACTCTTTTACCTTTAGAATTTACATTTTACAATACCCCCAAATGGTTTTGCCTTGTCGGTTTCCCCACTTAATTTATATATTTTTAGTTTGTCACTAATTACATCACTGCTGGTGTTCAGCAAAATGCTAGGAAAAAGGCTGTTAAATTGTGCCCTATTGGCATATGGATGGTTCAGTTTCAACAAAACAAAATATGTTAGGGCCTTGAATTCACAGTGTGTCCTGCTTCCTTCTTTCTTATTTTAAATCAAGAGGCTCTTGTCCACCTGATTAGCACTAAATTATGCAAATTGATGTAAACTAGTTGGCCTTATCCATTTATAAGAGATAAAATAAAATGCAATTACAATGCATTGAAAATATAGTTTAATAGCAGACTTCATATAAAGCATCCTAAAATAGTAAGGCTCAAACTAAAATAAAAACAAAGAATTAAAAAAAGGACTTTACTCAGAAGTTCAGATGAAAATTTCCAAGTGGATGGTCAGCGCAATCGAAAGAGGGACCCTCAGTCATGGAGAGTTGCAAGGAGTAGACAGAGAGACAGCCAAAGCAGGAAGGGCATTGCCTGCAATGAGAAGGTCTGCAGGACGAATAAGAAATAATATAACTTCTTTAGAATCCTCCAAGTAAAAGTTGCAGAGTGTAGGACTGGAGACTAAGGAGAAGTCTTAACATTGTTGGATACCCTGATACCACTGCGTTTTAGTACAGTGGACATATGATATCTGTGAAATCTGCAGGGGCAAAGGTGGAAATCAGTAAGAGATGCAGAGTACAGCAAGCCAATGGGAAGTTCTGAAAATTGTGAGGGAAATTTTATACTGGATTTTGATTGTAACGATTACTGTGTTACTGTGGAGCTCAGAAGAAAAAAAAATCCCTTTAAACATGCAGACCAACAGTATAGCTGTATCATACATCTGTTCCTTTTATTGATTTGTAGAAAGCATAGCTATCAATCAACATCGAGAAATACATTACTAAAAGTGTTTAAACTATGCCTGTACTTACAGAAATATGCAGAAGCCAGCTTGTAAATAATAGGAACAGAATATTGTTGCTAGTGTTGATTCAGCACCACTGGAAAATGTAAAATTAGCCTTATTACCTATGATTTTATTTTCTCTAAGAAGGCACACAACCCTCTGATAGCCAAATGCTTGGGAGTCATCAGCAAGGATTGAATTTGGGTCATAGAGACGTGTGTTTTTGGTATGAAAGTTCAAGGTTCAGTCCCTGCTACCAGCTTTCTGAGGGCCACTGCCAAATGGTAAATCGTATGGTGAGTTGAACTCTTACGTACATCAAATACTTGGATGAACTTCCTTTGACCAATATGACACTCTGGATATGTGAATTGTCTCCTCCCCTCCAGTGGACTGTGCACAACAAGACCTTTCTAATGCCACTGCTAAAGAAGTTACTCCTTTAGTTAAAGCTGATAGAAACCTGTGCTTTTGGTGCATAAAGTCACACTTTTATCAACACTAGGGACAGTACGTGTAAGCACGTACACATGCACGTCCTCCCACCCTCCATTCCATTCAGAGGAAAGTAACTACACAGATCAACTCCTCTGAGGCACAAACATATCATGAATCATTTAAAAAATATTTCATGTTGTAATTTTAAATAATTGAATAGCAGAAAATAAGCCATAATGTAAAACACAATTCAGCAGAAGAGACAATCACACACACACACACATTTTATATAGAGAGGTAAAGAGCTGCGTTGTGACATACCGGGGCACAGTCCAGACTAGTGGGGGCTCCATCACCCCTGCCCTGTAACCCTGGATGCCTTATAATGTTTTGCTGAAGTAGCGCCCACCTGGACCACTCACAAATATGATTCGTGTTGGGTTTCTCTGGTACTGTACATGAACTCAGAGTTTTTATCTCTGGGTAGATCTTATAAATTAAAAATAAGTAAGGGGGATATAGTGGATTAGAAAGTGCACAAAACAGGACTGGAACACTGCAGTAGCATCAACAGAAGTTATATTACATAAAATAAATAAGTCTCTGGCAACTCACAGCAGGATGCTTGTCAAGTTTAAAAGACAGAACAACCAAAATTTCACCATTTCATCCCAGCAGACCAGAAGATATTGCATGCATGAATGCATTTAGACCTAACTACAGAGTGTACATAAAAACAGCTACACAGAAGCATATCAATGGTCCATATAACCCAGTATCCATTCTTTGAACAGTAGCCAATGCCAGATGTTTCAGAGGGATTGAAAAGTACAAAGCAATTATTGAGTGATCCATCCACTATCATCCAGTCCCAGTTTCTGGCAGTCAGAGGTTTCGGATACCCAGAACATGGGGTTCCTATTAGCATGTTTGCTAATAGCCATTGATGGACCTATTTTCCATGAATTTACCTAATTCTTTTTTTAATTGAATTATAACTTTGGCCTTCACAGTATCCTCTGGAAACAAGTTCCACAGGTTGATTGTGCATTGTTCAAAGTAGTCCTTTCTTTTGTTTGGTTTTAACCTAATGCCTACTAATTTCATTAGATGTCCACTTCTTCTTGTGTTATGTGAAGAAGTAAATAACACTTCCTTGTTCACTTTCTCCACACTAGTCATGATTTCACAGCCCCTTTCATATTCCTTCCTCCCCCTGCTTAGTCATCTCTTTTTCCAGCTGAAAAATCCCAGGGTTTTTTCTCTTTCTTCACATGGAAGCTATTCCATGTTTCTAAAGATTTTTGTTGCCTCTCTCTGTACCTTTTCCAGCTCCAACATGCCTTCTTGTCTCACTGTCCTTATAGTGAGGACAACCCGAGGAATAAACTGCCCAGCACATGGAGTTAGTTTGTCAAATGCCTTAAAGGGATTGATGTTGCACTGTACATAGTAGAAAATAGCAACCATATGAACTTATGTGGGGGGTGGAAACAACAAGAAGGTATGTATAGCTACAGGGCAGGTGAGAGAGGAGAAAGACTGAAGCTACATGTACTGAGGAACAGTGTCATACTTAAGAGAAAGAAAACTAAAATAATTGCCTTAAAATTTAACAGTAAGAATCTAACTTTTTTTTCTCCCTATATGTTTTACTTTCAAGATTTAAACATGTACTTCTGATTAGATCTTGGCATGCTTTCTCTTAACTAACTCCTACTCACCATCATCCTGTCTAGGAACCTCCTTTCTTTTCCATTCTCTGTTTTCCCTGAGGCAGGGGGGTGGCAAATAGCGCTGAATAATGGAGGTTTAGGATGGGCTAGCTTTGGAGACAGACCAAGTCTCATGTCTCCAGACATGAAACAGCAGCATGAAAATATTTAAATAATGAGTCAATACTTCATAATAGAGAAAGGAAAAATTTATTGCTGGTTTATATCATCTGAAATAATCCGCATGAGATATAGGTATTTAAGTCAAATGTTTGACTATGTTAACCATGAGGAAGTGAGCTAGAAAACGTTTCCTTTTGAAATTCAATACTGTCAATAACAAATAGCAACTCAATCTAAGGAAGAGTTTTGAGAGATCAGAATGATTGAATCATGCTGTAGAAATACCTCAGTACGCCTTTGAGGTGAGATTAGTAACTATAACATACTGTTCCTTTTGTCCAGTAATTCTGAGAGTGTCCAATAGGTAAGGGGCTGGACACTACAGATGGATGCTCAGAGGAGTCAGGGTTGGAGTATGACAATCTCAAATCTCCATGAGGGACAATGGATCTCATATAAGCTGAAAGAGAAGTACTCTTGTTGCCTGGAGCTATGAGAGTCAGAGAGCTGACCCCTGGCAGGTACAAACAAAGCTTCCCTATGCTAAAGGCAGGTGGTAGCAAGATGTCTCACAACCGTGGGAAGCATCACAACAGCATCAGATATCTTACTTATACAGGTGGGAATGTGCAAAAGTTTGCATGCCTTTCTCCCTGTGTATTCTACTAACAGTTTTCATTTTCTATAATTGTCTAAAACATCTGTAACTAACTCCCATTATATTCTAAATCTCCTATCTCAATTATTAATCCTGATGTAGCTTTAGTGTTGAAGACATTATTGCTACATGCAAGAGTCAGTATTCTGTGGAACTGGATCTTTCCTTCCCCACACATCTTCAGCATATATAGGTTTCAGAGTCGAGCCAACCCATTCATCCCCTCCCCCAAAAAACCAGAAACAAACAAACCAAACCAAAACACACTTTTCCTCCAAGAGGGCAAGAAAAGCAGGGAACTCCTTCAGGTGAATTTCAGAGTTTCTCTTGGAAACTGATCCAACTCCCAGTTATCATTATTTCCCTGGGAGGGAGCAATATGGCCCTAGATAAAAAAACCACAGTAAGAGAGAGAGAGAATCTGTTTCACTTATGTGCACACACAATGCTGGTGTTTGTCAAATGGTAAAACACAATTCTTGTTTATAGCTACTGGGTAAAGCAAATATTAAAGCATACTGGCAATAATAAATAGAGAGAACCTTGGTTAAATGTATCCTGGTTTAATATCAGTATTAATGGATGCACAGGCCAAATCCTAAGCCCACAGGAGCAAATAACTTTGTGGGGCATGCATCATGCCCAGAGTTATTTTTACCTTCACTAAAACAAAAAATAAAAATAAAAATGCACTTTAGAAATATCTGGTGCACAATCAACATCAATTTAAGGCATAGATGGGGAGACACGAAAGATGGATATTCATACCGGCTTTTAGGGACTGCTATTCCAAATAGAACAAAATAGAGTTCTCAACCTTCCCACTGAATCCAAAACCGCCAGATTACGATGGCAAAGTAGTACCACTTTCTGAATTCCTTTGGCAATAGGGGCTGAGAGCTTCTTTATGATGGCTTGGTTCTTCATTCAAAAATATTTTCATCAAGGTACTAGTTGCAATGCCATGGGCTATAAAATATTTACAGGATATGTATATATGATTCTGAAGAACCTATTTATATAGTGGACATAAGAAGAATCTGCCCTACAGTTTAATGTAATCTTGTAATTGGCTGCATTGTTACTTGACTATATCTATTCATCTTCCATCCTGTTTTAATAACCCAACTGACACACAAATTATTCTTTGAGCTCACAATAAAATAACCCTGTGCAGTCAGAGGAAGGTGAAGGAGGTTAAATTTGCAATGATTATTTAAGACACATTCATCATTTATTTAGCAATTTCCCACATCATAACATCTGTGGTGCTCACAAAACTTTCTGAGAGATTCTGAATTCATTTTTAAACAATTCTCAATACACGTGCCTTATAAAAGAGAACACATTTTGCACTAACTGATGGTTGAGGTCTCTTGTCAATCTGCAGCACAATTAAAGTGGTTTATTGTGCAACCTTCTGAACTTCTACATGACAGCCTATTTTCCTTTAATTGCATGTGAGTTCTCTCTCTCTCTCTCACACACACACACACACACACACACACACACACACACACACACACAC
>ML675617.1:24578121-24620261 GCA_007922155.1 Mesoclemmys tuberculata | reverse complement strand
ACACACACACACACACACACACACACACACACACACACACACACACAAAATTGTATTTTACTTCCAATTTTAAGAAAGTAGTAAAGTGATGATTATGAGCAAATGAGGCCAGTACTACTGTACCTTATCATGAAAGACAGATGTTTTGGCAAGCTGTACTATCTTGTTTCATTGATATGGAAGTTTGATTAAGCACTGAACACTGCAGTTTAAAATAAATGAGGAGGAACACTGTCATTCCTTCCAATTTACAGATAAGCCATCTCCCTCATACTTTTTGTTGTTGTTTTTGTTTTAATTTTACATACTGTTACTGCCTTTATAGAGATGTTTCCATTTAGAAATGCCCAGAGTACTGAAAAGGAAAAGGCATAGAAT
Organism: Mesoclemmys tuberculata; assembly: GCA_007922155.1. Lineage (NCBI taxonomy): Eukaryota > Metazoa > Chordata > Testudines > Chelidae > Mesoclemmys > Mesoclemmys tuberculata. Next base: position 24,619,883 of record ML675617.1, on the reverse strand, counting down.
ATATATGTGCCCCAACAATCTACAAATATCAGAGAACGGCCAAACCATAATTCTCCCATGTATTATTTTCAAAGAAAACAGGTCTACTGATCATTTCAGAAGGTCTGACTCTATAATTATGTTACATACACAGGGGGCTATCTACATGGTACAGTGCAGATGCAAGTGGCAAACAACATTCATCTCAAACATTTAGCCACCTTACCTGCACTCTGTACCCCACTTCTCTCTCTTCATCAGGGTTGTATCTTACATACTGAATTTCTTGCATTCCTTCCCACCCTCCTGCCATAACCACAAAAAACAAAAAAAAAGGACTGATATATATATATATCAAAGTCCTCCATTGCAGGACAGGTAATATTCAGCCGTGGACAACTGAGAAACTAAAGGAAGGTAAGGTAAGGCTAGAACCAGGATTCACTGAATTGAAACCAAACAATCTCAGTGACTTTGGATCACTCCTGTATCTTGTCAAAGCTTGACACTAGGAAACAGTTCCTTTTAATCACTGGATATATCGCACAGTTTTTTCCAGTGGAATACAGCCCTTATTTCTAATAGACATGGGCCATAACCCAAAACTGATTCAGACACCCATATATGTGAACTCTGAGGCCTTCAACACATGGAAACAAATTTTGCAGTCCAAACGCCTCTCAAGTTCTTAGCCCTGATAACTCATAAGATAGCAGACCTTAAATATAAAATATTATTTTAGAAACCTATACAAGTACAGTCAGATATACTCTATAATCTTGGGTTTGCATGTGCATTTTACACTAAGTTGTCTGGTGGCATAAAAAAGTTTTATTAGCATTCGTTTAGGATGACTTATTATTAAAGCCATTAATGAGTTGCATAGGTCATCCAAGAAGAGTGCAAATAAAAACTTTATATCACACCATATCATGAAATATTCGGATTCAAAAAGAATACTTTAAGACATGATTAGGGTTTTAGAAAGTTGTAGTGATATGCTGCCTGGAAAGCAGGGTTGTATTAATTATAAGCTTGAGAGTGACAGAATTTAGTAGCAGAACATTTTACAAACCTTTTAAAAAAGCATATGTAGAACAGTTTTTTCCAAGTAAAAGGTTAATGCAACAATAAATTTGTGTTTAAACAGAAAAGTGTCAGAGAAAGCAAAAGTTAAGATCTTCATAATAACCCAAACTCATCATCACTGCAAAAGTAGTGAATAGTGACAATATTATACATGTACAGAGTGGGTGCATTAATGTTACTAAAACATTAACTCCTTAATTACCTGCCAGTTGTGATTTTATATGTATAGGTTTTTATAGCAATGATTCATTTAGACTGCACATATAATCCTTTCAGTTACTAAACAAATTATAGGATGTAGTCTATATATGCAACATACAATATTTACAGTGAGGGTGAATTAATATTACCTGCCTTCTCTGACCTCTGTGTCTCAATGTAGAACCTTAGTGTTACGTTAGAACCAACTAATTTTGTATTTTTTCTGTTTACATACATAGACACTACCCCCACTACAGACACACATACTTTATTGTATATTCATCCAAATAGAATACACACACAGATATCCAGATACGTATAAATAGACATACAGGGACACTTATATGGGAATATGTTTTGCTCAGTAAAACCTTATACAAAACCAAAGCATGATTGCAAATGCCTTCAATGAGAAAAGGACTGAACTCATTACCACCTGTAAAAAACATCCTTTTTAAGAGAGGCAGCAAAAGCTAATAAGTGAATGAAAAAGATTCCATAAAAGGAATATACATGAAATATAATACTGTAAAAATAAGAGAGTTACTTATTTCCCTATTCTTCCTCTTAATCAGTCAAGATCAGTTTGGCCATCATTTACTCATGCAAAGAAAAATATTATTTCACTTTTCTCCATGATCTTGTTCACGTTATTACAGTTTCTCCAACTATTCTGCATAAGATAAATCGACCCACGCAGCTCTGTTGTGTCGTATCAGAAAATTCCACATCTGCTTATGTTGCCATGTCACATTAAGTTGTATGAGAAAACATGATGATGATACCAACCATAGCACAGTAGGGATGTACCACTGGGAATCTTGAAAATTTGTTGGCACAATATTATTTAAGAGACAGAAGCTAAAAAAAAAAAAAAAAAAAAAAAAAAAACCTACTCTGGACTTACTGTTTACTCAACTCAAAAATATGAGAATTGATGTGATCACCTTGAGATTCGTTAAGTATTCTTTAACACTGAAATAGACACAATCTTATGATCCATAGAACAATCAAAGTATTTTATAGCCAGCTTATCTGTATTTGAAACCATACAGACATTATAGTATTTCATACAGATATCATGGTTTATTTTTGTAACTACTTTTTGATTACTAATAAATGATCTTTTCCCACAAATCATGCATTCACCTGAAGTCTCTCTAAGAATTTCAGTTGATCATGTCCCATAGCTGACTCACTGTAGATGAAGAGGTGTGGAACGGGAAGAAAATGATGACTATATACCTAGTTTACTGCTCCCATAGACAGAGTACATCACTTTCACTAAGCTCAACTTTGCTTAAAGGCTGGCATCCTGGAGATACAGTAGTTACTGCTGTTGCTCCATTGTTAGTTTAATTTGCATCTCTTTACATGCATTCACAGATAAAAACATATTTCCTTCAGATTGTGATCATTCCTCCCATGACAAGTATGTCCTATATTGAAACACAATGGAAAGACTTATTTGATTAAAATTAATACTAATTATATCAAGTGGAAGGTGATCCTCAGGCATAGGTGGTTAGAACATGAAAGATGCAGCGTCATGTCGAGATGCTGTCTTTCATGGGAGTTTTGGGCACTCATTAACTTGCAGATCCAGCCCTTGAAGATAAGCATCTCCTTCCCTGGGATAGTGTAATCTTCTGAATACAAAAAATCAAAATTCAGGAAGTAAACACACTGTGGAAGATCAGCTGTCAGTAGGGCTGCTTCACTACTTTTATTTTTCCCTTTAAAACACGCTTTCTCTACTATCTCAACAATTTCTGTTAGGATCCCAAAATGTCCTAGTTTTTGGTTGTGTAACTCCCTGACAAGAAATCAGGGGGACAAAAGTTTCTAATTGTACTGAGGGGCAACTCAATTTAAGCATGGGAGAAATAAAACAACTTTGCTAAGGTCTTCAGCATCCAGGTTAACGTTGAAGAACAGGCTCTTCTAGTAGCAAAGTCCTGAAGAAAATTGTCAGACACCAAATGGATCACTATAGCCTGAGATTTTGGATATTATATAGTTTGTCTCAGCTTCAGCTCACAGTAATATTGTTCACTTATTGAATGGAAAGTGCACACAAAATTTGAATTTTAAGACACTTCAATAATAGTCAATTTGTGCGACTGATAGCTAATTTCCTCCAACAAACAGTAGCAAGATGTGTAGTGCACCAGTAGTCTGGCCATATGAAAATCACCTTGCTGAATGCATTTGTTGTAATCCCAAAGTACTGAAGCAGTTACCAGGTTTCAACTTTTCCCAGAGGTTCTCTAATCATTTCACAATTATGCAGCAGAATATGGTGGCCCAGCGTTCAGACATTGCTACCAATTCACAAAGAGATCAGAGCAGACAAAAGCAAGCAGAAAAATGATAATTTTTTTTAAATAAAGAAAATTAACATGAAATTTGTTAAAAGCTTATAAAAACTGATTTCTAGAGTGAGATGTGCAAGTATAATAAATCACAACCAATACCTTTCTTATACAACAGTTTCTTAACTCTCAGCAAGAAGCTTACCATTTGTGGCCTTGATTCAGAAAAGCATTTAAGCATGTGCTTAATTCCACCTTTATTCAGAAAGGCACATAAGGAATGTGCTTATTTTTAAACACATGCTTAAGACCCACTGCTTAAAGTTAAACACATCCATTAAGTGTTTTCCTGAATAGAATGCTTTTCCGAATTGGGGTGTGCGCTATTCGTTATACGTATAAAACATTTTTGCCTGACAAACTTCAAATTGTGTTACTATAATCTCAATGCACATTTAAGATTACATTTAAGATTCAATGAGGCTCTGCACAGGCTTGAGGATCCACACATGTGCACCTCACTGCAGAATCAGGACCTTACTCCATATGACACCCTTTGGCAGCAAGTATGGTAGGATGCTGCTTGAGTTACAAAAATACCATGGCTGTACACACACTATGCTTGAGATTCAACATCTGAACACACATTACCAATAAACGTTCAAGGCATAAAAAAATAATCCCAACACACAAGCAAACTACCTTGTCTGCGTATTCCACCATTGATCTATAGAAAGAATGCTCTTATTGACAGTCACATTTTATAATCACGTTTGTAGTTGAAACCATTTCACTGAGTATAAGGATGCTATTTTCACACCAGGAAGGAAATTCTAATTTTCAATTAAATTACTTGCAGTGTTCCCTGCTGATGCCCAACAATTAAAATATTAATGTAAATTTCTTTGCATAGTGTGTCTTTTGTCACATAACAGAATCCAAGAACAACTCGCTTAGTCTTGATGATTACAAACATAATAACTTCATTAAATTGTTAATAAGTAAGCAATTGCCTTTAAAAAAAATACTGCAAGATTTCACATTCTAATACTACTCATCCTATCTGTGTTCATGCCCACACTAATGCTAGACAGTCTACTGGAGCTGTTGGTAAAACAAGCAATTAATATGACATTGGTATGCTAGCAGGTAGCTGTAATTATCTTTTTCTGTTGCAGAAGGCATTTGAGAATCATTCAGGAGCAAAAGAGGTATAGTGTTCCACTAAATCTTATTTAATTAATGCATGGACATAGCACTAGCTGAGGTAAATAGGCTAGTCAAAGTCTGAATACCAATAAAGAAAACCAAAAAATATTGCTTAATACAGTTACTTACATCATGACCTACAAGATCAGTCTGTGTGGATTTATCTACTTGGGAAGTGAGAGCCTTCTGTAAATGTTGGGCTTTTTCCTGCAAAACAAAAACAACATATTGTAGGTGAGTCAGTCTCCCTCGCTGGGTTTTTGAGCTAACAACATCCAGATAAGAAGTGCAAAACTCATGCATTGACAGCTGTTTGGAAATGGCATTATCATGGTATTAGTCTCACTGGGAGATTTGTTTTCCTGGTACTGTTATCTTAGGTATCAACTGATCCATTTATTAAATGGACAGTGAGCTCATAAATTGCGAGTATGCATGATTCAAGAGTGCTAGGGGACTATGACTGCAGCGTGATGCACAGGACCCTTCTTCAAAAGCAGATTTTGGACTTGGTAAACCAAGAATATTCTGTGGATGCCACGAGCATATTTTAAAATAGAGAAGTTAGCAGCATGCTACCCAGCAAAGCCAGATGCTGGAGGGTGAGAAGGTAGATTTATAGACCCGCGCTGGTTGGAATATTTTCAACAAAAATCCTCTTATGAAAATATGCACTTTCATTCAAGCCAACATGTTTCGGGAAGACACAAATTGTGATTACGTTTTCACTGGAAAGGTTTCTGAGGTCCAGGGTCAATGATTTGGTTAAATCGAGAGAGTGAGAATCAAAAACATCTGTTTGTAATTGAGCTGGCTGCCTCCTGTGTGCCCTCTCATGGCCTAGGTTCATAGACAGCCTACCGCCGTCCACCCCACCGCCTTCGTCTGGTCAAAGAAACTTCACTTTAGGCTTTTTCTTGGTCAAAAATACCCCATGGAGTCTGGTTCTATTAATATAAAATAAACTATAAACAAAACTGAAACCCTCAAAATAAACTCCATTCGTAACTCTTCCCTGTCTCTGGCCATCCTACCTGGGGCCTTTGCAGACTCTCCACAGCTTAAACAGTGTCTCCAGGTGTCCCTACCTGGTGAACTTTCCTTACTCTCTGCAGACTCTGCCAGTTTCCTGAGCTTTCCCCACTTACTCTCAGACACCTGGGCTCTTTATAGGGCAATCATCCCTGTGTGGCTCTTTCTGTAATCAAAGGTGGGCTAAGTCCCAGCTCTTAAAGGGCAAGTCACCAAGTTACATACCCTCACTGCACCCCTGAGAACCTTCCCAGCTCAGGGCAAGTTGTACCTCAGGGAATATTCCCTCTCCCCCAATTTACTGCTGTTGACAGCTATAAGTGTGTGGTCTGTGTTCTCAGATGCTCTAGGTCCCCCTGCAGTTTGCTCAGCACAATGAGAGGGAATTTTTCTCCTCTAGGATCTCCTGAAGCTCCTCAGCCAGCTGGTCTTTTTCCTTCAGGGGCAGCTGCCTGGCTTCTTCCATAGCAGCAAATTCCCACCGATACTTTTTCACCAGAAGGGTCAGGCTTACTCTGTGTTCTCCCAGTGCTGTGTTACATACTTTGGCAGTTGCAAGAAGTGCAGACATGATTGCAACTTCCACTTCCACTGCAGCCTCAGTACCTTTCTCTCAAACACTAGTATGACCCTACCATTCTCTGGGCATTCCCATATTTTGGTCACATTTCCCCAGTACCCATTTCCGGCTTTGTTTCCTTCTGCCATGCAGTCACAGTTGAGATTACTTTGGCCATCATCTCTCCAATTGTTTCCCTCAGTTCAGGCATCCCAGGCTGATACTTGTGTGAACATACAGACTGCTCTTGCCTTTGACTCCTGTTCTCTTCAACTCTCTCTTGGTTTGCAGAGCTTTTCCCTTCCCACAGACCCTCTTATTTAAATGGCAACTCCTCTTAATGTGCCCCATCTCTCCACTTCTAAGATACCTGGGGTCCCAAAGTAGGAGTCCACCCACCCTCCCGTGTTTTGGGAATGTTTTTAGTCATCCCCCTGCAGTACTCATATTGCCTCTTGGGACACTCAAATTTTCTGCGTCCTCGCCTTCCACACTGGAAACAGACTAAAAGATTCCTCCTTTGTAGATGCTGGGCACCAAACACCATGGTCTGTACCTTCTGCTACTGCAGAAGTATGACCTGTCTCCATTGCTGCTGTTCAACCAACAAAAAAAACTGCCTCCTCCATTGTCTTTATCTGACTTGTCTCACCCCATCAGTTTTCCTTCTTCATGAGAGGGGGTCTTGAAAGTCCTGTTGACTACACTAGTTGTAATATGGGCCACCACCTGAGTGCACCCTTGTGGCTTATGGTCGCTAAAGGCTGCCTGACTCTGTTTTCCCTCTCTTCAAGGCTCTTTAACAACTCAAATTCCACATGCAATCAAAATCCATTTATTCACTCTTCTGAGTACACATCAGCCCCCCAGGCCCCAACCCTAGTTCAAATCAACTCTCTTCCCCACTAGTCCAGAATACCACAAAGTATTTGAAAGTAGAACGCATACCCTCAGACTCTCCACCTCCCTAAGGGAGGGTCTTTCTGCTTCACACTCTCCTGCCTGGAGTTTGTCCTTCCACACAGGCTTTTCAAGCTGGGCCTTTGCAGTCTCTTCCCTGCTTGGACAGGTTCTCTCCCAAGCCTCTCTGCTAGGAGAGCTTTCCTCACTCTTTCCTGCTTCTTGAGCTTCTCCCCCTGCTGACTCAGAGGGGAGCCTTCTTGCTCTCTAAGACATAGCTGCAGATTCCTGGGCCTTTCCCCTTTATTGCAACTTCCTGTCCCTTTTGTACTGCCATCAGCTGATTTCTCTCCAATGGGACTCATCCTGTAATCAGGGCTGGCTTAGCCCCATGCTCTCGAGCCCATGGGACCAGGTTACACTGACAATTTCAACACAATTCTCTTTCACAATAGGAAAGGTTTTGTTTTCAGTCTCATGAGGAACAAAAACAAATTTTTAAACTTTGAAAGTTGTTGTGATAAAGAACTACCCATCTCTGGCCAATATGGACCATAATTCTTCTCATAGAGAAGTATAAGATGAAACAACTGTAGTTACAAAGGATGAAGCAAGGGAAACAAAATGAAGACATTTCCCATTCCCTTACTCTAGCTTTTTTGTAGCAACTGTTCTGTTGACACACCCTGGTTTATACTCATGTTATGTGACTAAGCAATTCATTGATTTTAGTCCCAAATTTACTTCAGATCCATGCAACTATGTTTTCTGACTACTGATTGCTGTATTTCACTAACATCAAAGACAGACAAATTTTGGGTTAACTGAATCTCATGTAAAAATATAGTCTCAAATAAGATGAACCTTGATTATAATGAACTTATTCAATGAGAACATGGATCCCACCATCATTTTCAGCCTTCTTATCTGCTATTTAGGTTGGGTCCTTCATTATGAATCTTTTTTTTACACATTTTTAAGGCTGCTACCACCACACATTTGGAGGATCAAAAGCTATACATACACCACTGAATGAAATCAATCAAAAAAGAAGAACCCAAATGGCAAGATGATGAGCTGCCAGAAATAATTTAGAAAGAATATGAGTTTCTAAAGTATAAATGGCTTCTGTAGGGTTTGCCTGGTTACATCAGTAGAGAGTTCCAATTAAGGAATCAAGTCAAGGATTATTTGTTTAAAAAAATATTTGCTGTTCTAGAACTAGAGATGGCTAAAAGTATTCTCCCAGTATTTGGTCAAGTTTTTCAGTTGGTATATTTCTTAGGCCATGTTCAGACCTCTTGTTACCCTCACGTTCCAGAAATATTCAAGTGAACAATTTTTACTGGTAAATTGTTCAGGGAAAGTAAATCTCAAAGATACATACGTAAGTATCAATTTTAAATTAACACATTTCTTTATAAGTGCTTCTGCTGTGCTCATCATATCAGAGAACAGACAAAATTATTCAACCAATCTGACCAATATTGAGGATCAATGCTTAGAATAAACTAATTTGAAATAATGTTTGTTGAATAGTTTTGAAGTAGGAATAAGTTCAGTGAAATAATGATCTGTGTGATGCTAGCAGACCAAGTACCAGCTTCAGCCAAGGCCTAGGCATCTGCTGAGAACTGAAAAACTCAGAACTGGAAGCCAGGCCAATTCACTTGTATATTAATATATATTGTTACATATACAAAAATGTTTTGATGTTTAAATGGTATGCTTAATGTTTAATGGGATGCTGCTAGCATTGCTTTCATGTATTTGTATACTGTTAGAATGTAACAGCGAACATTTACGTTGCATATATGACTAACTAAATAACCCATCTAACAAGAAAGAAGTCTCTGTAATGCAAATGCAGAACTTTAGCAGGAAAGTGCTAATTCTTGCACATTGGAAGGTAAGGCGTCATTGTGTGTGATGGCTAGAGATAAAAAACTCTAAATGCATTCCTCTCTCTCCACCCTCAAATAAAGAGCCCGCTTGGGTAGTGACACTGTCAGCTTGTTTTCTGTGAGAAGAAGCTATAGGCATGGACACAAGGAGAAACATTTAGTCTGGATGAGAAGACCAAGATCCCTAGAGGTATCCTGGTAGCCCTGAGAGACTTTTGGGAAACTGGCAGTTAACTACATCTCTACTACTGTTTAAAATGATAGACTATGACTGTGACTCAACTGTACATATATTTTACCTACTCTAACTTCTCAGTCACTCTCATTCCTTTCTCTTAGCTAATAAACCATTACTAGTTTACAGCAGCATTGCCTACCTGCATTGTCTTTGATGTGAAATCTAGGTTGCAAATTGATCTGGGTGTGTGACTGGTCGTAATCTGGAATGTGTAGGATTTTTGGTGTAAGTGACTGTTTATCACATAGTCCAGCTTGCATGGGTGCAAGATAGACTGGTGTGTGTCTAAGGGGACTCTCTGACTCTCCTTGTAAGATTTTTGCAGTACTGGAAGAGTTCATATTTGTTATTGGCTTAGTGAGAACACACCACCACTTTGGGGCACCTGCCCTGCTTTTGACAGTCTGCCCAGAGGTAAGCATTCACGATCATGAGCCATTCCAGACAGCATGACAATCTGCTAACTGATCACCATATTTGGGGTCAGGAAGGAATCTTCCCCAAGGTCAGATTGGCAGACAGCCTGGGGGGTTTCCGCCATCTTCTGCAGCATAGGGCATGGGTCATTTTCAGGTTTAAACTAGTTTAAATGGTGGATTCTCTGTAACAAAGTCCTCAGACCATGATTTCAGGACTTTAGTGACTCAGCCAGATGTTAGGAATCTATTACAGAAGTGAGTGGATGAGGTTCTGTGGCCAGAAGTCAGACTAGATGATCCTGGTGGTCCCTTCTGGCCTTAAAGTCTATGAGTCTATGAATGCATGGAGAGAGGCAAAGAGGTAAAAATCAATCAGATAAATTATTTTGTGCATTATTCACTCAGCTTTATTCAGTATATTTGCTATAGGACCAATTTTCAAGCACGAAGATGTACTACCTGATTTTCAATTAATTTCATTGCTAACAGTGCCACCCAAAATCTCATACCCTACTGAAAGGTACAGTAGACTCTCTGTGCTTTATGAAAATGACTGCACCACACATTAAGCGAGGAGTGGAGGCAGGAGGAGGTGTGCTTTCTGGCACACTGGATGAAGTTGTGTACCCCTTTTAGGAGCAGAGAGACAGTGATTTTGCTGCAGTGTAGAGATGTTGACACATCACCCCCAGATAACTGAAAGAGAGGGAAAGTTATAGAAATACCTGCTAGGCAGAAAAAGCGGGGAAGCCATCTTTTACCTGCATCAGGTGGAGCAGCACCCACAAAAGTGGCAAAGTACCAGGTTTGGTCAAGATCTACCATGGGCACTGCTCTAGATGCTCATTTGTTGCAGGGCCGGGAAGAAATTTTTCCCTCCCTCGCCAGACTGGCCTAGGCAAAATGGGTTTTTCGTCAACTTCCCCACAGCAGGTGTGGTGTGAAGCTTAATTGGGGGTGAACATGGAATGGGAATTAGGCTATGTCACTGCAACTCATTATGTTGACAGGGAGCAGATGCCTACTTGACGTGAAGCAGATGTCTGGTGCAGGTGCTCTGTAGGGATGGGATACAATGATCAGATAAATGGATTGACAAAGGAATTAAAGGCGTTTTTTGTTAAAAGAGCAGAAACGGGGGGATTTAGGACTCTCATGACTGGCACGGCAGGGAGCTAACTCCCCTCCTTTATAGTCAACATTAATCCTCATTGGAAGAAGGATGGACAGTAAGGTCCTAGCAACGGGTAGGCTGGGGAACAGGATAGGAAAGGTAGGGCTGATGGTAGCCCCCGCCCCCGCTCCGCCCCCCAAGTATATAGTGAAATGATTAAGGAATTATCTGCACTGTGTGATTTTTTTTCTACTGGGTACATCCAGACACTTAATAACAAAATTGCTGCCTAATTAAATCACATCCAGTATGTCCGGCCCTTCTTCTGCCATAGCCAGACAAGAGGCTGTTTTCAGTGCTTGGGGCGTGGTGAAAATCTCATAATATAACTTAAGTTTCAGAAACATTTAAAAGATAATAGTATAGCAGATGGGAAAGCAAATCCACTAGAATCTTGATTCTTCTAGTACAATAATAGACTGCTTAAATGTCAATTCAACCGATTTTAAAAAGTGGCAATGTATCTTTTTACACAGTAATTCAACAAACCTTAAGTTGCTTAAAGAACAGCACTCTTCAAATACCAGAATTAATTCAATTAAAAAAAATTCTTATAGTTTCTCTTTTTTCTATATATTAGGTTGATTAATACTAGTTAAATTAGTTAATTATGGGTGAAGTAATTTAATAGCAATTCCACTAAGTATATACTTGTCATTAAAATTGTTGAGTAGTAAGAGGACACCAAGGTCCTTAATGCTATAATGTATTCTTCTGATACAAAAGCACTTAATAAAACTGATAACTTGATATTGCAAATATAATTTTATGCAGTTTTTACTGTATCAACAGAAAGACTGCAGAAAGAGCTGCAGTGGTAACAATTCTGGAACCAAAAAACCCCAAAACACATATACTCCATTTCATCCACACAACTGGAAGTGAACACAAAGTAGTATGACTTTGATTATAGCAAATGAAGTGAAAATTTGTTAAGGAATCATCGTAAAAAAAATGATCACATCTGCTTCTGTTGACCTTCACTTAGCCTGTCCTGTACCTCCTCATGACAGCATTCCCAAGTGGGAGACTCAATCAGAAGTCCCAGCTCACAGGAATAGCCAAGTCTCCTTTGCAGTTGGATGATTTTCCCCAGAGAAAAAATTTCCTATACAAGTGAATATTTATTCTTCCCTGAATGCTTCCTTTCCAAGTTCCAAACTCTCTCCTTAAAAATTATCACTTTAGAAAATTCTCTATCCAGAGATTTAGTGTTCTAATCACTGTTTATGTGATTTATAAGTACTGTTATCTGACATATTTGACTACGATCAAGTATGGTTATTCAACATAGTTGAGATCCCCACATTTGATGATAGTTTCATCCTGCCTGTATAAAAAGGACTAGACCACATTATAATCAAATTTGAAAGTTGTGCATTAGCACTGGCTCATAATATAGACATTTTTCTTTCATAGTATATGCTGGGCATCAGCTGACATCAGAAATGATGTAGCCCAGCCCCTGTGGAACAGCTGTAAGTAGCCCTTTTTTCAGAAACTCCCTCCATTGCTACCACCGGTACAGCTCACCTTAATGGCAGGAACAATAGGAACTCTAGTGTATTTTAGACCTGCCCTTAGCAGGATTAGATGGCAGGCTGGTTTGAAATGTTGACTGATGGTGTGCACTAGCATTACCATCAGTAGAGCTATAACGGCAAAAGCAACCATAGACAAAAATCAAGCCCTTGTTTCTACTCAAAGAAAACAATCCTCCATGGACCCCTTGCACAGTCATGGATACATACTTTAAGATAAGTGAATCAGATAACAGCATTTCTGGATCTGTTAAGTGAAGCGATTGTCAGACCAACAGAACTATAGCAGTCTCTGGTTTAATCCTGTCCACATAAATAGGGCCAAACTATGTACTGTTTTCAAGTTTAAAAACAACACAGAGGCAAAACACTCAAGAAGCGATGCATGTTTATGTAGCTGATGTCTGTGCATGGAACTTAAACATTTAGGGCCCTATTCAGCAAGGCACTTGAGCATATGTTTAACTTTGAGCATATTAGCCATCCCATAAACATTGTGTTCAGAATTAATCACATGCTTAAGCACTTTGCTGGATTGGGGCCTTAAATGCCTGAGGAAGGCACCAAGCAAGTTTTGCTTTTATGAGAAAACCTCAAAACACGTTTTTTTAAAATGCCTTTTTACAGGGTGTTTTGCCTACTTTCATCCTAATCCAATCAGGAATAGCTATTATACTAATTCCCCTAACTCATCTTTAAAACCTGTGCTTCAGAAATTATCAGAGCCTGAATATTGAACTACCTGAAGTAGCTGTGACACTATCTGTAGTAGAATAAAGCACATCATTTATGTATTTAAAGAACTTGTTAGGTTGTACAGAGAATTTGACCATGTTTTACGAGAGATAAAGTGTGGGTCAGAATGAAAATCGACAATCTCTTTTCAAAAACATTATTGATAGACAGACAGACAGGACACTTCCTGGATATCTAAAATTGTCAAGTTCTTTAAACACATTTTCCAAATTTCACAGTTTCCTTAAATTCTTCCATCCCTACAATTCTGAGCAACAAAACAGATTTGTCTTTACACTTTGGTGACTTCATATGCAAATGCTATGTTTAGGGGGAAACTTTTTTTTTTTAAATAACCTAATGATCCAATATCTACAACAGCAAGTGTAAATGCTGTGCAGTATATTTTCCTCTAAAATAGCCTTTAGAAACGTTGCTGGGTTGACTAGGGACCAGGAGAGGTAAGGGGGAGGGGCTAACAGAAGCCCCCCGGGTATATACTGAAAAGATAATAGAATTACCTGCACTGTACACTTTCAGCTGTCAGGTACTCCCAAACGTTAAGAATGAAGTTGCAGTCTAATTAAACCACATCCATTGTTTCATGTCCTCCTTCTAGCATAGTGGGACAAAGAATCAATCCCTTCCACCAAGTGTAAATGCTGAGTGTCATATTTTCCTCCATAATAAGTTCTGGAAATGTTGCTATTGACCTATGTTTAGTATTCCTGAAAAGTTTAAGACATGGCAATAAAGTGATCCACTTTCAAAACCTATGTTTCATGCCTGGACCTTCCATGCACAATGCAAAAAGTTTACCTTAAAGCAAGTATCATATATGCTATTGAAATCATGTTACTCTGAAAATTTAAGATTTTAAAGTAAATCTCCAAGCAACAAAGCAAAAGCTCAACTTCCAAGTGACTTTCATAAATATCTAATAGATAAACATCCCTCCTTACCTTAATGTGTGTTCTTTTCGCTTCTTATTCTGAATTTAAAAACAACAACCACCTAAGACCCACATTTTCAGTTGCATGCACAAAATCAGGGCAAGTAAGGGGTTGGCTTTCCCAAACATCAGTCAGTCAATTTCCCCCTTTCTCCCTCCCACCAAGAGTGATGCAGTAATGAGTGATGCAGTTCATATCCAAGTCTCATTCATCTGAGACCGCAAAATTAGCATATAAGGGTGAGGAGAAATGGAGGGCTGTGTTTGCTTTAAGGTCATCTCACATTTTTGAAAGCCACTGTCTCACAAATGATGTAGAACACTTAACTAAAAATAGCATAGTTGAGTGCACGTTTTCTTCCAGTTCAATGAGAGGTCACCTGTATTTATGTAATGACATGTTTTATAGGGAATGATCTCTCACCGTATCACTTTTTGCTGCCTCAATTATTGAAGCCACAAATGAAAATGACTCATTAACCCTAGTGAAAACCTTCTGATGCTGAACCAATTTGCTCATCAAGGAAGGAACTGATATCTAAGTACAGGTGGAAGGAACATATTGAATCTGATTTTGAATAAAAATAACTATATATAATTATGCATGTTTTGAAAACTCTCTCTATGATATAGCTCAAATTCTGTGTACAACAACTATGACACTGGCTATATTCATTTAAAAAAAACAGACAAGGTTTTGCCAGGAATTGCTACTGGAGCAGCACAAGGGAGACTACAGGCATCAAGGTAAGAGGAGACAAAGGAAACATTTGTACCAAATGAGAAAAACATGAATGTCTTTACAAACAGTAACCTCAAGAAACAAAATTAAGTAAAGCTCTGATATATAGAGAAAAAAGGAATGTAAGCAAAGAGAAAGAAGAAACATGAGCTACGTATTATCACTATTCATAATAAAAAAAATATTGCCAAACTATTAAATTATATAGATCTATGAAAACACATGCACATGTGCACAGACAAAATGTGATAGGATGGACTAGGTGGACCAGGGTACATCTGCAATTTGCCTAAGACAGCAAAATACTATGGAAAGAAAATCAGGGCTTTATAGTCATCAAATGTTTATTACCTTAAGAATGTTTATACAGACTAAAAAGCTGCATTTAATACTTTACCTTGCTTAAACTGTTATACTATTTTCTTTGTGCTATGTTTAAAAGATATGTTGTGCTTTGTACAAAATATTTAATAGACACAATTGCGATAACAGAAAGTTGCAACTCTACATGGCATCAGTCAAGCAAGAACAAAAACTGTAAAACTTTAGTGTTTTAGGAAAAGAGATTCTATGGTTGTGTTATCAGAGCAATAAAGCCGGACACAGTTTTCCAAGCAAAATTTAAGTTGAAAGCCAAAGAAAGAATGTGAGAAATATCCTTATTGAAACTTATTTATTTGTAAATACACTGAAGTCTTCATTCTTTAAAGTTGGAGAACATTTATGGCAGGAAATGTATTGCAGAACCTACTGGTTACTTCCAACTCATTTTTCCACTTGAAAAACAAAAAAAAGTTTTAATCTTTAAGTGCTTATGGGGGATAACCCTCTTTTGAGATGTGTATTTGCAAATGTATTCTATCTGAATGCAGACTTTCACATAACTGCGAGTTATTATTATATAAAATAACACGTTTTATCTACAGCAATAGGAAGGTCATTTGATGCTATATCTTGTTACCAATATTAGCAGCTATTTGAATATAGAAAATAATTAATTCCCCAATGAATATAAATATCTGGTACTGCTTAAGCAATCCCTCACCAAACTCAAAGATAAGGAGACCAGTAAAAAAGATAAGACAATACCTTCTTTGATGACCACTTGAGCTTAAAGGCTCTCTTTTAAGAATATAATTTTTAAAAGGACTGTTGAGAACTTCAAATTTTTATATGAAATACGTTCGTGTTTGGACTTTTTGAAAACAGAATTTCACTTTCTGTCAAACTCTAATAAAATGTAAGGAGTATCTCAGAAAATAGACTGAATAAAAAGAAAACTTTTAAAGTTAAATTTAACTCTCTCTGATGCTTTCCCACCACGATAAGACCAGAGGAAACTAGAAATGTTGCATATTCATTAGGCAGATTGCATATTCAGGAGCTGAAGATATCACTTTGAAGCCACTGAACCAATGGAAGAATGACAGCAACCAATTCTGAATCTGAATAATCCAGAAAGGGGTATGTTTCCTATAGTTTCATTAAATTAGGAAGGTGGATATAAAAAAAACTCTGAAGTGAGCTCCACACACACAACCTCTGATTCACGACTTAGAGAGCATGAATTCCACAATTCATCCTGTCCAACTCTATAAATGAGCTGCCACGGACAGATAAGAAAAACATAGAAAACAAGAAGAAATCAACTCAAGAAAATCTCCCTAAGAATTCAACAGGGACTGCGGAGAGAAAGTTAACTAAGACTAGCAAGGGATTAGATTCAAAGTTTTGTAATGATTTTATTGTTTATGAAACTGTTTTATAACTTAAAATACTAACAGAGTTTTCTGTTAATCATCATATATATAGACCATTTATTCCTGGAGAGGAGACAGAGTCTAGAAATTGGTACACAAAGAAATAGTAAGATTTGGTTGGATTTAAAATTCTTACCATTCATACCAGGACTGTCTTATGACAGCTTCTGAAATGGGTTCTTCTAAGTAACTGATTTACATGTTTTAGTTAAGATTGCTTACTTTGCCCAGTTATAAATGGTCTCGTTACTATTAATTACCAACAGAATTCACCTTTCCTTAAGCAAAATTATTTTGCATATCAATAAGCCTTCTTACTTACTGAAGGACATACTAAGATTGGCTTCAAAATAATTTTGTGAAATAAGACCTTGGTCTCAATTTACCAAGAGAAAAATGCCCACCAAATGTGGCTTCACTCTCAATGGTGCAATCTCAGTTAAAAGCTCTCCAAACAGACACAGAAAGAAGAGACTAATGGAAGAAATCAGTTTTATCATTTGTGTTGTCGTTTTGTTTCATGTTATCTTTCTTCTTTAATAAAATAATTGTGATTATTTTGTTTGGTCTTGATCCTGGCAACGCCTAGGGCACATAAAAGAACACCTGTGGTTAAAATAGCGAGAGTCGCAGTCTTGAGACAGCAGTGGGGAGAACAAACAAAAAACTAAACAGCTGAACTATTTCTTGTTTCTCTAAACTAAATATTTTTAGTATTTTTTTTTAAATAACTTGGGCTCCAACCAATAAAATTAACCTTTCTACCCCACATTATATTACATTCAGTCACCAATACAAGTACAAAATGAAGTAGTTTATCAGTGAATTCACAGCTTGACATTCTCAAGAGCCAGAGGACTTCCTAGAGTACTTCCTGGCTCCTTGTGCGACTCTGACACCAAGAAAAAGGTCCTTAATTTATAGGACATAGACTTGTTTCTTTCCAGCTCTGCTAGGATGGTCACAAACCAGCCTTTTAAGTATGTGAGCATCCGTTTTTTTGTTTTGGTTTTTGTTTAATAAAGAAAATTTCCCAGAGAAAACAGACTTTTTTTTAAATAAAAGGATTGGTTTAATTTAAAACTCAATTTTCCATCAAAAAAGAGTTATGACCTGCCCTTCCACAATACACATTAAACACTGATATGACAGTTGGAGGATGTTGTGAGAAGCAACAGCATCAACTTTGTCATTCTTTTTCCCCAAGAAAAGAAGTCATTGTAATTTTGTGTGTGCTCAAACATGTGATTGAGACAGGGCATAGATGACATTCAAGGCAACATTAAGGTGACATTAGTAGGCAAGAAGAAACATTTTGAGGAACTAGTGAAAAGATCAGCAGAAGTGACCGCTAGTCACCTTCATTCGGCTAAGTTATTATTCCATTCTATCAAGATCTTCATATTGCACCCCTCTCTGTGGCTGCCACCCTTGCTCAACACAGCTATAGGCTGGGTCTATGCTGACGGCAGCAAATTCGCCGCCATCAGATCGATTGCTCTGGATCGACTGAGTAGTCTGTATAGATGCGCTCAGTCGATCCAGGAAGTAACGCAGGAAAACCACCCCAGTAAGTGGTGTAGCACTGCGTCGAAGGGAGCGCTGTTCCCTTTGACGCAGCACAGTATGGTTGCCGCGCAGAGGAGACGCTGCAAAGTTGACTGGAGATACGCAAGTGATTTACGTCACTTGCGTATCTCCTGTCGACTGCCGCCGAATCGCAAAGGTAAGTGTGGACCGGGCCCTAGCAAGTGCACTTCATGTGTCTGTCACTTCCAGATCACAATACTGGGGACTGATCCAAAAACCAACACACAGCAAACTCACTTCCTAAGCAGAGATCACTAGAACACACTACACCAATGCTCCACATTCTGCTATGTCTCTCAATCAACATTTGTATGTCCTCTTCAAAGCTCTGAATGAACTAGGACCTACTTATTTTATGGATAGCCTCTCTCTATACTCATCATAAAGCTTGCTACACTGAACCAAGATATTTTGGCTGACGGAGCACATTTTTAACTTCATGAGAAAAGAAGCAGGTCATTTCTAACGACAGGTCATGATAAAGGAATAAACCAGGAAATCAGGTTGAGTCCAAACTTTTGAGAGACATTATCTATTCAAAGAAATATTTTTCACACAAAACTATATAGTAATGATACAAAAACAACAGAAATCACCCACCATCGTCAGCACTGTAAGAAATTTATTTAAGAGATGAGGATGAGAAACTTACGTCTTCACTTACCCACCTACATGAAGTATCTCATGAAAGGTATTGCCACTACAGAGAAGATCGGGATATCATACAAGAAGATCTGGATGGTCTTGTAAATGGAAGTAATAGAAATAGGATGACATTTAATAGTGTAAAGTGCAAGGTCATGTATTTAGGGAACAACAACAAGGATTTCTGCTATAAGCTGGGTCGCATCACTTGGAAGTGACAGAGGACGAGAAGGACCTGGGAGTATTGGTTGATCACAGGATGTGTATGAGCCGCCAATGTGATGTGTCTGTAAAAAAAGCTAATACTCTCCTTGGGTGCATCAGATGAGGTATTTCCAGCAGAGATAGGGAGATGTTAGTACTGTTAGACAAGGCACTGGTGAGACTCCATCTAGAATACTGTGTGTAGTTCTGGTCTCCCACGTTTAAGAAAGATGAACTCAAACTGGAACGGGTGCAGAAAAGGGCTACTAGGATGATTCAAGGAATGGAAATCCTACCTTATGAGAGGAGACTCAAAGAGCTCGGCTTGTTTAGCCTAACCAAAATAAGGTTAAAGGGAAATACGATTGCTCTCTATAAATACATCAGAGGGGGTAAATACCAGGGAGGGAGAGGAATTATTTAAGTTCAGCCCCCAGTGTGGACACAAGAACTAATGGATATAAACTAGTCATAAGGAAGTTGAGACTTGAAATCATCAAAGGAGTGAAGTTCTGGAAAAGCCTTCCAAGGAGTAGAGTGGGGGCAAAAAACCTAGCTGGCTTCAAAACTGAGCTTGATACATTTATGGAGGGGATGGTATGATGGGACAGCCTAATTTGGCAATTGATTGAACTTTGACTATTGGTGGTAGATATGCCAATGGCCTGTGAAGAGATGTTAGATGGCTCAGCTATCCCACAGTTCTGGGATAGTGGGTGAGAATTTATTTTAGGAACTTTGTGCATTGGATGTCTAGCCAAAATGACCACTACATGTACTGAAGTTGGAAAGACCAACTTTTTTTTGGTTTGTTTTTGTTTTAAATTGCAGTGCTACAATACAGAGCAACATAGTACAAAGCACTAGAAGAATCCAATATCTCATTGGAAATCTCTGTCAGTGTTCCACAAATAAATCTTTTAAGATTAGCAGCAGCTGCTCCCAACTATAGACTATACATGAAAGGTGCCCTGCTATTTATATGCATGCTTACAGACACTACCTGAATCTCGTTTTATTCAACACTTGCTATAAACCTATATCAAGTGTCAAGTATTTTATTCTTGTTTCAAATCTTATTCAGATCTTCTCCCCTAACCCCCAATCCCTGAATATTGGAGCTTTAAGAAAGCATTAGGGGAGGTGGGGAAGAGTGTGGAAAAGGCAAGACAGAGACAAGGAACACAACCAGGAAGTCAGAAAATGAAAGCAACTTTAAAGAACCATTTCTATTGGCAAGGCAGGACAATTAAGCTAGCCCCAAACTTAAGATAATCATAGATGTTTTTTAAAAGCCAAACAAAAAACAGAGCTTCTAATCATCCATCTTGACTGAGAGACATTTGAAAAGTTTTAGAACGTGTAAAAATAGATAGTTTTTATATAAATTTAACTAAATGATGTGTTACTTTTTATAATGTCCTTGTGTCTCACATTGAAGCACTATGAGATTTGGCCTAACAATGATTTTGATTGTCAGCATTTCTTTTTTTATTAAAAATACTGAATTATGACTTTGACCCAGATGGAAAGCAGAAACAACTTAAAAGTATTTGGGGACATAAATTTTGAACAAAGATGCTCAGTGTTGCGTGACTGGGACTCATGAGAGCAGATGAAAACGTACTGTGGCAGAAGTAGGCTATTACAGCTCAAAGACAGCTACATGGCAAAAAGAAAAGTGTCTGACTTTCTTATTACAGAAGTGCTAGTTTATTCATTCATTATCTTCTTGTGACCTGGATATTTATCAGCAAATCTCAATCTTGTAAAATATATGACTGGCTGGTTTAGCATTTGAAATGAAGAAAATGAAATGGTTTTTGATGGCTTTGGCCGTGAGCATGTTGAACCCATTTTGCTACATGCTCTGTCAGATCATCCCTGTCAATGACAGCATTGTAGCAATTTGTCTCATTTTTCAAAAATTGAAGTGTCCAAACCCAGAATGCTTAGGGGTTACATTGCCTCATGTATTCATATTAATCAAAAAGAGGAAAAACCCAATAGCTCCAACTGTTTGGATTCTTCAGAAGTGCTTCAGCCAGCACAGCTGCAGTTTCCTGGCTAAGCAATCTATTTTGTCTAGTTCATAATGTATCAAATGACTTAAATTATTAAAGCTTTTTGACTTTTTGCCCGTCTACATCTGGTTCAAACATCTTCTGACTTAAGGAGATGGGAAAAAAATGACCATGGGACCAAGGTTTTATTTGTTTATATCCACATCTCTTTATATTTTGCTACCTATTCTGTTCTGATGGACTATAAAAGTTATCATATTGCTTTCCAATGATTTTTATATTTACTTTAAAACAAGCTACATCATCTTAAACTAAGATTTTAACAGCCAACATGGATTCATCAAGGGCAGGTCATGCCTGACCAACTTGACTGCCTTCTATGATGAGATGACTGGCTCTGTGGATGTGGAGAAAGTGGTCGATGTGATATATCTTGACTTTAGTAAAGCTTTTGATATGGTCTCCCACGCTATTCTTGCCAGGAAGTTAAATAAGTATGGGCTGCATGAAGGGACTATAAAGTGGATAGAAAGCTGGCTACATCATCGGGCTTAATGGCAAGTGATCAAAGGCTTGATCTCTAGATGGTAGATGGCAACAAGCAGAGTGCCTTGGGTTGGTACTGGGATTGGTTTTGTTCAACATCTTTATTAATAATCTGGAAGATAGAGAGGATTGGACCCTCAGCAAGTTAGCAGATGACACTAAACTGGGGGGAGTGGTAGATACCCTGGAAGGTAGGGATAGGATATCAAGTGACCTAGACAAATTGGAGGATTGGGCCAAAAGAAATCTGATGAGATTCAGCAAAGACAAGTGCAGAGTCCTGAATTTAGGATGGAAAAATCCCATACACTGCCACAGACTGGAGACTGACTGGTTAGGCTGCAATTCTGCAGAAAAAGATCTGGAGGTTACAATGGACAAGAAATTGGATATGAGTCAATAGTGTGCCCTTATTGCCAAAAAGGCTAATGGCATATTTGGCTGCATTATTAGAAGCATTGCCAGCAGATCAAGGGAACGATTATTCCCCTCTATTCATCGGTGGTGAGGCCTCATTTGGAGTATTTTGTCCAGTTTGGGCACCCCACTACAGAAAGAATGTGGACAAATTGGAGAGAATCCAATGAAGGGCAACAAAAATGATTAGGGGGCTGGAGCACAAGACTTATGAAGAGAGGCTGAGGGAACTAGGCTTGTTGAGTCTGCAGAAGAGAAGAGTGAGGGCGGATTTGATCATGGGCTTTCAAGACCTGAAGGGGTGTTCCATGGAGGATGGAGTTAGGCTGTTCTCAAGTTGCAGTAGAGGAGGTTTAGGATAGATATTAGGAAAAACTTTTTCAGTAGGAGGGTGGTGAAGCACTGGAATGGGATACCTAAGGAGTGGTGGAATCTCCATCCTTAGAGGTCTTTAAGGCCTGCCTTGATAAAGCTCTGGTGGGATAATTTAGTTGGGGTTGGTCCTGCTTTGAGTAGGAGGTTGGACTAGATGACTTCCTGAGGTCCCTTCCAACCTTAATATTCTATGATCTCCACAGACATTAAGTTTACAGTATCTAGGATATCTCTTGATTTCCAAAGTAAACCACACACATAATAATATGGTTTTGATAGGAGGGCCAGGTAAGGTCTCATAATGCTACAAATATAAATATCCCAGGAGAACACATTTAAAATACATTTGTCCCTCCAACGTGGTTAAAAATGGTTTGTTTTTACAGTGTAAAATGGACATTCCTTGTTTTGACATATCAAAATCTTTATGAAAATCTAGCCCTATATATGCCATGACTATTTATCATTTCCTTGGCTGTATATTTTGTTGTTTATTGACTATAACACAATGACAGACTCTAGGATCCTGTAAAGGAGGACAGAGCTTTTCTGCTGAGACACCCTGAACTGAGGTTCTAGAACACTAAATTAAAATTTAGAGTATTTTCTATTGGGTCATGTTGGCAGGCGGGCCCAATTTTCCCCAACCAGGCTAACAGGTTTAGAAAATGGGGAAAAATTATAAAAACTGGGTATGTTTAGTCTTGAGACAAGACAACTTGGGGGGGATACCTGCTAAGTCAAATATGTGAAGGATTTTTTATGAAGAGGACTAACCAATTGTTCTCCATGTCCACTGAAGGTAGGACAAGAAATAATCAGCTTAATCTACAACAAGGGAGATTAACGTTAAATTTTAAGAAAAAAACTAACTATAAGGGTTAAAGTTCTGAAATTAGCTTCCCAAGGAGATGGTGGAAACCTCATCATTTATGATTTTTATAAACAGATTGCATAAACGTCTGTCAAGGATCATCTAAGTTTACTTGGACCTGTCTCAGCATACAGGGCTGGATTTGATGATCTTTTGAGGCCCCTTCAGCCCTACATTTCTATGATTCAATGATGAAGATTAATGTCTTTTTGGGTAAAAGGAAGACAGGACATCTTGGTGGGAGTTCCTAGGAGCAGCCAGGCCCTGGGAAGAAGCTTGAGCTGAGTTCTCTGTTCTTTTACTGCTTTTCAATTACTACAAAAGGCAAAGCATAGAATGGAGATGAGTTTGTATAGTAACTCAGAATCCTGTGCATTCTGAAGACACCAAGGCTACATCTATACTGACGGCGGCAAATTTGCCGCCGTCAGATCGATGTCTCTGGATTGACTGAGCAGTCTGCGTAGACCCGCTCAGTCGATCCAGAAATTGATGGAGGAAAACCACCTTCATAAGTGGTGCAGCGCAGTGTGAATGGCGCACAAATCAGAAACGGCAAAGTCGACGGGAGATACGCACGTTTTTTCATCACTTGCATATCGCCCGTCAACTGCCACCAAATCCAGAAGTAAGTGTAGACCAGGCCCAGGACTCCCTTTTTTTAAAATCTGGTTTTTGGATTTTTAAAACTAGTTTCAATTACAGGAGAAATAGTTTGCAAATTTGAACTAATCAAGAATGATCCATTTTTATTGTAAACACAACACGTCTCTGTTTACATGGAGACCTTTCCTAGGCACTAGAGACAAGCAGAATGTACCGAAAAATTAGACTAGCACAAATGGATGCCTACATATGCTCTCTGTCCCCCGTTTTCTCCCTGTCCCCCATTAGAATCTCTCTGGCACAAATCTCTTGCCCTTTTTATAGTCTCTATCTGGTGTTCACTCTGTCCAGTCCTGAAGTCCTTAGGAAGACAACACTTTTTAAAATACTTTTAAAAAACTAACAGATCATTGACACTTTGAGTTAATCCTTTCTTAGTTTGTCTATGGAGCTAACATGATTATCTCTTCCATGTCAGTCTTAGGGTCAAATTTTGCCAGTTAAACTTCAATGGGAGTTGTGCATGAGGCCAAGGAAAAAAATCATCTCTGGGTCTCATTAAATTCTGTTGTGTAAAATGGAATCTCAGAAATTCAAAGACAGGTCTGACCCTTAATGTTGTTTGAAATATTATCTTCTTCCTAAACCCATTGAGTAAATGCCTGATCCAAAAGACTCCCATTGATGTCAACAGGCTTAAGATCAGGCCATAGAGTATTCTCCTGCTCCTGCTGCAGTCAATGAGAATTTTGTCATTGGACTTCAGTGGGAACAAAATCAGGAATTAAATTGTTCCTCATAATATAGCCCACTCAACTGGTTCTGATAACTTTTTACCAGGACAAAATAATCAGGCAGAAAATATTCTACTATTCTCCCATCATAACAGAGCAGCTAGCATCTTTACATGCAGTAGTACCAGCTCTTTGAAATAACAGGGGTAAGACAATCTGAGTCTAATAAGGAGTAGAGTACACACCAAGTGAAGTCTTAAAAAGTTGTTTTTGTAATCACACTGCTAAGAAGAATGGAAAATCCACTTAAATTTAAGATGGAAAAATGAAAAATACAGATCTAGAAAAGGTCACTACTTACCATAAGGTGCTACATTTAAATGTAAAAGATACGGCTTTCAGCCTGTGACATTAGAACGTAAACAGTATTTGCCATGCAGAAATTGCCCCCTGCCATGTAGATATAATGATATCTACAGTTAGGATACATCAGTACTTCTGTAACAGTCTTTGGACATTGTGTAAAGAAAGGACCCTTCTGCCAGAGCAGTATTTCACACAAAGGATTAAGCTCACGTTTCAGTTCTGATGTAAACACAGAATAATCCTTTTGAAAACAGTGGAGTTATTCCAAATTTAAACAAACATAAATGAGATCAGAATCTATCCCTAAGTAATTAATGCACTAGCATTTCCTCAGGACTGTCATCTTAGAAGAGTGAACTCAAAGTGAGTTGTTCAAAGGACATACTAATGTAGTTCCAGAGTGGTAGCCGTGTTAGTCTGTATACAGCAAAAACAACAAGAGTCCTGCAGCACTTCGGTTTATATTAATGTAGGATTTTTCAGAGTAATAGTAATTATGAAGATGGTTTATTAGTGTCATAGTAGCACCTAGAGTTCCCATTATACTGGTATAATGGAGTCTATAAGTCCCATTCAGGATGTAAGCAGTAGGGGAGCTATCCCTACCGGCAAACAAATAGACCTGCTATGCCCATGCGTAGCTGCAAGAGCTGCCAATCCTGGAGGCAGACACCAACAGCTGAACCGCATGAAGGAGGCAAAACCCAGTATAAATGAGGAACAGAAACAAAAGAAGGGGAGGCAGAGAAGCCTAAGATAGCAGAGCTGAGACAGCCCTGGTCAAGCAGCCTCCATGGACCTTTCGACAAGGCAGCATTACTCCAATAAATCCCGCAAGGGAAACAACAACCCCAGAGGCTGCCTCTGATTGGGGAGCACATACTCGGACACCTGAGGGGTCCAGCAAGGAGCCCAACACTGACCCCAACGGGAACCTGTGACAACTGGGCACTCTTTAAATAATAGACAGTTCCTTGCCTGACAGAGTTTGCAATATAAGCTATATTTAAGTCTGCTTTACTAATGCCGGAAAACAACGAAGCCAATATTTTTCTGATGTCTTTTTTTTTTTTTAATTTCAAGGAGTAGAAACAGACATCAGTTTCACACCTCTATAATTACTTTCAGTTTTTTCTGAACTAGCACAAATTTACTGAAGTGATTGTAGAAAACATTGCAATTACCCTTTTATGTTCAAACCACCTCCAAAAGATTCTACTGATTCAATTAAAAACAATTAAAATGTTTCAATTAATATTAAAATTTACTAATTTTTTTACAAGCAAATTTTCAGTTTTGAACCTAAGCTTCCTGATAGTGTCACTTAAATGCCGCTATTATTCCCTGCAAAAAGAACGAACAAAAAACCTGCCATGTGCTTTGAGATGTATTATTAAAATGGGGATGTTATTTTTCTGTTGGCCTTTCCGCTTCCCATCTTTGAATGCAAAGCCTTCATGTGATGTTAAAGAGCATCAGTCTCTTTCCACAGAGATTTAATGACAAGTGCACTAATCAGTCTGATTGCAGGAATCATTGCACTAAGCTTATTCCAAAGTGCAACTAATGTTTATTGAAGGCTTCTGGCATTACTTAGACCTCACACTGCTATGTGCTTCCAATATTTTTACCGCTTGCCTTATTGAGAAAAAAGTTTCAAGAATGCATAAATATTACGAAACACACAATCATAGAAATGTAGGACATAAATGAACCTCAAGATGTCATTGAGTCCAGTTCCCGTCACTGAGGCAAGATTAAGTATTATCTAGACCATCCCTGACAGGTGTTTGTCTAACCTGTTCTTAAAAAACTCCACTGACCAAGATTCCACAGCCTCACCTAGGTAATTCATTCCAGTGCTTAAAAACCCTTACTGTTCAGAATTTTTTCCTCATGTCTAACCCCAATCTCCCTTGCCGCTATTTAAGCCCATTACTTCCTTGTCCTAAGAACAAATTATCACCCTCCTCTTTATAACAATCTTTTCCGTACTTCCAGACAGGTCTCCCCCTCAGTCTTCTTCTCCAGACTAAATTAATCCAATTTTTTCAGTCTTTCCTGGCAGATCATGTTTTCTAGGCCTTTCAATCATTTTTGTTGCACTTCTTTGGACTTTCTGAGATTTGTCCTCATCTTTCCTGAAGTCCAGAGCTGGACAATACTCCAGTTGAGGCCTTATCAGTGGAGTGCAAGAATTATTTGTTGTGTCTTGCTTACAACAAACACTCTTACTAATAAATTCTAGAATGGTGTCCACTTTTTTTTTTCTTGGCTCAGTCATTACATTCTTGACCCATATTTAGTTTGTCATTAAAATCTTCAGATCATTTTACTATCTATGCAGTAATTTCCTATTTTGTATTTGTGCAATTGATTATTCCTTCCTAAGTGTAGTACTTTGCACTTGTCCTTATTGAATTTTATTCTATGTAATTCAGACTTCCAATTTGTCAAGATCATTTTGAATTCTAACCAAGTCCTCCAAAGTGCTTGCAATTTCTCCCACTTTGGTATTATCTACAAACTGTATGAGTGTACCCTCTATGCTATTATCCAAGTCATTTATGCAGATATTGATTAGAACCAGACTTAGAGCACATTCCTACGGGACCTCACTCCATATGCCCTTTCAGCTTCACTGTGAAGCATTAAATCTTCTTTTCCAACCAGCTGTGCACCCAGTAGATTCATCTAGGATGTTTCCTTCATTTGCTTATGAGAAGGTCATGTAAATCAGTATCAAAAGCCTTACTGAAGTCAAGATATATCACATCTACTGCTTCCCCCATCCACAAGGAAAGACATGGAAAAACTTTCACAACTTTCCAATATAAATAAAATAGGCAGGTCTTATTCTTGATGCACTAAAATTGACCTCGGAGGGGAAACTGAATGGACCACTGAATGGAAAAATTATGTAAATCATAAAATTGCTGCTATCATGACCTGCAACACCAACACACAGAATCATAGAATATTAGAGTTGGAAGGGACCTCAGGAGGTCATCTAGTCCAACCCCCTGCTCAAAGCAGGGCTATCCTCAACTAAATCATCCCAGCGAGATGCTTTAAAAATGATGGAGATGCCACCACCTCTCTAGGTAACCCATTCCAATTCTTCACCACCCTTCTAGTGAAAAACTTTTTCCTAATGTCCAACCTAGCCCTCCCCCACTGCAATTTGAGACCGTTGCTCCTTGTTCTGTCATCTGCCACCACTGAAAACAGCCTAGCTCCATCCTCCCTGGAACCCCCTTTCGGGTAGATAAAGGCTGCTATCAAATCTCTCCTCATTCTTCTCTTCTGCAGACTAAACAGGCCTAGTTCTTTCAGCCTCTCCTCATAGGTCTTGTGCTCCAGCCCCCTAATCATTTTTGTTGCCCTCCACTGGACTCTCTCCAACTTGTCCACATCCTTTTTGTAGTGGGGGGGGCCTAAAACTGGACACAATACTCCAAATGTGGCCTCACCAATGCCGAATAGAGGGGAATAATCATTTCCCATGAGCATTCTGCCGGCAATGCTCTTACTAATGCAGCCCAATATGCCATTAGCCTTCTTGGCAACCAGGGCACGCTGCTGACTCATATCCAGCTTTTTATCCACTGTAATCCCCAGATCCTTTTCTGCAGAACTGCTGCCTAGCTCGTCGGTCCCGAGTCTGTAGCTGTGCATGGGATTCTTCCGTCCTAAGTGCAGGAGTCTGCACTTGTCCTTGTTGAACGTCTTCAGATTTCTTTTGGCCTAATCCAATTTGTTTAGGTCCTTCTGTATCCTATCCCTCCGTTCCAGGTTATCTACCTCTCCCCCTAGCTTAGTGTCATCTGCAAATCTGCTGAGGGTGCAATCTGTCCCCTCTTCCAGATCATTAATGAAGATGTTGAACAAAACTGGCTCCAGGACCAACCCCTGGGGCACTCCAGTTGTGACCGGCTGCCAGCTAGACATGGAGCCGTTGATCACTACTCATGGAGCCCTTTGCTCTAGCCAATTCTCTATCCATTTTATAGTCCATTCATCCAACCCATAGTTTTTTAACTTGCTGATAAGAATACTGTGAGAGACTGTGTCAAAAGCTTTGCTAAAATCAAGGTATATCACGTCCACTGCTTTCCCCACATGCACAGAACCAGTCACCACTTCATAGAAAGCAATCAGCATACCAATTTTTCCAATCAGCATACCAGTTTTTAATCTTATTATATACTCCACCAGCTTTATTTATTAGCATCAACAATACCTGAACCAAGTAGTCTGCAAATCGGTTTAATGATGACAAAAGCAATCCACAGCCACCAAGTTTTGTGGGGTTTCATGTGTTACACTGTATGCTAAATATTTAATGAATAATTGGCAAATTTGCCAATAATTTACATATATCATAAACTTTTAAAAAATGAGTGGATTTAATAATGGCAGAAGGCACCAAAATTAAGTTTGCTTATGGAACTTAATTTTGACCCTTCGTGTGTATATATATATATATATATATATATACTATAGCCTTTAATTACATTATAACATATTGGTTTTTTCTGCATGGATCATCCACAGGGTCTGATTCCAGGCCTTCATCTCCACAGCAAAGACCTACTTCCACTTGAGCTATTTTAGTAGAAGATAGCAGAGATATGGTGTTGGCTCTCTTTAAGGGCTGGTCCACAGAAGGTATGACAAACTGGGCAGTAAATGTTTTTTCCATCCCACAATTATTTTTGAGATTTTGGAAAAAAGTTCCTTTTCTGCATTAGGATAAACCCAAGATTTTAAGAAATTAAAAAAAAAAAATCAGAGTGCCCAACCTCAGAATAGCCACCTGCCCAATGCTAAGGCTACACACCTGGATTGAGAGAGAGACACAGACTTTAACTTGGTATCTCAGGTGAGTGTCCTAAACCCCAAACTATAGAATGAGTCTGTTCTTCTCTCAGGCCCAATGAATATTTCATTATTCATACAGAGTGGAACAGCTCTAATGGACTAAGAGATAACCCACTCCAGAATAGCCAAGCTGTTAGGCTGCTCACCTGGGATGTGGAAGAGCCAGGATCAAGCCACTGCTTTCTATTGGAAAAAGAAGGGACTTCAATCTTTGTCACCCGCTTCCTAGATGAGCAGACAAAACAGTGAACTATTGGCTATTCTGGAGTCCTCTCTCTCTCTCTCATATTTTGATCATAAATTACATGCTGGACCTAGGAAACCTTTTTGATCAAAGTATTGTCAAAATTAATACATATCCACAAAAAGTTTCAATTTTGATAAATCTACATTTCCCACTAAAGATCATTTTGTCATGAAATTCTCAACCAGCTCTAGCCATGACATACATTTTGTCAATGGATCATGCTACTATTTCTGAGAGAACAGTGAAGTGTTAGGTATCAGGACTCCTGGGTTGAACTCTTTACTCTGGGAGCAGAATGTCATCCAGGAATTAGAGGAGTGCTTCTAGACAGCATAACCAAGCATGTGGATTTGACACATTCATTCTCGAAGAAGTGCCACGAAGTTCAGAGGAATTGGATTCTATTCCCAGCTCTGACCTTGTGCACTAACCTTATTTGTAAAAACGGGTGGGGATCTGAGCCATGGTCAGTAATGAGTTGAGAACTCCTCACAAATATGAACACTATTCAGTGAGACAAGATGGGAAAAAATAATATCTTTTATTGGACCAACCTCTTTTGGTGAGAGAGAAGCTCTAGAACTTGCACAGAACTCTTCTGCAGGTATGGGAAACATACTCAGAATATCACAGCTACATTCAAAGTGGAACAGAATGTTTAGAATACCGAGTTAACACATATTTCAGGGTATGTCTACACTGTGGAATGTAGTTGATTTATTTTAAATCAACTTTCACCTGCTGAATGTTAGAAGTCACAGGTGCGTGATCACACCATGCTCACTGCGTCGGGGGTTGCATCCCCACTAGCCACGCGTGGGTCAACAAAGCAGTGCACCCTGGGTAACTATCCCACAGTACAGCTAGCTGCAGAGGCTTTTGGGAAGGTTGTCACCCTCCCATGATGTAACGTCTTCCCTTGCCCTCCCTTGTCCCAAAAGACAGACTAATGCTTTTTTGAGCCATTTTTCTAAACCCTTCAGTCTCTGCCATGCGCATGCCATTGCCTGAGAGAAATGGAGCCCGCTCAACAGTGCACTATCACTGTGAGCATCACAAACACTTCACATCTTATGCTGCAGTATTTTCAAGGGCAAGACGGGGCTGCAGTGCTGAAAATTGTGATGTTACTCAAGACTCCCTGTACAAGCTATAGAACAAAACAATTCCCATTTGCTGATGGCTGTCACGCACCATCTGAAGTCAGTGGAGCACCACTTCTCGTTCCGGAAAACAAGCAATGACTGGCGGGACCACATCATTATGTGGGATGATGAGCAGTGGCTACAGAACTTTCGTATGAGAAGGGCCACTTTCTTTGAATTCTGTGCAGAACCGTCCCCAGCCCTGAAACACATGAATACTCACTTGAGACTGGCTCTGACAGTGGAGAAGTGGGTGGCCATCACTTTGAGGAAGCTAGCAATGCCAGACTGCTACCAGTCAGTTGGGAATCAATTTGGAGATGGCAAATCCACCAGGGGAGCAGCTATAATACAAATTTTCCAGGCCATTAACAGACTTCTGCAAAGAAGAGTAGGGACTTTGGGAAACACGCAGGACATAGTGGATGGGTATTCCGCAAAGATGTTCTCAAACTCTGGGGGGTGATAGATGGCATGCATATCCCCATCTTAGCATTGGACCACCTAGCCACAGAAGTTGAAAGGGATACTTCTCAATGGTGTTGCAGGCCCTTGTGGATCACAAGGGACACTTCACCAGCATCTATATGGGGTGGTCTGGAAAAGTCCATGATGCCTACATCTTTAGGAACTCAGGTCTGTTTCAAAAGATGCAAGCAGGGACTTTCTTTCCTGACCAAAAAATAAATACTGGTGATGTTGAATTGCTAATAGTGATACTGGGGGGACTCTGCCTACCCTTTGCTCCCCCTGGCTAATGAAGCCCTACACCGAGTACCTGGAGATCGAGAAGGAGTGTTTCAATAATAGGCTCAGGAAATGTAGAATGTTGGTGGAATGTGCATTTGGACATTTAAAGGTGCACTGGCACAGTTTACTCACAGGATAGACTTCAATGAAAAAAATCCCAATAGTTATCTCTGCATGCTGTGTGCTCCATAATCTCTGTGAGACAAAGGGGGACAAGTTCCCTTTGGGTTGGGTCATGGAGGCGGATTGCCTGCTCAAAATTGGCAGCCAGCCTAACAACAGAGCAATGCTGAGAGCCAACCACAGAGTGCTGTGCCTCAGGGAAGCCTTGAAAAAAATCAATTTTGCAGTGAGACCTAATGTTTCTGAAAAATCTGTGTTCTCTCTTCCCTTCCCATCCCCCAACTGTGCTCACCCCTCCCCCCCCCAAGCTAATCCCCACAGTCTCAATAAGGAAAGAGTAATGATCTTTAAAGCAGTACAATTGTTATTGTTGGTTGTTGACAGTGGAGGGAAAGGAAGTTATTTCTACACTTTGCATGTACTGTAATCAGGCTGTGAGGGGGGACAGCAACGTTTCAATGTGCAAATGGAAAACAACACAGTCCCATGTCTTCAAGTGGCTGGCGCTTCTTTCTGCTCCCCTCACCCAGCGTGGAGTAGAGCATGTACTGAATCCTGCTCACTAGATAACTTGGTGTCGGGGGTTAGGAAAGAGTACATAAGTTGTGAGTTTTGCAGGGGCTGCAGAGAGAGTTTATTCTACTGCTGCTCTTCTTGAAGCTCAACATGTCTGACTGATCCCTCATTACGTGCAGCATCTCATCCTGCATTGCATGCTCATGTTCTTGGGCCGCCACCCCGTTCTCCATCTGCATGTTCATTTTCTCCGATAATGAAATCCTCCAGGCTCTTAGCATTGTGTTAACAGCTGCAGAGGCATTAATTATCTCAGTGAACACGTCATCCCGAGTTTTTTTTTTTCACCTTCTAATCTGTGACAGGGAGTCAGTGGGAGTACTAGATGCTGGGCTGAAGACCACGCTGTCCACAGAAAGGCAAGCAAAGTACAAGGTATCCATTGTTAGCTGGCCCCATGGGCGAAAAGCAATGTTAAAACGTAAAAAATGCACTTTTATATTCCCAAGGGAACGACAGACGCGCATACCAATCTCTACCTTTGCAGTTGCTGTAGTGCCATTCCAGCCATGGTAATTAAGGGGCTCGTGCATCCATTTTAGGGAAATCCCTGTAATGCATGCTGCATAAGTCCATAGTTCCCTAACCAGCAGGATTGCTGCACCCCCCCGACCCTCCCAAAAATTGTTTTTTCAAAAAGCAGTTCAGTGGTGTGTGGGGATGGTGGTGAAATTCCCCCAGGCAAAACCATATGTGGGCACCCATCTGGTGACCCCTTAGACTCATTGCAGTTACGTGCTGTCTTGTAACCTGTGGTTTACATACCCCAAAAAACCTCACATGGCAGAGGAAAAAAAAACCTGACTGTATGGAGTGGGTACTGCAAATGTGCATCATCTTCCCCAGGTAACCATGAGAGATATTAGTCTCCTGAGGATAACAGAGGCAGAAAGGGAGGATTAACTGCACCATCTGGTACAGGCCTGGCCCTTATGCTGCTATACTGTGTTCCGCGATGATGCCTACACAGTTAATAAGAGTGGCGGGGGAAATTGTCCTATCGCGGTGGAAGAAACAAGGCTGCTCTCCCCAGAAACCTTCTGCAAAGGATCACAGAGTACCTAATTGAGAGTTTCCTGGTGATATCTATGGAGGATTCTCAGTGCATCCCTGGGCACATCAACATTCGTTTCCAGGGGGAACCCCTTCCTTTGAACTAACAAGAAGGAGCCCATCCTCACCACCACACTCCTTTTCCTCCCCACTATGACAAGAAGCTGGACTGTGTTACCAGATTTGCCCGTCACTTTGAGGTAAGCTTATTTATTAGGGTTCCCTTCCTGGAAGAGGGGGTGTGATTCTATGAATGTGCTGCTTGTGTTACTGGTGTGTTCATATGGTTACAAGTCCCCTCCCCGTGGAGCTAGCCTGCAGGACCTAAGGTTTTCAGATTCAAATAACCCCCCCACAGATACACACCCCCATCCCAGATTAACTGAGTGCGTCTGAGCAGACCGGGCTATCATCACTCTCAGCTGACCCCTTATACGTCCCTGAACTCAGCAGGCTGGTGACACAGCGCTGTCAGCTGTCACCCTCATGTGCCCGTTGCACCTCACCAGAATGGAGCACACTTATGAGCAGGCTGGGTCCAAACAGCACTTTCAGCTGTTCCCCTTATGTGCCCCCTGGACTCAATCAGGCTGGGTCAAACAGCACTTTCAGCTGTCACCCTTATGCGCCTCTGGACTCCGTAGGCTAGACAGAGCAGCACTTTTCAGCTACCCCCTTTATATGCCTCTTTGCAACACAATTGTTCTAGCAGTAACCCCCTTGATAAGCAAGCCCCATAGGATTTTGGGCACTCCAGGGATCTTTGGCTTAGGTAAAAGCAGCGTTGCTGCAGAGCAAGGTAGGGAAGCCAAGAACACAAAGGAGAGAGAGAAACTGGCAACCAGCTTGATTACAATAGTTAGTTTATTGCCAGGTGTATAAAACTTACAATACTAATAGTAATGCCATACAAGGAGAGAAAAACAATGTAACACTTACAATAGAACAAAATTACAGTAGGGGTATTGGAGAAAGGCTAGCCCAGGTTTGATTACAAAAGTAGAAAGTTATACCGGGGGGTGGGTGGGAGGGAGGGA
The DNA here is from genome assembly GCA_007922155.1 of Mesoclemmys tuberculata. Lineage (NCBI taxonomy): Eukaryota > Metazoa > Chordata > Testudines > Chelidae > Mesoclemmys > Mesoclemmys tuberculata. The sequence goes on along the minus strand of ML675617.1, from coordinate 24,584,938 downwards.
GAGAGAGAAAAAAAATTGGGAAAGATGAGGGGGAAATCTCACCATTCCTTGCATCTCAGAAGTTCCCAGGAGACAGGCTGTTCAGCTTAGGGTCAGGAACACTTGAGGGAGAGGCAAAACCCACAACAGGATCAGTCAGGAAAGCATTTGGGTCCAGGCATCAGAAGAGGAGAGCAAGAGAGATTTGAACTTGTCATGCGGACTGCATTAGGAGGGGGGGCATTTGTGTTATTTGACATCAGTATGTCAACATCATAGTAATTCATGTGAGATATACCATGTCAGGTGCTGTTAGAAAGGTTATAATGTGCTGAGCAAGAAGATAATATTTGTGTTCATGTGTGATATATGTGAAGAAAGTTATGGAGATCTTTGATATCCCTGTATTTCAAACTGTGCTGTAGAAGACACACCCCAGACAGAGAGGCCGCAGGACAATAGCCTGCTTAATGGCCCATCAAGACCTTTACAGAAGTCAAAGACCTAGGAAGAAACTAAAGGCATACCTGAAGAGTTACCAGGATTGGCCCATGTGACTATGGACTCCATTTTGGTTCCTCTAAAGTTCCACAAGCCACATGGCCAGTAACAGAGGGTATATAAGATCAAACCACAGAAACCATTTTGTCTTTGTTTGGTTCTTTGCTTCTGTCCAGCTGCGGACACACTTCTGGATCAACACACTTGCAACTGAACTGAAGGACTTAGACCCATCCAGGTACTGGATGTATACCAGAGGAACTATACAACTCCACAACTGTTCTAGAAACCTGATGAGTACGGACTTTTAAATCATTTGTATATATCTGATTGCTTTAAGCCTTTAACACTTCTCTTATTGTTTGTTTTTCTTTTATTAATAAACCTTTAGTTTTAGTTACTAAAGGATTGGCTGGCAGCGTGGTATTTCGGGTAAGATCCAAACTTATAGTGAACTGGTACTGTGGCTGATCCTTTCGGATCAGAGGGAATCTTTTAGTAAAGAGCATAGAGTTTAAACAACTGGTCTCTTTACTGGACCTAGTGTCAGTTTGGGGAGCCAGAGACTGAAATGCAGTAAAGGGGGCTGTGTGTATTTGTACAGTGGCTTCTTGATAACCAGCGTGGGGGAATCAGAAGCGCTGTTTGTGGCTGGTTGGGAAGTCTGACTGCAGTGTCACCCACCAGTGCTGGGAGAATTTGCTCTCCTTTTGCAGCCTGCCCTGACCCTGGCATTATCAGTGGGCTACCCTGGGCACGGACGGGTTACAGGGGTATTTTGTAGAACCAGGTTTGTTTGTGGGTAGGCAATGTCTCAATGAAGTACCCCAGGGTGGTTCTCTCTATGCTGGGCAATAGGAGCTGATCACTCTCAGCTATGGTCTATGTTCCTTGGGGGAGCTCACAATGCAACCAGGCAGATTCAGTGTTTTGCATATCAATACTAGAATGGTCTGATAACTGCAGAGCTGGATGGGTGTAGGTGTGAGTTCATTTACATCAAGAGCAGAGATCTCCCATAATGCAGTGCATCCCTGCCTTGACAATCCCAGAGTTCACTGCGGTTCCTGCTTTGGAGCTTGGTTCTCCATTCTTCATGCTAATTCTTGTTCCATCTTCGATGTAAATGAGGCTCCAGTTCTCAGTTCAAGGTGCTAATTGAGATGCCTCTTTTCACATCTTCTATGTAGATAAGGCATGGGGAGTTGTCTTAATCCCATCACCCTTGTTGGGAAGGTTTTAGGTGTCTCCCCCACAGCCTTTTCATAGCTTTTGTTTCTGGTTCAAGCAGAGGGTGGGGAGGGGGGGGGGGAATTTAGGTGAGCCAGAGAGAGAGTAGGGGTTTTTCACCCTGGTTCCCCAAGAACACAGAGCTGCCAGGTAATAACTGGGTAGATAACCATAAAAATGAGATTTGCAGTACATGCTCACCAGATATGCCTTCCCTGGCATCTTAGTTGCTCAGTGTCCTGCATCCAGCTGGGTTGTTCTGGGGTTAAAAACTGCTCCTGGCTTTCAGGGAGAATGGATTCCCCAGTCACCCAGCTCCTGTTTTCCTCCTTCTCATACACAGAGTCCTCCTCATTCATCTTGGATTCCCCTGAGTCATGTATGCTGCATCGCGGTACAGTGGTGGGGTCACCGCTGGTAATCACATGCAGCTCCTCATAAAAGCATCATGTCTTTGTTGACAAGGCAGAACGACTGCTCACCTCACAAATTTTTTGATACACCTGCCTCAGTTCTATGATTTTAATGCAGTGCTGTTGCATTGTCCCTCCTGTTCCCCTTTTCCAACATGCCTCATGATATCTTTTTGTAAATATCTGAATTCCTTTTGCTGGGTCAGAGCTGAACCAGAACAGACTCTTTGCCCCACAGACCGATGAGATCCACGACCTCAGGTTGACTCCAGTCTGAAGCATGTTTGGGTCACGCAGTCATCCTAACCAGTTCTGCTGGCAAGCTCTCCATGCTGACAAAACAGGAAATGGAAATTCCAAACTTCCCAGGTCTTGAGAAGAGGGGCTGTTTCCTGTGTTCACAGTCACAGTACAGCAGAATGTGAATCTGCAGGGCAGTCACAGCAGAGCCTTGCGGGATAACTCATGGAGGCCAATTACATCTAATTGCTCTGCTCTCTGCCTACACTGCCTCTCATTCGACCCAAACCATTTGATTTCAGCACTACACCATTTGAGAAACTGGTTTTATTAAATTGAATTTTCCCACAATTTAAGTCAACGGAACTGACCAGCCAGTGAAAACTCATACATTATGTGGTAGACAGAAGCCGCATTCTGTCAACTTACCTTTGCAGTATAGACCAGGCCTCAAAATGCCCATTCAAGGTGAAGTGGCTTGTTAACAGAGCTCTTGTGTAAGCTTGGAAGTTGGTCTCTCTCACCAACAAAAGTTCATCCAATAAAAAATATTACCTCACCCACCTTGGCTCTCTCTCATAATATATGACACACTGGCATGTTGGACAATCATAGCACAATACAGGACAACCTTATGCCCAGTACCAAACAGACTTGCCTCAAGCCAATACCCCAATGTGTTTTCTTTACAAGGGCAATTAGATTGCCAAACAATGTATTAAGCACATGCTCTCGTCTTTGGGATGAGACAAAATCTAAGCTCAATCTTACTCCAACCCTCTTACCAAGAAAATGGAAATTAATGGGGAGGAAACTAACTGCACTAATGGAAACTAATGACTAACTGCACACTTCCGGTTTAAACCAATGTGACAAAATTACAACAAACTGTATAGGCCATGGCTATAGCATATATCACAACAACATGCAGAGGGTTTCCTTTTTTTTTTTAAACATGCCTAAGACTAGACTCACCGGCATGCTCCAACTACTTTGCATTGCTCTGGAAATGCTGAGCAGTTGTAAACAAAACTTAACTTGCCAGTTAAGTGGATTTTTGACTACTTGTATCACAAACATAACAAAGCAGCCAGCACACCAATGAAAACTAACCCTTAACATTTTAAGTACAGTGAAAGATGCAAATACCAGCTATATTTGATTAAATGGAACTATAATATAATACATAATAATCAACTAATATAATAAACATTCCAGATAAAAATGAAAGTGGTACAGGGATCCACTTCTTTCCTTTAGGGAGTAATATGAATACTTTTTAATTAATTCAGAAAGCAAACTGTGGCACTAGCAGCTAACTGAACTAAGGTCACAACCTCAAAACAGTGTTAAATACCGCAATTCATGTGTCTGTTAAATGTTAACGTTCATGTCCACATTTGTCTATAACCAACTGAATGCTATTTACATTGTATATGTATCCTGTTTGATATGTATTAGTGTAATTAAATTAACCTTTTATTGCAAAATTCTTTTTCCATGTCCGTATCCTGTATTTAACCAACCTTCAGATCAAACTTGTTTATAAAACTAATGAATATTAAGTGTATTGTCTTCAATTACCAATCCCTATTATACTGAATGGTTGGCAACTGCCGTATATAAATCAGTGTAACTGGAGTACTTGTGTATGCATGGGAAGTAGAAGGTTAACTTCAGAGAGGGGATCATTGTGTGTTCCACAATGAGATATCTATGGACACATGCTGGGCTAAGGGCAATTGCTAGATCATCTTCAACTATAAGAAAGCACTCACAGCAATTCTGCACCTCTGATTCATCTGAATACTGGGAAGGAAGTTCCAGGTGCCAGACAGGGGTCCTCAAAAGTCATTTTTTGGAAGCCCTGAGAGAATTTATTAAAAGACTCCAAGAAACTGTCAGATTACTATAACTCTGCTTTTATTTTAAACCTACAATCTCTAATTCACCTGTAATGTATTATATCTGCTTTAACCTTGACTTGGGGTAAGTGACTGGCCTTTTGGGGCTGGAAATATCCTAATGTGTGGTGACTTTTGATTTTAGTAACCTTTCATCATAAAATCCAGTTTGTCTAGGTGGTAAAGTAGGGGCTGGATGGCTCTATGGCTCCATGCTAAAATTAATATAGTGATCCAGGATCACACTTTTGTTACTGGCTTGGTAAATTCTAATGATAGACTATACCACCTCTCTGGTACATCAGCCTGGGTTTTTGACTATCTGAGCTGTGAGCCACTCCAGGCCCTGTGACAGGAACAATATTAACTAAAGGCCACTCTTGTAGTGCTCATTCAAGTCAAACTTCCCCTAAAGCCAATAGGAGTTTGTCTCTAGGGAAATTGTAAGACCAGTCCTAACCATATATCTTCATTTTTTTTTTTATGTTAGGGATCGTCTAAGGGGCCAGTTTCACCCACGGTCTAATAAAGTAGGAACCTCTGATAGAATTTGAAGCTGCTTTCCCCAGCCACAGATCTTGATGAAACAGAAAAACCATCACCAACAATCTGGCATCTGCAGAAGGCTTGGGGTGACATTAGCACAGGTCAAGGGGTAATATGAATACCAACTAAAGATCAGAACTCCATTGAGCTAAGCACTTTGCAAACATACAAGAGAAAGGCAGTCCCTGCAGAAAGTGCTCACAAACAAGGTTTATTAACAAATGCAACAGGTGGATGAAACAGATAAATGTGTGGAGGGGAGCAAGATAACAGTAAAATAAGAATATTATACTTAGCAGGCAGCAGTCTCAGTTTGTCACCTGCCTAGTCATTGCCCAGAAGTCTGGCAGTAGTAAAAAAAAGTATTTCCTCAATTTTTTAAAAAACTTCTTTAAAATGTGAGGGATGGGGATTGTACAGACATTTGCTTTCCCCTTTGCCTCCTGAAAGTTGCAAGCTTGGGAGTAATGGGGAAAATACAACTGAGTTACACCTTCTAAAGATTACTTCAGTTGCCCCTCCCGAGTGTGGAATTTTCTGACGAAGCAGGTGAGCTCGAGAATGAGTGTAACCTGTGATGAGATTTCATTAATTTCTATCCGGAGCTTCAAAACAAGCACAAGCTCAGGATTTTTGGAATTCTACTTTTTCCACGCTACCATCAGTTACTTGAAGAATGAGCACGAGTCAAAAATTTCATATCTAAATCCAAACCTCCTTACAATTTAAAGGTGCTGGGATTTATGTCCAGACTCATTTCTGCTTATTAGTGAGAAACAAATGAAAAGGGAGAAATTTCTAGAGAGAAAGTAAAATGATCCCAGACAAGGGGACCATACATCTATCTAATGGTACATCTGATTAATTAAGCTTCTGAAAATATGATTATCCTTGCCAGATGTTCTGCTTCAGTAACCAAAGAGGGTTTAAGTCCAATGGGCAAAGTAAAGTATAAAACAGTACACCAATGAAAATGTTACAGTCCATGACTATTTTTTAACTATGCACACTGATGTCAGCTTTGAAAACGTGATATAATTGAAATTGGACAGCAGGCCTGATAAAATTGCAAGGCCTGGCAAAATATAGAGATTGAACAAATTGCATAGGGAACTTACAACAGAGCAACGACTGGGCTAAACCAGTTGAGCAAGACGGAATCGCAGAAATATGCTCAACTGCAGTCCATCTCCCGGAGGTGAGCACCCACCTTAGGCAGACTTCTGCAAGACAGGTAAACCACGTGAAGTTGTTCGACCACAGAGTGCTCAGAAAAATAAATACTCAGAGCAAACAGGGGTTCAGTGGACTAAAGCCCGGCTCAAGAGGGGGGTGTTTACTTGAGTCTATCGAGAGGACACCAACTCTAAGAAGCTTGCAAGCTCCAGATCCCAGTGACCACGTCGAAGATGAGGGTTTTGAAACAAGGATCCAGAGCGGAGGCTGAGGCAGACGCAGAATCTGGCCATGAGTATAGCATCCGGATAGTTCAGGAGTCTGTGGACTCAGGGAATCGGTGGGGATTTAATTGAGCTCTGCAAAGCACGTCTCCCCTAGGAAATTGTTAGAGTGCTTATAAGGAATGAAGGTTAATAGGACATTAAGGGAAATAGTTATGTTTGCTTAGATTTAAGAATCAAGCATAAATTGTGTACAAGTTAAAGGACTTGCCCCAGTCCCCATCTGTCGAGGATAAGGATAATCAACAGAGAAGTTTCCATAAATAGTACAGAATAGTGTAAGTGTTAATTGTCAAATTGTTTGATTGTAAGCAGCATTGTTAATTGTCTTGTTTGTGTTATTGTCAATAAAGCTATTCATTGATTCAACCAGGGGTGTTCCTTCCCATCGGTCTCAGAATCCTCATAAAAGAACCTGGGTGTCTTGCTAACCATCTAATTTTGCCTTTTCCCTACTAAATTTAAAGCAGAAAAGAAAAGACTGCCTCTACCAGTACACACACACACACACACACACACACACACACACACACACACACACACA
>ML675617.1:24467436-24578111 GCA_007922155.1 Mesoclemmys tuberculata | reverse complement strand
AAAAAAAAAGGAAAACAAATAATGTTCATTGGGGGAGTTGAGCCTGAGCTATAAATATTTAATAACTGCACTACATAAAGGGACAATGTAACGGGCTGAAATTTCAGAATGCAGCAAGAATCAATCCGTTTGCTTTCTTAGAAAACACTTTAATCTACAAAACTTTCGTCCTCATAGGGGTCCTTACGGCAGCTCTCAACCCGCAAAGCTGATCCCAATGCATAAAACATGTTAAAGATGTAGATGCTGTATCCATTTGATGCCAAAGATAAAATGGAGAGTTTTAAATGTCCTTCTTTATAAGAGATTGTGATGTGGCGGACTAGGCCCAGAGGCCTCATGCTGGAGGCTTCAAGGTCCTCCCACACACTGTCCCAGAAAGGAGCAGAAGAGAAGTCCTCAAAGCAGCCAATCAGAGGGCCTGCAGGGAAAGCAACCAATCAGGGACCAGAAATGCCATAACAAAAGGAGTAGCAGAGAAAGGTCAGTCTGGAAGAGAGAGCACCTGGTTCCTCGCCAACTAAAAGAGCAGCAGGACCATGGACAGCTCAGTATGGGCAAGTACCAGAGGAGCTGAGAATGAGCTCTTGGCTGGCTGCTGAGATTGAGCAAGGATTAAGCCCAGGATGGCTGCAGGAAGACTGTCTCTCCAAGGAAGAAGCCCTATAGGTATGGCCCCCATATCAGGGCTGGGAGAAGGTAAGGACCGTAAACACCCCAGAAGGGGTTTGTTCTGTTCCACTTACAGACCAGGAGTGAGACTCTACTAGAGACCTGCTGAAGAAACCATTGACTAAAGGGGGGGCACTTGTGAGAGGCGGGTACCACCCATTCTACAAACTGAGAGACTGCATGCACACGCATTTAACAAGGGGGGCCATTCATAAGAGGTTGGTGCCACCCCATTACAGAGCCCAATGAACAGCACTCAAGGCCTACAGGGGGACTGCAAGGACAATACAGATGGTGAAGTGAGAAGTCTCATGCCTCTACACTGCTTCTCAGACTGATTAAAAAAATTCTAATGTGTATGTTTTTGGGAGGAAGCCACCATACTAGGATGCAGGAAACCTGGGCTCAATTCCTGGTTTTACCACAACAATAATGTGAAACATTGGGCCTGTAATAGCCTCTCTGTGCCCCAGTTCCCAGTCTTAGGCTTCTATTCTGTGTTCCTTTCCTTTGGTCTTTCTTGTCTATTTCATCTTTAAACTCTGTCTCTTACTATGTGATCGGCCCAGTGTCTAGCACAGGAGTTCCCACTGACAGGAATTTTAGTTGCTACCATAATCCAAAATACAATTAATAGAAGCAGCATGATCATTTTAAGATAAAGCTATGCTACAAATTTGCCAGTTGTAACCTAAGAAATCAACACTTGTTTCTGTCCATTTTCAAAGGGGAGACTTAAAAACTCAATGACTGGAAAATAGACATCTCTGATTTTGGGATCATATGATTGGGACTATGAGTTTTGTTGAATCTGATTAAATCTTTTGTTCTTCCAGTCGGAAATGCAGCTTTGTTCAGCCAGTGCCTAGTTTTTTTGTCATTTCCTTGCAACTTTCACTGACTCAGCACTCCAAAATGCAACTTCAAATCTGATAAAGATCAGCAGTGCAGAACATCACAGGATTTACAAACGACATGAATGTGCACAAATCATTTCAGACAATGCTGCTGCATATTTGATAATCACAAGAGATTTGAGTCTCTGCTTCTAAACATTTGTGCCATGTTATTAAGTTAATGGTAGCAAGAGGTCTCATTCATTTTAATTTGATGATAGGTTTCCATGGAAGCATACTATAAATACCACATTTGCAAATGGCATGAAATCTGAAGAAGTGGGCTAATGTAAAAATACACTGAGTAAAAATAACTGTCTGCCATTAATGTTGAAGGCCACGCTAACCTAATTCAAACAATGTTCTCCTTGCAGGTTGGTCAAGCACAGAATTCATTATGGCAGTACAGTCTATGCAACAGGATAGCACAATTCAGGCGACCTGCGAGTTTCATAATATAGCCTATTTGATTGTGGCAACAACAAAAGGAAAAGTGTTTGAGAAGAGTAGCGAACAGGCGGGCCAGCCCTTTATACTCACACTGATACTAATGATGTGACAGTTAGAGTAGAAAGAATGAGGGAAAGAGCTTAAAAGTTGGACATATTTGCTATGAATTTAGATTCACAATGAATTCTCAAATGACAACTGTAGCGAGTGCTGTATAGAGAATTAAAAAACAATTTCAATTCCTTGCATGGAATGAAATCTGGGCTATTCATGTATTCCACAAGACTGTTGAAAAGAGACGCAACACTGAACAATTTTAGGAAAAGATCAGTTTAGACTAAATTCTGCCTATCTTAATATTCTGTCACTTTTTTTTTTTTTAACTAAGAAAATACTCCAGGCAGCTAACATTTGGATGTTTATCAGAGTTTATATATATGTGAATTGCAAAAGGAGGCAACTAACTACTGAGAGCCAAATCTTGGGAAACAGAGCAAAGTTCCTGGTGAAAATGTTAGGGGCCCGATGGAAAGGAGATTTTGTTTTAAATGGCTAAATAGCTTCCGGCAGCAAGGCATCAGCCTCTTCTATAGAGCATGGGGAGAAGCAGCAAACAGATTTCTGATCCTCCTTTGCTTTGACTCAGTAGATGCACACCATGTTTCTGCTACTGGTCATATCCCTGGCCTGCTCTTCTATGGCAGTTGCAGAAATGTGTGTCAGAACTTTATCCTATTGTGCACAAAGGGCCACCTTCACTCCTACACAGGGTCTTGGCTAAAGCTTCCAGCACAAATATCATACAGCTTTTTAGCTATTTCTGCAGTCCCCTGAGGTACCACAAGATTCAGCTCTGACAGCAGCTTGTCAAGCTTTTTTAATTCCGTTTAGTAAAGACAAAACTTTTACAATCAATCATGGGGGAGAAAAAGAAAAAAAAACTTGGGAGCTGAAAGAAATTTGGTGGGCATATTGTACATAGAGATGGCAAACAGGGTTGGCTAAAATAAGAACCTAAATTAACATTTGACCAGCTCTTGAACTAAACTGCTGAATGATTTCAGATTTGCTCATTTCTTGTCATATCATTAATGAAAATATGAAGGCAGCAATGTATAAAATACGTATTTTTAAACCATCTTCTATGCATCATTTTGTTTTCCTTTTTAAAAGCTCTGGAAAATTTTCTGGCTCCTTAAGGACACAGGAATCAAATGTTAGCTGCAGGTAAATACCTCCTCTCTCATGCATTATCATGTTTATAAAGGATTTAAAGTGATATTTTCCTCACTATGTCATATGACTCTGCATCTCGGTTCTCCAAAGGCAAGTAGGTTGCATAATCTCCTAAATTTCATCCTTGTGCATAAAATGAACCCAGGGTAAACAAGAATGTTTTTAAAAACCCAAACAAATAACCCCAGAGTCTTCATGCAAATGACATTCTTGTGAGCTGACAGCATTTTGGACATCAGCATATCTAATTGTCAGTCCCATTTTTCCTTGTATTTATTCCATATATACTTTTTCTTTGACCCTAGTAAGCTCTATGCTTCATATTCTGACGCTCTTGCTGCTGTTCCTTTTACTTCTCCCATTTCTTAATACACAGATTTTTCTCCTCAAATCTTAATATAAAAATCACTTCCTTATTTATCACTGATAGCATTTGTCTGCACTTTTGTGTATCTTAGAATAACAACATATTTCAAAGTTTAATATATTTTGTACTAACAGCATCTCCTTTGATAAGTTCTCAGCAGTGAAAGGTCTGATCCCAAACCTACAGAAGTTAATGGGAGTCTGTACTGATCATAATGGGCTTCAAAGTAGGCCTTTAAGTTCTTTATGTTCTCAAACAAAGATTTAGTTTCTCTTACTCCTCTTTGATGCTTCCACAGATTTAAATGGGAACCTTAATATGTACATCTGGGGATCGAAGATGACCAAAAAAGATGGAGCATCTGTATTGTGTTACCTTCTGCCTTACCAAAACTGCAATTACTTTTGACAGGTTTTAAAATGCAATCTCCAGAAACAATGTTCTAATAACAATGATTCCTAACAAATTGCTTCAGAGCATGGATCCCTTAGTTCACATTCTCCTGTTTGTCATGTCTTTTTTTGTGTTTTACAGACTGCTTTCCACAGATGGTTTCTTAATCCACTTTGGAGTTCTGCTTTCTATACTCACTGATTGGGAAGAAGTTCAGATCTTGACGTTTCAGAGTTCTGCTCTGTAGAGGCTCTGTGTTTCTTAGTTTTCTGAGTATACTGTATGCTTACAATCTGTCAGGTTGACACTTCCATTTGATGCCAGGATGTCACCTTGTGTTGTAGCCAAAAGATCTGTATTATATGAGCACATAATTGCATATATTCTTGGATTTTTCACAAGACTGTGCCATTAGTATGACTTTCAATGTTTTGTTGGTCACCAGCACATTGTACAGTAGAACAACTCGTTTCAGTTTCAGAACAAGAGATTTGTAGAAAACTCCATATGGCCCAACTGTGTGTTTGAGCACTAGTGTATATCACTCATATGTATATAGTGGCTCTAAAATTAATCTATATTTGGGTGTTTTCACAACCATGATTATTTTTATGCTTTTAAAAATCTTAAAATGTTCACTTAATATAGCTATTGCATAAAGCCTTGATTTATCATATAGCAAGGTACTTCAGCACTCGTACAACATTACGCATGAGTAGACACCAATGGAACTACTTACGTGTTTCAGTACTTTGTTGAACAGGGTCCTAAATGAGAACCTCTGACTCAAATTAGTGGCTAAATCAGGCTGAAGCTCTTTGTCTTGTTATTAATATATCTGTGCTCTTCAGAGTGGTCTGTTCAAAGAGTTTCGTTATGGAAATTTTTGTATTGAGATGGTGCTCTGGATGCAAGAGTGACATGTTTTCCACTATGGCACAATTCACATTTTGGTTTTTTTGGCATGTTATTACACTGGTAAAACACCACACAAACATTTTTAGCTGTTAGCTCTCATTACAGGAGGCGACACCAGTAATACTTATAGTTAAGCTTGATCAAAGTTTTCCACTACAAGACATGCTTTCACTTGCTTAAAAACCTTTGCCAAACTTCAACTGTTCAGGCTGCAATTTTCCCTAGCAGGCATATACCCCAGGCTGTTTGTTTATATATATATTTTTATTTTAAACAGTTCAGCAAAAGTGGTTCTGCAACTGTTTCACTAATATGATCTTCTGGTCCCTTGCTTTGGAGTAAAGACTTGAAATTAGGCCGTGGTGTCATCCATGTGTCAGGGATGTGCCTTTTGCTGTCCAGTGAAAATCTACACAAATTTGGCCACGTTATAAGCCTTCAGAAAAATTAAAGTTCATCACATTTGCTCATTAGAGACTTGCTAGAATCTGTCAGCTTAATTCCCTAAAGCAATGATTCTCCACCAGGGATGTGTGTACCCCTCTGGTGTATGCAGAGGTCTTCCAGGGGTCGTTCAACTCATCTAGATATTTGCTTAGTTTTACAACAGGCTACATAAAAAACTTATGAAATCAGTATAAACTAAAATTTCATACAACTTATTTATACTGCTCTATATACTATACTATTTACAGTATCACACAAATTTAAATACAATATTTATATTCCAATTGATATATTATATAATTATATGATAAAAATAAGTAACCAAGCAATTTTTCTGAAATAATTTGCTGTGACACTTCTGTATTCTTATAGAATCATAGAAGATTAGGTTGGAAGGGACCTCAGAGGTCATCTAGTCCAACCCCCTGCTCAAAGCAGGACTAACCCCACCTAAATCATTCCATCAGTGCTTTATCAATCTGTATCTTAAAATTTCTAAGGATGGAGATTCCACCACCGCTCTAGGTAACCCATTCCAGTGTTTCAACAACCTCCTAGTGAAAATCTTTTTCCTAATAGCCAACCTAGACCTCCTCCCCAACTGCAACTTGACACTTGTTCCTAGTTCTGTCATATACTACCACTGAGAACAGCCTAGCTCCATTCTCCCTGAAACCCCCTTTCAGATAGATAAAGGCTGCTATAAAATCCCCCCTCATTCTTCTCTTTTGCAGACTAAACAAGCCTCATTCCTTTAGCTTCTCCTCAGAAGTCATGTGCTCCAAACCCAATCATTTTTTGCTCTCTTCTGGACTCTTTCCAATTTGACCACATACTTTCTGTAGTAAAGGGCCCAAAACTGGACACAATACTCCAAATGCAGCCTCACCAATGCCAAATAGAAGGGAATAATCACTTCCCTCGATCTGCTGGTAATGCTCCTACTAATACAGCCCAATATGCTAATAGCCTTCTTGGCAATAAGGGCACACTGTTCATTCATATTCAGCTTCTTGCCCACTGTAACCCCCAGGTTCTCCTCTGCTGAACTGTTGCCTAGCCAGTCGGTCCCCAGTCTGTAGCTGTGCATGGGATTCTTCCATCCTAAGTGCAGGACTTTGCATTGTCCTTGTTGAATCTCATCAGATTTTTTTTGGCCCAATCCTTCAATTTGTCTAGGTCACTCTATATCCTACCCTGGCCCTCCAGCATATCTACCACTCCCCTCAGCTTAGTGTCATCTGCAAACTTGCTAAGGGTGCAATCTACCCCATCCTCCAGATCATTAATGAAGATGTTGAAGAAAACCGGCCCCAGCACTGACCCCTGGGGCACACTGCATGTTACTGGCTGCCAACTAGACACTGATCTGTTGATCACTACCTGTGGAGCCCGATGATATAGCGAGCTCTCTATCCACCTTATACTCCATTCATCCAACCCATTCTACTTTAACTTGCTGATAAGAATACTGTGGAAGACTGTATTAAAAGCTTTGCTAAAGTCAAGGTATATCACATCCACCGCTTTCCCCACATCCACAGAGCCAGTCACCTCTTCGTAGAAGACAATCAGTTTGGTCAGACGTAACTTGCCCTTGGTGTATCCATGCTGACTGTTCCTCATCACCTTCCTCTCTTCCAAGTGCCTCAAAATACATTTGTTGAGAACCTGGTGGGGTGAACAGTGGCAGTTCGGTCTGTAACCACTAGAGAACACTCTTTAAGGACCTAAAATAGAACTCAGGATTCCTGAGTCTCCACATTACTCTGCTGTCAGTGAAACCCAAATGCAAATTGTGTGTCTCATCGCCTCCTTGTGGCAGTAGCTGGCCATTATCTATTATCAGTAATTCCATTCATTCCAGTGGAAGAAGTCTGCTGTGGGTTTAATATTTCTAGTGCTAATGGCGACATGTCAATATGGGTCAATATGGTTCCACATCGTGGAATTTTATTTTTATTTTTTTAAATAAATCTAGGAACTCTCATAAAACAAAAAACTTACATTAAAACAAAATTCAGTGCTTGACGCTTCAAGCCTAAACCTGATATTTTCTGACTGTTAAGGCTACGATACAGAGTCTTTAATTACATGGTACCATTTTTTCCACCGAGACCCTGCCTTATTTAGTTCATAGGATGGACATGTTCTGGGGATAAAGAAGAGCTGTAGAGCGGGATTCCTGCCTTATTTTTTGCATAAGTTGGAACTTGGTTAAAGAATGAGGCAGGGGACTGCAGGAGAAAAAGGATGGCCAAGTGGTTAAGGAAGGCAAAGTGACACCATGCAGGATGGCCTTCTGTCTGCCAGGAAGTTCCTACCTGACACTGGACAAGTAGCTTAAACTAAAACCTTACATAGGTGGCAACTTATTATTTTCCTTATTTTAATGTTGATAATCTCAGGCCTGGTCTACATGGCTTCCAAAGGTTGACGGGAGATGTCTCTTTCATTGACGTATTTAAGTTCACGTAGTGATTTGACAGTGCTGTGTCGATGGGAGATGCCATCCCGTTGACACAGCCTTACTCCTTTCAGGGAGGTGGATTACTGGTGTCAGGCAGAGATCCCATTTGGGATCGATCAAGTGGGTCTCCAATCCAATCAATTGAGAGGGTATTGGAGACCTGCTCAATCAATCCTGCTGAATCGATCGTCAGGCAACCAGCAATATAGATATACTCTCAGCCAACTGGAGCACTTATGACTTCAACTGAAATCAAAGAGATATCCAAAATTAATGGACACTTGACAATTTTGGCCTTAATCTCTCTGTGCCTTCCCCATCTGTAAAATGGGGATAATACCACCACCTTATCATACCAGTGTATTGTGAAGTGAAATTCATTAATGTTCGCAAAGCACTCAGTTATTACAATGATAAGCACCACAGAAAAGCCCACATAGAAATTAATTCGGTTAGGGTTGGATGATGTATGGCAAGCACAGATAGGGCCACACAATGAACACTGAGTATAAAAAATAAATAAAGAATTCACTCATTCATTGAATAAGTCAAGTGACCTGTGGAGAAAAATATCATGTGATCATGTAGTCAGAGAACATTGTAAAACATATGCACAAGGGGGCAGAATTAAGGCAACTTTAATTCTGGCATTGACTAACTTCTGAATGCTTGACTTTGCAACCTTAAACTTTCTTTTCAAACAGTATGTTTATATATAATTATATTTCTAGTGATTTAGCCATAGAAAATATGGTATGATTTTACCTACAGGAGCTTATCCTTTATATTATTGACTTTTTTGGGATATAGTGAAATGAGTGAAATGATTGATGTTCTCACTTTCGATATTTTTTTTTTTGAGGAAGAGCTTTTTTACAGGTCTTTCCCTCACTATTACTTCTTGAACTATTTTTTCCTCTCCGCTCTTTATTTTAAAGCAATACTGGAAAATTTGAGATCATGTACTCTGTTAGTAGACTCACCTATATTTTCACTGATTAGAGGATCTTGATACAATAGTATTATAATGGAATTCTACTGGGTAGAAATCATACTTTACTGCTTTTTATAATAGTCTTCTTCTGAACTATTTGATCACTTTTTTAAAATAATATAATTGTCTTGAATCTGTTTTTTCCTATGGTTAGTTCAGATAATTGGCTGATGCATGTGAGTGGACAGATTTAAGTTTAGCCTTAGCCTCAGCAGTAGGTTGAGAGTCAAGGATGTCACTGATTCACAGTTTATATAAAGACAATTTTTTCTTTCCTACTTACTCCCCCCAGTGCCATGTTATACTTTTTGATCAAGATGTCCAGCAGAATTTCTCCACCTCTGCCTTTAGATTCTTATCTCCACATTCCACTTACACATTCAGATTTCATTTAATTAACAGCTGATATACTGCTAGAGTTTTAGGCTACAATTTATTAAAAACAGATGCCTGAAACTGGGCTCTGAAGTCCAGGTTTGGGCAGTTACATAGAGAGCCCGATTGTCAAAAGTGCTGACTCTGGATCACATTAAACTTCTGTGGGGGGACTGCTGAATGCTACCGTTTTTGGAAGTGCCTAGATGTAGAACTAACAGCGTAACTCTAACCACAATCTGGTAGTATTATAAATCAGAAATGGCCCACACCAGAACATCAGATCAAACACCTTTTCTTCCTCCCACCCTTCACCACTGTGAATTTTGGGGAGGTTCAGATTTGAATCCAAGCTCCAAGGCATGGGTACCTCTTTAGAATTGGCCACGTTGGAATGTTGAGTTGTAACTAACTCAGAACTGGAGTTTGGGAGAGAGGGCATGTGGTTCTGGGCTATACAGTTTCCCCAGATCACAGGGCTGGCAGGTAGTCTCTAGCTTAAGTTAGAAGAAAAAAAATGCAGGTATCCTCCAGCTTAAATCGTTAAACAATTTTTCATTAACAGAATGTTTGCAGAGCCAACTATTTGGCTTTAACTCAACGGAGAACACAAATAAATTGAGCAGTTTTCTTTCTACAGCACTGGATCAAAACCAAATTTCTACATTCACAGCACAATGTAAACTCACCATTTGACTGGCATTCTCAAATGTCATTGAGCAACAATTGCTATCCAATTCTCAGGTTTGCCACAAATAGTAAGTCAGAGCCTGAGACATTTACCAAAACATGCATTTAAAAAATAAATGTAAACCCAAGAAATTAACTGGTGGGAAATAAAGAAAGTAATCAATGGAAAGCGTTATGAAAAGCGCATCAGCAAGAAATAAGTACTTTGGGGAACAAATGCATTGTAGCAAACAGGCTTTTTAAAATTAATGTAAACATTTAGAGAGAAATATTACAGATGTGTGGCTTTTAGCTTATAGATTACAGAGATTTAAATTAATTGCATAAGACAGTGGCTTTACTTTTATTATTTATTGTAGAATAACTTTCAGTGGAATTCTTCCTATTTAAAAAGTTGGAAAGCTGCTGAGTGAGTGTTCTTAATGCATAAACACCATAGTTCATCAGTCCAATTTCCGAAAATAAAGTCTTCATTTTACGAAGGAATTGAATGTAGGTCTAAGCCAATTAAAAGGGAAATATTCCACTTACCCAACGCCAAAAAGGAACCCCAAATGCAAATCACCCTCTGCATTTAGGAAAGAAAAAATGCATGCTGTGAGGGATCGGCGGTTTGGGGTAGTGAGGTTTGACACACAGCAACTGGGGATAACCTTGTGTGACTAACTGTTGGTTAGTCAGAGCTAACACTCAGCTGTGTGTCCAGATAAATAGCTATTTATTTAGCTCAGAAGGTAATGCTACATCTATGTAAGCTTCTTTGCTGCTTTTGCTCATTGTTGTTCCTAGTAAGGATAGGCACTATGTTCATTAGGTCAATTTAAAAAAAAAAATGAGGAAAAAATCCTGACTTGTACTTATTTCTCTGTAATCAAACAGGTAACCTGAAGACAGAATAATATTATAGGTCAAAGACAAATCACAGCACAGAAGTTTACAACTACCTGAAGTCAAGGAATGACAACTACTAGGCTGTGTCTTTGTCGATCAACAAAAATATGTACTTATATTGCACATACTATTACTGTAGTTATACGTGCAAATTGCCAGCTGAATGGTAATTGTCCATGCAAACTATTACTACATGAAGTGCTCAGAACTGTTTAAAACTGTTCTTTGGTTGCCTGTATTTCTTTTCTAGTTCAGCAAATGTACATTTCCTTAGCACTTGAAGTTTATTCTGGCTACACGGTATTATTAAGGCATTTGCTTTGGGTTGCAGGATCCCCTAAGAGTTGCTTTAAAACATGATCTTTTGTGAAGGATCATTCCTAATTTAGAATCCCATTATAAATTCTCTTCATTAAGACACTCGAATTCGAAGAACTACTATAGCTAGATACTTTTGTGGCCTAGATCTCCTGTCTCTTAATGGAAAAAAAAATCTGGGCAAGGGGTGAGGCAGAGAGATCATTTTGACTACTTGCAACACCACTCTGCCGATTTAAAGAACGTAATAATGTTTATTGATCCTATGATCCAAAATGAAAGACTCCAGAAGTATTTTTCCTTCTTTCTAAATCTCCATTCCATTTTCTAAGAGTTGCACAAGTTTAAGTTTTACCACCTGAATATACAGTGTGACTTTTTTTTTTTTAATAAGTGAAACTGTTTCCACATTCTTTCCTGATCCATTTCAGTATTCTTTCCTGATCCGTCCTAGTCCATCATGTGATATTCCATTAAACTGAATTCCATAGAATTCATTTAATGTATCCAAACAATGAACATTTGCAATCACTAGGCACCATACTCATTGACCTTCGCTCTTTTTTTGAATTTGCAGTATGGTTCATTTTAGTCAAGCTGTTGAAACATTTGTTCTATAATGCATCAAATTAAAGCAACCAGCTGTGATGTTTAATCTAAGCTAAAAGTTTATGATCCACAGCTACACAATACCTTAGGGAATAACTGATTCAACTCAATAGTGCAATACAAAATATTTAACAAAATGGTTTGAAAATGTCACTATTTTATTGGGATCTTATTCACTTATTTTGGTTAGTAAAAAAACCCCACTTATGTATCCAAAAATGCATATCACAGAATAAATAAATAACCCACCTCCATCCTTCTGAGGATTTGCAACTTTCTGGTCTCATGTGGTGTTAGATTAGTCCTTTTATCCTTCATTGTGTATAATGGAGTTTTTCCATTCATGAACAATCCAGAATTTGGAAAAGTCCATCATTTTGTTCACACTGCACCATTATTTAGCAGATTTTTCTCTTTAAATAGGCATTTGGGGTTTTTTTTAAGTCACTATTCAAATCTTTTTTTCCCCTTTGTTCACTCTGGATCAAGTAGTGTTAGCAGAGAAGATGCCCCATCCCAACACTAATGCTTAAACAGGTCTTGCTAATGAGAGTGGGTGCATGATACCCATCAATTTACATAAAAGTAGGGATAGCATAGAATCACCCAAGAGATCATACCAAAACACCGAAGATAGGAAAATGTATCAAAAGTACAAAATATGGACACTAAAGTCAGCAACAAGTAGAATGCCACATTAGAAACTGAAACTGAAATATTCTAAGAGTCAGTAAATATTGAAGCAAAGGAGATAACATGCATTTTAAGAAGCCCCATGCTTTGCTAATTAATATCTAGGTTTAGTTACCTACTTCAAAATTTGAACAATAACTGTGATGGCAGTATGTGTTTGTAGATATAGGATACATGCAGTGAATACACCAATAGGAAAAATATTATGTGCAGCAACTATATCATCTCTTATTATGCATGCAACTACATATACATAGAATATTGAAGGACAGAGCACATCATGCCTATTTCATTGACACTGATGGGCTCTAAAGAAAAAAAGAACAAACAGCTTCTTTGCTGTAGAAACATGGAGCAACCCCACACAACCCTCTCAAAATAACAATCACAAACAAACAAATTGGGACATCCCAACCACAATTTAAGGTGAAATTACGTGTTATACTAGCTTGAAGGTTGTGTTAACTGGCTATGTCACAGGCCAGAATATAATACTTCAATCACAAGGCATAGTGGACACGTCTCCTCCCTGCTACATCCAAAAACCCACCCTTTCCTCTCTCCTCCCCCCAGTACAGGAACTGGGTGCAGGTGGATGGTAGCACTTCAGAGGAACCTGGATTTTTAAAAAAGCAAGTAAATATTTTCTCCATTTACTTCTACAAAGCAGTTGCAGCTTCCCTTGAGGGCAGAAATAGGAAATTCCTATTATGCTGCATGAGTGAAATACACATATTAACATTGTTTTAAGTACTATGCAAGTACCAAGAAACACTCAAATTGTAACATTCCTTAACAAAAACAATGAAAAGGTACATCAATCAAATTGGATGCCAACCACACCTTCCTATTAGATTGTTCTAATCACCACCTTGCTTTTCCCCAAACTGACACCTGTCAATCCAGCACAATCATAGGATCCTGTTCCGTCATAAGCGCTTGGAGTCAGAGTGATGCTATTTGAAAGCTAGTTCCCACTCTGAACACCTTGAGATAAGAACCATTAAAGTCTATTCATGGAAGAGTGTGAGGGAAGCAAACAGATAATCGAAATGCTGGGATTTTAAGGTACGTTATCTCATGACAAACCAGGGCTAGAAAAATCTGCTGTATACTATCGGAAAGCAGGGAATATCACATTTCAAACAGTGTACTTTTATAATGTGAGTTTCTATTTTCCATGGTATCGTAAAATAGTCATTGACACTTCAGGTCTGAAAAAAACAATACAATCAGATTTATCAGAGGTTAAAATGTTTCCAGTAGCACAATCATCATAGGACAACTCATTTCCTTTGCTTGATGGGATTTTTTAACAGTAAAAAAAAAAATGATGCTGTTCCAACACTTTTTTTGTTATAGAAAAGCTTGATTTTCAGTGACACAAATACAGTCTATATCATTGGGGAAAGGGCAGAAGGCCTTCTTTAAAAAGCTATGGAGTTTATATAAACTACATGTAATTTATAGTTCTGCGTATATCTTCAACTATGTAGGGTAGGTAGACATATATTGGGAAGCTTCAACAGAATAGTGGACTGTGAGGGGTGGAAAAAAGACAAGTTTGGGTTTCAAGCTTAAAGGTAAACTGCAGTGATTTACCATGACCTTAAGTGTTTTGCCTACATGGGCCCATATTCTATCCCCTGCTAAAATAAAAAAAAAAAAACTCAGTGGAATGTTCCTCTCTGGATGGATGAATGTGGCCAATTCTGAAGCATTTTTCCTGATTCCCCGAAGTTATACGCATACATCACAGAGTTCAGAAGTGTCTCAGAAGACAGCCACTCTTGGTGACTTCATCCTGTGAGGAGTGTGGTGCATAAGACAATACTGAGCTGTATTTTCTAGGGTGTCCCCACCTCCTCCAAGAGGAGTTTTGTAGGCAGGTGTGTAGGAGATACATGCAGGAGCAGCGTAACCTCAGCAGTAATGGCCATGGCCACGAGACCCGACCCCTGCTTCTCCTTCTCCCCTGACCCTTCCCCCCTACCTCCCACTGCCAGGCTGGAAGCCAGAACCAGGCCGTGGGAACAACTGCTCACAGAGCCCAGCCCACCATGGGGAGCACCGGACCTAGGCAGCGGGACGCAGGAGCAGCCCCCTGACCTGTGTCCTCTGCCCCCTGGGGTGTGCCGCCCTGGGCAAGTGGAGGGTTCGGGGCTCCCCAGGCACTTTTTACCACTGCCTGGCTCTGGCTTAGCATGGGGGCAGGTCTTGGGGGGAAGAAGAGGAGCAGGGGCGTGGCCACTTAAGCTGGGACTGATAGTAAGGGCAGGCTAAAGACCGTGTCAGCCCCCCCATTAGGAAGAGGCTGGTGCTGCTGCAGAAGCTGTGCTTTGTGGCAGGGAAGCTGATCACTTTATCATCAGTTCCCCCACTGCAAAGCACAGCCCATCGGTGATGCTCCATGCCTTTTTGAGGCTTGTAGTTTGGGGGGGGGGCAATCCAACCTCTTGATCCCCAATTTATGCACAAGTTTAGTGGGCAGGCATGGCCCCCCACTTGTAAAAGTTGGGGGTCCAGGACCCCCTGGTTCCAGTGCTCTTGGATACATGCCTGTGAAGCAGTGTAGGCCTCCACAGATCTTGATGTACATACAGTTTCTTGTACAGTTTGTATGTTTCCTCTGTAATGCTTTTGCCCAAAAAATAAATGCAGTTTGCTTTTTAAAGGCTGGTTGTTAATTGAGGTACACTGTTACAGCCCCTGGAGAAAGAGTTAACTGCAGATGCCTGACACTAGTCTGATTTGCTGGAAAAATTACACTGAGGTGCAGAGGGTCTGTAAGTGCAAACCCCCAGTCTGAAGGGTGGATCTCCATCCCAAGAAAGAGGAAGTCTGGGAAACCTAAAACCTTAAGGGGGGCTCTCAAGACAGACAAGAAGGGGGTGTCAAAGTTTCAGTTTATCCTGAAATTGTGACACTATGCCTGGCTTTTCTAGAGAAGTCTGTCCATCTGTGTGCATGTTTGTCTGCAGAATGGGGAAGGTATGGATCATAGACCTTTACGTTTGTATTTCCTGAGATGTAAACTTCATTCAATCACTAGTAAAAATAAAAATGTTACCCTAGCAGTTTAGCTCAATGAAAGAAAAATGCTTACTGTGTCTGTCTGAAGTTGCCAGAAAGAAGTTAACCTTCCTCTAATGTGTTTTATTGCAATATCTTTATTAAAATATTACACATCTAGCATCTATCAGAGAAGCATTGCACTCTACATTGAGGTCTATAGAAGCTACACTGAATAACGTTTTCCCCACACACAGCACTTTTGCAACAAAGCAATCCAATTTCTTTTTCCTCTATTTCTTTTTTAATTTCCCAAAAGGGGAATGGTTTTATAATTTTAAAATATTCTTTTGAAGTGCCTTTTTAGTGGATGGAAATTACATTAATTTAAAAACCCCCACAACATTGTTCAGATTTCTGCCTAGGAAGATCATATCAGAAATATCTCTTTTCTTATCAGACTTTCTTGGAGTAGGTATTAATGTCTCCAGTTAAGATCACAAGTTTTATTTTTCCTGCAAGCAAAATGTATCTGTTCTAGTATGAAAAGAAAGGGAATTATAAGTCACTGGCAGTGTCAAAATCTCTAATACAATTACATAAATATCATACATATTTAGGGTAAACACATAGAAAAATAGCTCAGCATTCTCTCATAGCAGTTTTATTCAACTCAGGATCTAAAACTAGTTTGCCATTCAATGTATTATTCTCTAACACCCTACAAACCACTTTACCAGTGCATGGAAGTGGGAAATGAAAGAGTAGTCGGAGATTGTATGGTTTTAGGTATTTTCCCCATCGAAAATCTTGAGACAATCATTTTCCTGATGTGAAATAGGTCAACAGATCCTTTAGAGAACATGAGGACTATGGCCTTACCATCCCAGAACCATAAAATTACCCTCTCCACATGGGCACCAATGACACTACCAAGTTCAACCTGAAGCGGACCACTTCAGACTATGTGACTCTGGGAAGAACGATAAAGGATTTGAGATGCAAGTGGTGTTCTCGTCCATCCCCCCTGATGAAGGAAAAGGCCCAAGTAGGGACCATTGTGTTGCGGAAGTAAATGCGTAGTTACGCAGGTGGTGTTGGAGAGAGGGATTTGGATTCTTCAATCATGTGATGATGTTCCAGGAAGAAAGCTGCTAGGAAGAGATGGGATTCACCTAACGAAGAGAGGGAAGAGTATCTTCGCAGACAAGCTGGTTAACCTAGTGAGTAGAGCTTTAAACTAGGTTCGATGGGGGATGGGGACCTATGCCGGGAAGTGGGACACCAAGAGGAAACAGAAGGAGGAGGGTGCAACAGGGGAGGCCTCCTGATTCGTACTGAGAAAGTAGGCCAATTGACTAGTTATCTCAAGTGCCTATACACAAATGCAAGAAGCCTGGGAAACAAGCAGGAGGAATTGGAAGTTCTGGCACAGTCAAGCAACTATGACATGATTGGAATAACTGAGACTTGGTGGAGTAACTCACACGACTGGAGCATTGTCATGAATGAGTATAAACTATTCAGGAAGGACAGGCAGGGGCAAAAGGATGGAGGAGTTGCACTGTATGTAAGAAAGAACTATGATTGCTCTGAGCTCCAGTATGAAACTGGAGATAAGCCCATTGATAGTCTCTGGGTTAAGCTTAGAAGCAAGAACAATAAGGGTGATGTCGTGGTGGGTGTCTGTTATAGACCACCAGACCAGGAGGATGAGGTAGATGAGGCTGAGGCTTTCTTCAGTTAACTAGGGAAAGTTTCCAGTTCACAGGACCTGATTCTCACAAGGACTTCACACTGACATCTGCTGGAAGAACAATACAGCAGAGCACAATCCAGGAAGTTTTAGGATAGTGTGCGGACAACTTCCTGGTGCAAGTTGTAGAGCAACCAACTAGGGGCCATGCTCCTCTCGACCTGCTGCTCACAAACAGAGAAGATTTGGTAGGGGAAGTAGAAGTGGGTGGCAACCTAGGCAGCAGTGACCATGAGATGGTCAAGTTCAGCAGCCTGACAAAAGGAAGAAAGTAGAAGAGCAGGGTATGAGCCATGGACTTCAGAGGAGCAGACTTTGACTCCCTCAGGGAGCTGATGGGTAGGATCTCCTGGGAAGCTAATATGAGGGGGAAAGGAATTCAAGAGAGCTGTCTGAATTTTAAAGAAACCTTATTGAGGGCGCAGGAACAAACTATCCCAATGTACAGAAGTAATAGCAAATATGGTAGGTGCCCAGCTTGGCTTAACAAAGACGACTTCGGTGAGCTTAAACATAAAAAAGAAGCTTACAAGAAGTGGAAGTTTAGTCCGATGACTAGGGAGGATTATGAAAATACTTTTCGAACATTCAGGAATGAAATCAGGAAGGCCAAAGCAGAATTGGAGTTGCAGCTAGCAAGGGACGTGAAAGGGAACAGGAAAGGTTTCTACAGGTATGTAACCAACAAGAGGAAGATTAGGGAAAGAGTGGGCACCTTACAGAATGGGGAAGGCAACCTAGTGACAGAGGATGTGGAGAAAGCGGAGGTACTCAATGGCTTTTGTGCCTCTGTCTTCACAGACAAGGTCAGTTCCCAGACTACTGCACTAGGTAGCACAGAAAGGGGAGGAGGAGAACATCCCTCAGTGCTGAAGGAACAGGGTCAGTACTATTAAGAAAGATAGGACGTACAGAAGTCCATGGGGCTGGATGCAATGCATCTGAGGGTGCTGAGGGAGTTGGCTGATGTGATTTCAGAGCCATTGGCTATTATCTTTGAAAGCTCATGGCAATTGGGGGAGGTCCCTGATGACTGGGAAAAGGCAAATATAGTGCCCATCTTCAAGAAAGGGAAGAAAGAGGATCCAGGAAACTACAGACCGGTCAGCCTCACCTCAATCCCTGGAAAAATCATGGAGCAGGTCCTCAAGGAATCCATTTTAAGGCAGTCAGAAGAGAGGAAAGTGATCTGGAACCATTAACATGGATTCACCAAGGGCAAGGCATGCCTGACCTACATGATTGCTTTCTATGAAGAGGTGATTGGCTCTTTGGATGTGGGGAAAACAGTGGACAAGATACACCTTCATTTTAGCTAAGCTTTTGATACAGCCTCCCACAGTATTCCTATCAGCAAGTTAAAGCAGCATAGGTGGGATGAATGGACTATAAAATGGATAGAGAGCTGACTAGATCATCGGGCTCAATGGGTAGTGATCGATGGCTCCATGTCTAGCTGTCAGTTAGTCACAGGCGGAGTGCTCCAGGGGTCAGTCCTGGGGCCCATTTTCTTCAACATCTTCATTAAAGATCTGGAAGAGGGGGTAGATTGCACCCTCAGCAAGTTTGCAGATGACATTAAGCTAGGGGGAGTGGTAGATACCCTGGAAGGGAGGGATAGGATACAGAAGAACCTAAACAAATTGAAGGATTGGGCCAAAAGAAATCCGATGAGGTTCAGCAAAAACATGTGCAGAGTTCTGAACGTAGGACGGAAGAATCCCATGCACAGCTACAGACCGGGGACCGACAAGTTACGCAGCAGTTCTGCAGAAAAGGATCAGGGCGTTACAGTGAATAAGAAGATGGATGTGAGTCAGCAGTGTGCCCTGGTTTCCAAGAAGGCTAATAGAATATTGGGATAAATTAGTGGGAGCATTGCCAGCAGATCATGGGAAGTGATTATTCTCCTCTACTCGGCATTGGTGAGGCCGCATTTGGAGTATTTCTGTCCAGTTTTTGGTTCCCCACTACAAAAAAAGATGTGGACAAGTTGAAGAGAGTCCAGTAGAGGGCAACAAAAATGATTAGGGGGCTGGAGCACAAGACTTATGAGGAGAGGCTGAGGGTACTAGGTTTGTTTAGTCTGCAAAAGAGAAGAATGAAAGGGAATTTGATAGCAGCCTTTAACTACCTGAAAGGGGGTTCCAGGGAGGATAAAACTAGGCTGTTCTCAATGGTAGTAGATGAGAGCACAAGGAGTAATGGTCTCAAGTTCCAGTGGGGGGAAGTATAGGTTGAATATTAGGAAAATGTTTTTTACTAGGAGGTTGGTGAAGCACTCGAACGGATTACCTATGGACATGGTGGAATCGCCATCTTTAGAGGTTTTTAAACTGTGGCTTGAGAAAAGCTGGCTGGGACGATTTAGCTGAGGTTAGTCCTGCTTTGAGCAGAGGGTTGGACTAGATGACCTCCTGAGGTCCCTTCCAACTCTAACATTCTATGATTCATCCTACAGGATGAATTCCACAGAACTATAGTCAGTTCCTGTAAAGATACTCCCTTCATATCTATTTTAGCATTTTATACTGCCACCCACCACAGACACATTGAGCACTCTCCAAGTAAAATTAATAGGAAATAATGGAGTCCCTAGAGGACTTCATGGAGTCTCTTTTCAGGGTGAAGTCTCTGCTTGGGGTAGGATTTTATCTTATTTATTGATCTAAGTTTTGTGGGAGGCGGGGGGGGTTGTTGGTTGCTGTTTCATGGATAGAAAGAAGTGACAACATTGTGAGTTTCATTCTTATGGTGGAAAGGCCTTTCTGAAGAGAAGTTTTTCAGCACTGCTTAAAGATTGTCCGACTCCAGCTTCCCCCAAATCTTCATGATAAATGGGATTTGAAGGCTTCAGGATTATTCATCCAATAGCTCACCACACTTCCATTTTTCATTAGTTCAGAGAGAGGAAGGATGGTTCCAGTGGTGGCCTGGGACCAGCATCTTAGCTTCAATTCTCTGCTCTGCTACTTTCTTCCTGTTTGACCTTGGGAAGCTCTCATTAGAAGGTAAGCACCGAAATACCTTTAGGAATCTGGCCCTTAGTCTGACTTTGCTTTATTCTCCATGTTACAGATGGGAACGAGGCAGAGAGATACTTATAGGACTTCCTTACCTCACAGGAGAGTTATGAGAATAAATACATTAAAGATTGTAAGGCATGCAGATACTACAGTAATCAGAGCCATGCAAGTACTCAAGACAAGGGCTGATCTAAACCTGAAGTTCTCAAACTGGAGCGTCATCACAGAATATATTCTAGGGCAGGTATGAGAAGCTTTAGGAAAAAGAAAAAGAAAATAATGTAGTGCACACATTTTATCCACAGCAATGAGTGAGTAGCAAAGCTGATTCCTCTTCAGATGGCGCTGTGCATTTGATGGATTTCTCTTAAGCTTGCATAGCATTATACATAGCTGTTGCCATCTGTACATTAATCCATTTGCTACGACACTGTTTGTGCATCTAATTGTGAGCACAGACCACAACTGCAGTTTTGCTTTTGCTCGTTACATCGGTTAATTTGTGGAATTGTTCTGCTCCAAATAACAGGCAGACACACCACACTAGTTACAAAGAGTCATGCCAGGAAGCAGCATCTCACTTAAAATGTACATTATTATATACTTAAACGGCTCTGTTTGAATCAATGCCTTACTGGTTTTAATATTTAGTGAGAGTTGCAGGTTGACTTTTTTTTAATGGTATATGCACTTGTGTGGTGAGGGGGAATCAACTAGTACTGACACAAAGATGGGGGGCACGATGAAATAAGTTTAAGAACCATTGGTCTAAACCATAAACATCTACGTAATTGTAACCATTCCAAATTATAACTTGATATAATTATCTTAAATATACAGACCAATCAACCTGATACTATTATGCTTAATTTATTCTCTCAGACCTGAAGATTACGTATTTATTGGATGAACATATGAATACCTATGAGACATGTAAGTACATATCATTACCCTTGAGTTGGTGTTAATTTCCTAATTTCACATTAATGGAAGCAAGGAAATGAGAAGTTACACCCATTAGTCATGCTGAATATTTGGGTAGGGACACATACTAAAATATTAAAACATTTGCATATATTTACATGTAATAGTCATTTCTGAGTTAACAGCATGTTAGATGGTGGGATCTGGAATAGGAATGAAGTTAAAATTGAAGGAAATGCTAATGGAATACCAATTTGCCTTGATCAAAAATATACATTGGGAGGACTGAAGGCTACGAGAGGTTCCCTGGTTAAGATGTAATGTGCTTTCCTAGAAGAGCTCAGCTTTGAATCCTCTCTTTCTGGCTTCAACCAAGATATAACAATAACCCATGTGTGAGAGCGCATATGAAAACAAGAAAATTTAGACTTATGAAAGGTCTTGGACGTACAGCCCACAGGCTTAAGTACTCAGCCTACAGAAATCATCTATTTCTCATGTGAATAGCATTACTGCTGTACGAAATTCTTCTACACCACTGCCCATATAACCTTCCCCCATTTCGACTTATAAAGGCTTCACAGCTAGGGTGGCGATGTTAATATGATTTATAGCCACATCCCATCGACGTTTAGGCCAAGCATTTAAGCACGAGAAATTCAACTGACTTTAGTTAAGCTACTCACATGTTTAAACTCACAGACATGCTGAAATGCTCAAGGCACAGAGTAAGGCTCTCCTTCCACATCTCAGAAACTTCCCAGTTGGTTTCAGGTTAATCTATAGGTTATTATAAACAGATTTTTGCATGCCCCTACCTTGTCAGCATCTCAGATTAGATAGGATCTTTACATACCACCAAAGTCATTAATGCTTTTTGAAAACTAAGACCAATGATTTCTGTCATTTTTTAATATAAACGTATGAGGCTACCATTCAAGTCACTAAATTTGAAAGTCAAACAGTATTTTGGCTTAATATGGTTAAAGTAGTAATTTCAGCAGTCATTATTTAAAAGGGTTAGTGCTCAACTATTCATCTTTGTACATGGGCCGTTCAAACTGCATTACACTTATAATACACAACTCAATCCTTCTATTTCACTATATCATTAAGATCTGGCTGCGAGTGCTACCATTTAGAAAAAAACCAGTGTAGTAAAACAAAATGTTTGCTTTAGCATTAAAATCTTGTTCTTTTTGCTTGCTCTGTGTGGGTAATGAGCCCTTGAAATATGTTTGTTTCCCTTTAGGATACAAGAAGAGATAAACATCTGAGATTGGAAGATGTGTAAGTACCCTAGGAAAACATACAGCTTACATTATTTCTTTTGAGTTTTCAGTGGCAGGACACATGCTCTTTCATTTTTTATCTCAAAGAACCCTTCCACATGCTTTTCATAAGCTGTACTAGACATAAATCTATATTTAATATTCTAAAGATATAAATGTTCAAATCTATCAATACTTCACATGCAACTTTTTTAATATAGAGATTCAAATAACTGCGTCAATAAAACTGTATTTTAAATAGGATCATTATTCTTATTATTTGGACACCATAAAAAAACCACACACAAGAAAAGGCAACTCAACTTTCCTTGAAATTACATAATACATATTGGGCCAGATCTCAATCAGTGTGAAACAACGTCAGTCTATTGGAGAAAACTGAGGTACACGGATTACTTCAGTGGAGGACCTGGTCCATTATTATAACAACACAATGTAAAACATCAAAACTTATAATTTCCCCAAGAGATTATAATTTAAATCTCCAAGTTACTATGTAGCCCATTTTGCACTTCATATTGGTAACCAACATGAAGACCTCTTGTGATAAGTATACTGATAAAAGACAGCAACAACTATTAAATATACACACAAAAGAATTAAGGACAAAGATTACCTGTTTTCAGCATCAACACATTTTTAACGTTGGCATTCCAACTGGATTTCTGTGACATTGTGCTGAACTGTGTACACTGGTAACTTAAGAAGGCAACTATCTGACAAAGTTCAGAATAGTCATACCATACACAGACTTATGACATTAACATGATTTTCCATGGTTTCAACTTTTTATTGCTCTTATATTGCAAAAGGAGAAAAGATATACGGCAGAAGTAAGACTCACTTACAAATTCCTTCAGTAAAATACAATGGGACAAGTAACTAAAATCTGACATACTAGAAATGAATCAACAAGCCAACATATGATGCAGTAACTTCTATCTGGCTCAAAGGGGTGTAGGGTGTGTGCACGCGCATACACGCACGTACTGGTAGCACCATTTTAACTAGTGGGAAATAAGACATTAGGTTGAGTTTCAGTTGCATCACAGAAAAATTTGACTGAACATAAGACACAAATATACTGGAAAAACATGTTTACAATCTTATTCTGTTCATTTGAAGCAGCTCAGCTATGATAGCATTTTGTGATATATTAAACTGAAATTAACAGGCACGTAATTAAGTCCACAGGAAAGACAATGGATGCCAGACCAGTATCCGTTACCAACTTTCCAGTGCCAATTACCTTGAACAAATGACATTTGAAAAGTAACTCTCTCTCCCAGCAACAGACGAAAGAACACAAACCTTGTGGATTAACTGCAGTAAAACATAAATGATTCTGAAATGAAACAATTGCAGCCACCCAGTGCAAAGAGCAAACACCAGCTGTGGTTTGCAACCCCTGAAATGCTGTAAATATTTACTTCAGCTAACTAAAATACATTTTGGTTTTCCTATCAATCACAAATCACATGGACTTGCCCCACAGAACCTCTCTCAAACAAACCAGACAAGTTCTAAATACACTGTGAACAGCAACTTAGTAAAATCTAATCAACAGGGTCAAAAGCAGGGAGCAGCCCCCTGAGGTATTTCATCATTTTGGACGAAGATAAAGCTCAGATGGGACCACACCTCCATTCAGCAGCCCCTCCAGACCCAGAGCTGGTCAGGGGTGACCCTGCCCAGCTCACATCCAGGTCACAGCTACCCCCCACGCAACTCTTCCGCCCAGCACACTGTGGCTTTGTGGAAGAAAAGAGTTTCAGCAGGAACTAAGCCCCACAGGCCAGAGAAACTGAAAGTGGCCGAAACCAGCGTAAGCACAGGACACTGATGTCATTTCTACATTTTTCACTCCAAACATTCTCTCCCTTGTGCTGGGTGGCTGTTTGCTCCAACTGCCTCCTGCACATTCCCAACAATATTCATTTCAGCCTCACTCAACTCGTCCTCCCGTCCTTCTCCCCTGACATAGTCCCCTCATCTCCCCTGCTCCCTCTCTCTTCGTCTCCCCCCCCACCAAAAATAAAAATAAAAATTGTGGAAATCGTTTGCGAAAGTGAAGTTATCATTCTGTTCCAGATGCTTGTACATTTATAGCACTTTCTTCTACTCTTTGTCTGCCTTGTCTATATAGACTAAGTTTTTCATGGCAGAGACTGTCTAATTACTCTGTTCATACAGCTCCAAGTACAATGGAAGTCCATTCTCAGATTGCCCATAGGCACGACTGTAATATAAATAAATAATGAAATTTGCAGAAGTGTTTCCATGGACAATTTGAAAATATTAACAGTCCATTGTTGATTAGTAGGTGCATTTCCCACAAACAAGACCGAACTCAAGTAGTTTTGTGGCTCGAGTAGAATAATTCATGCTGCCCTATAAATAGTAAGGTTCTGCAGAATCAACATATGGAAGATTTTTCATAGTATTTAAATGGGAACAAAATTCAAAGCCATTGCTTTCGGTGCTGAAACTGCCAAAACAAAAATTATTTTCCATCTCCACAAAACAAAATCAAGAATGAAATCTTGTCAAAACACTCATCACCATGTTGTAGAAAACACAACATATATGTAATCCTTGAGACATCAAAAACAACAAAAATGACCTAACTGCCCTGAGTAAAATAAATCAATTATATGATGGCAATGTAAAACTTTAATAACTGTTCAACATTTTCCTTTGCCCTTCTATTCCATATGTATTATTTCCCCTTTCATTACAAGATTGTATGCATCAATTCACTGTATTACTTTTCATATGCAATGTACTTGTTTAAAATCAACATAGAACACGCCAAAAATGTTTTCTGAGAATTTCTCTTGGGAAAAAAAAATCCCCTTTTCTTCATAAATAGCTAACTTTCCATCATACCCCTGAATGAACTGAGACAGAGCCTGACTCAAAAAACCAAACATTTTTTCGTTAACTTAAAAACAGCTCCCTGGCAAAGCATTCCAATATCATAAAGTTTTATATACACAACATATACTCTGTTCTACTCACAGGTATTTCCCATAATACAATAATCCCTCGTGATACACAGACAAACCAATAACACTTGTAGAAAAACACAGGAAGAATGTTAAATCTCTCTTATTTGTCTTTACATCTCAGGGAACCATCTGCTACAAATGCATTCTCTCACACATTTATAGTTTCACTGAGCATGAATTTTTGGAGAGAGACTTACAGAACTGTAAGGTTAGAACACTAGTTTTGTTAAAACTAACGGCTAGTCTGCATTTAAAAGTTTTAGCTATTATAGCTATGCCGAGCAGGGACTTTTTTAAATTAGTATTATTTTTTAAAACTGAAATAGGTATACTGGTGAAAGCATGGATGCAGTTATACCGGCACAAAGGTGACTTATGCTGCTAACGTTATTGCCCTGCCTTTACAGGGATAAACTATATTGACATAAGCACATTGATAAGCAGGACTAAGAGTAGGATACTATTAATATTAGAAGTATCACATGTATCACTAAGACACATTATCGTGTTTGGGGTTGGACCAAATGGTGCCAGATTTACTGGATTGGCTGAGTGGGGCTTTGTACAAATTTGGAGTTGAGGGCAAAGGCAGCATTATGCTACTTTTTCTTACTCCTTGTGTGTAAAGTCAGTAAGCACCAGGCTCTGGCACAAGATAAAGCAGCCTTAGGGACTGTTAGTCATGCTTGCTTTTCCCCTACTATTCCCCCTACACCAGACAATCTGTTATGCTGGCCCTACATTCCTCATAAATCTTTGGGTACTCAGTTAAACCTGACAATGGGACAATGCTGCTGGTCTTGGATATTTATCTGAACTGTAACGGAAGGTATTTACGTGCAGCTCTCTTCCTTTTACCACACCATTTGGCATCCTCACTGCTCACTCTTCTGCTAGACTGAACCCAATTTATTAGCTTCAGCCTGAAGAGTAATTTTATTCCAATTTCTTACTACCAACCTTTTTATTATACACATTGCTGACTTCCTCTTCTTGTTCTGTATTCCCCCCTCTCATGTTACATTTTTGTTACCAGCATTTTATGCACTTCCTTTCAATAATTGTGGTCTTTAATCATTCTTGTTCATTGCAACTAATTGCAGTACAGCATTTGCACCTGCACGTCCTTTGATAATGCTGCAATAATGCTTGATGATGCATCATGTGATGAAGAGTCATCATCCAACTGATATTTCTCAGCTGATTTATGGTCACAGGGCAGGCATTATGACACTAACTGGTCCATCTGCTACTCTGGCTGACAGTGGTCTTTCACATCAGTATGGAAAGGCATACATTCTTGCTGTGGATTGGCCATTTTCTCTGATTCTGCTGGAGGATGCCCTTCAGTTGGGGAAATGATGGTGCCTTATTGCACAAATCATTGTGAATTTTCATTGTGGATGAGACACTCCATTACCAGGGCTGGGAAACCTATTAGGGCTTTTATTGTTTCAATAAAATGACTTTTAGGGCTTTTCAGAATTTAGTTAGTACTTGAAGATGCTCATCTTAGGCAAGTCACTTACAGGATTCAGCAACTAAGGAATACGATACATCTACACAGCAAAATGCTTGTCCTTGTGTAGACTGTGGCATTTTCTTTGAGTTTGAGCCTATCCCAAGGTACAATAGTGTCTTCAGGTTTCCACCAATTTAAAATTATTTTTCTTGCTTAGTTTGTTAAGTGAAGTCAGTGACAAATTTTTCCATGAAAATTTATGCAAAATATTTTGCCTGTTTATTTTGTATGATTTTGATCCTTGAAATTTCAGGAGGAGATGGGACTATTTTCAAAGAGAAGCATATGGGGAACTGAAGAGTCACTTTCAAGGGACTTACATAAATGGCTGTGGAAGAGTAGTGTGTGAATGGCCAGCAAGCTAGGAACTCCTGAACCCCATTATTGTCTCTGCTACTCATGGACCTTATTGTGTTTTACTTATGTGGCATTTGAAAATCTTGTTTAATTATACTTCCCTTCTCATCTCTGGTCGAGAACTCTCTCTCTCTCTCTCTCCCTCTCTCAAAACTTTCCAGACTCAACGAAGTAGGGACAGGAAGATTGTGTATGAAAAATGTGCTGAAATTTTTACCAAAGAACAAGAATTTGTGAAAAAAATGCTGCAGTTTTTAGGCATATTTTGGAGACTAGAAAGCAGTCAATTTTAATTAAACACAAAACAAAACAAAACTTCCATGAATATTTA
Organism: Mesoclemmys tuberculata; assembly: GCA_007922155.1. Classification (NCBI taxonomy): domain Eukaryota; kingdom Metazoa; phylum Chordata; order Testudines; family Chelidae; genus Mesoclemmys; species Mesoclemmys tuberculata. The sequence goes on along the minus strand of ML675617.1, from coordinate 24,550,461 downwards.
ACTGAATTCTAATAATTCCATTATCTCCAACCCACTGGTTCAATCTCTGAGCAGGGTAGAAGATTTGCAATCCCTCATATATAAATTGATTGCCTTGTTCATAGATTTTTAAGGCCAGCAAGGAATATTAGATCATCTAGTCTGACCTATTGTGTAACAGAGGTAATAGATTTTCAACCAGTTATTCCTGTTTTGAGCTCAACAATGCAATTATTTTTTCTGATATTGATAACTGTTTTTTTTTCTTCTGTTGGCTGAAATTCTGTATACAATAGGTAGTCGGTACAACTGGCTAAATGGGAACAGGGAGACGCAAGGAATTCCCAGGGCAAACCAGCCACATGCAGTCTGAAGTTTCTTATTTCCTAGTTACACTGATTACATTAATCACCAAGATGCAAACAAATAGCCTTCATTAAAATGTTTATAGCCATTGTCGTTAAATAATTCTAAGAAAAATCTGCTGGAAGCTGTACAGTAGCATTCTCCTAATGCCTACCATGTATTTGTGTGGAAAGATTGACCTATCAAGCTGCATAGGTCAGCTGAGAGCATTGACGTAGCTATGAGCTTTGTTAACAAATTTATAATCGTTTTCCTCATAATGCAATGTCCTCTTATCAGGTTCCACACAGGGTTGTTTTCTTCTACCATACAAAACATATAGGTTTAACAAATATCTTATTTACAAAGTTGACTCAAAATAAACTGATGCTTTATAAAATAAATTAAGCATTTGACTATTGAGGATGTATGCACAGTCAATCCTATTTAATATCAAGAGTCTTAATGGATAATCCTTGCTTAATGAAAAACAATTTTCTGTGCTGTTAACTCATTTTTGCAGTAACAGTACACAGTTGATATCAATTGTCATTAAATGATTTCCCATTTTATGTCAATTGAAAATCACTGATTTACTGCTCCAGATAGCAGTTAATGTCAATTACTACACATGACAAATGTTTTTTTTTTTTTCCCAATTTTTCAATTAGTAAAACGTATCAGTTGATTTCAGTTTAGTTGCATGGTTTGTATGAACAGTTACATGAAACAATTAAAAGAACAGGAATAGGAATAGAGATTACTTATTATTTGGTATTCCAGAATAAGGTCGGATGACAGAACTGGTAATTGTATTTATAGCTCAAGAAAATTGGAAAATCCCGGATAATGTCAAAAACACATTCTGTGGTAAATTGAAATTAACGTTAAATAGGCTCGACCATTTTACCAGCCTTCAGTAAATTCCACCATGAAACAAACTTTTCTGCTTCTCATCCACTCCAAACACGCATTTTGATCCACTCAGATCTGTTTCTACATCCCCACAAGAGACCCAATACCCTCACTGTTCCCCACAAAAACAGCCCATTTATGGAGACAGGCTGTATCAGGAACTCACGTCAAAAAGGTTTCTGGCAGCAAGAACATGAGGTGGATCTCTTACAATTATTTGGGGAATCTGCCTGCATGGTTTATGAATTCTGGTTGATATTATGGAGTTGTGACTGATTTTTTAATTCCTCTGTGTACGCACGTTCCATCTTTGCTGACAAACATTGTGTCTCTTCCCTATCAGACCAGGTACAAAGGCGGGCCCGTTAAAAAGTAACAACCACCTATTTATGTGGAAGTACCTTGGGGCAATGTATCAGCTAAAGCCAGGAGAAGCAGTCTTTTTGCTACCCTTCTCCAGGGGGCTACCATTTACAGTGTAGAAAATCCCCAAATGTAGGACAAATAAATGTTAATGATAGACTTTAAAAACCACCGAGGCTCTGTGGTCAGGAAAAAACTCACGGAGCTACACACAGGAAGTTTTGGACAGACGAGGAGATGAGATTGGCAGATTTTTGTAGAGAAGGAGTAGTTTAGGTGTGGGACTAACCAAGATCACAGCAAGCTGATCTAGAGAGAGAGGTGGATGGAAGACAACTCGGTAGAAGGACTTGATGTCCATAGAGGGCTCTGACCCCAGCCCAAGGAACCCTCTGGAGTGGCAAGGAAACAGATAAATAACAAACCTTGTATGCATTTCCCTTTTGTATAGAACTGTGTACCTCTCTTCTGATTAAGTAAAGATCCATGGTGTTTTAGAATCCTGTTCAAAGACTCTTTCCCTCACTCCATGTGTTACACTTCACATATGATCTTGAAGAGTTAACCTGAGCATGAACACAGCTAGAGTATTGGGAGAGGTTTGTTTAAGCTATAGTGGAGTCAGAGAAGTTAGCACTGCTAGCAGTGTGGACTGTGGAGTCTAGGCTATCAAGAAGGTGTGCTCTGGACCTCAAGAGTGTGCCTAGAGACTTGAAGGCAGACGCAGCATGTGGATTCTGTTCAGACTCCATAAACTTAAAGTACATGGAATCCAGCACTCTTTCAAATGCTCAAGAGGGAGCATCTTACTAGGTCTATGACAGCTTTATCCCAGGAACAGTTTCAAACTGCAAATCTTTTGAGCTTTCTAATTCTCAGTCTAGTGATCCCTTCCTGATTTTTCAAGAAATACCCCCAAAATAGCCAATTTCATAATTGTTCAGCAAATGTTTCCCAAAGAATGGGGTGTACATACCTGTGATGATCGAAATAGCCTGAAAGACTAGCCAGGGAGGCATGGGGAGATCCCCAAGTCCTTCTCAGTTTTAAAGAGCTACTGTGTTTTAAGGAACTACTCACAACCTGATATATGTGTGAAGAAAATCTTCAGACCACGTTTGAATGTAAATAATACAGCAATGTCTGCCCAACTTCATCGTGAGCCTGAAACATCTTTGAGGTATGAACTGTCCATTCATTTCAGTGGATGCTTACTCAGATGCCAATGGTGATACTTTGAATGTCAACATTCTTAACTATTTCAGGCCTGGTCTACACTACTCAGTTAGGTCGACATAAATGGCTTTAAATTTCCAGAGCGGTAGTAGTGTTAGCCTGTATACAGCAAAAACAACTAGAGTCCTGTAGCACTTTAAAATCTAACAAATTTCTGCAGCCATAAGCTTTCGTGGGCTGCAACCCACTTCGTCAGATGGCTTTGCGTCGACCTAGCTGATGAAGTGTCTTCATTTAAATTTGGCTCCCGCCAACATAAGTACCCCTCTATGCCGATTTAGTAATACCACCTTCTTGAGCACTGTAGAGTCATGGTTGATGTAATTAGGTCGATGCAGCATCAGCATTGCTTATGTCAACTGTTACTGGATTTCAGGAGCTCTCCCACAGTTCCCCATGTTGAGAATACAGATGAATACAAGTGCTCCTGGTGAGGATCTGCACAGCCAACACAAGGAACCAAGTGGTCACGCACACAGGGGTGATTTACTAATTTCAGTGGCTGTGCGCCAATGTAAGTTAGGTCGATATTTTGTAGTGGAGACATGGCCTTATTGTTCAATAAAGCATATAGGAAAGGAGAGGAAGAATCATATCCTGTAGCATTTCCCAAAGTACATGGTCTGCCCCGAGGAGAGCACAAAGAATTCTTGAGTTGGCTTGGGAAATGTATAAAATAAATTAAGATGTGTAGGCCTTTAACTGACAATTTTGTAGAGGTGGACACAAATCTGGAATGCTTAGAATTTCAGACATTTGGGAAATGCTGAGTTAAAGTTCTTGAAGTATCATATTCTATCTACTGGTGCAAATAATGCACTTAGGGCCAGATATTCAAACTTACTTAGGCACCCAAACATGCAGATAGGTGCCTATAGGACATTTCAGAAGTGCCTACTCACCTCACTTTCATTGATTCAAATAAATGCAAATTGTTAGAAGTCTGAAAGGAATTGATCCAATGAACCCTATGAAATGTTATTTAATGAAATGCATACAACACACAAATATTAATAGAAATAAAGATTTTTTTTTGTTTTGTTTTAAATGGTTGGTCATGGTGGCATGTGCGAAGTACCAAAGATAGAAAGATGCAGTGTAGCAGTTCAAGTACTTTCTGTTACAAGATATACATATTCAGTGACTTACTGAAGTTTTTTTTGTTATTGTCCCTTTAAATGACAAGGATCAGATTCTGACAACTTACTTATGCTGAGTAGTAACTTCTTCCAAATATATTGTTACTGAAGTCAATGGAACCACTTAGAGAGTTAGGAGATCAAAATTTGGCCCTGAACTTCTGGAAGATGGAAAGTGACGAATCAGTCCTGTTTAATCAACATATTTTGTCACAGAGAGGAACTGTACAGTCAGAAGAAAATTTCAGTGAGGTGGATCAAAGAGAAATTTAGACTTAGCCATGGGTAAATAGGTATGGGAGGAGAAGGGAAAAGGGAGGAAGAATGAACCGTAAAGCACAATCATCATCCAAACAGTGATGTAAAAACCTTATTCAACAGATTTTCACCCTCTTGTTCAGCCATATGGGACAAATCTGATCCCACTGGACTCAGAAGATTTCCACTGATTTCAACTGGACTATAAAGTGACTGGTATCTGCTTGCTTTAAGTGGCAAAAATAAATTCTACTGTTTTTACACCAGTTAGCTCTGCAGAGCCAAAGACACACTGGAAATGAGTTCTCTTCTGTTTCATACACCAAGAGAATTTTAAATCAAGCTCCAATTTCAGGGCCCAATTCTGTCCTCACTTATCTCTTTGATACACCATTGGAGACAATGAGACAGCTTTAAGTGTAACTGAGGGTAGAGTATGGCCAGTAGAACATTTATTATTGATGGGATTGCATGGCTAGCAATTCAGGAAAAAAGAAAAACACCCTTCATATTTTCACTGAAAGGCAGTAAACATGGAACCCCCCTGAACTTAATTTTTCAGTCACTTTTTAGACTAGAGAACCACACTTTCAAACAGAGACAACGAAGGCAATTACCGATTTTTCCAGTACATCTGAGTGATTTTGATGCTCATTAAGAGATCAAGAGCTGTGTTTTAATCAAGATATAGTATGAGCAAACTCCAGAGTCCTGTCAATTCATCCCAATCTGAATCTGCAAATATCCCCATCATTTCAGACCTTTCCTTCTCATAATCAGTCTTCCAATCTATCTGAATTATGTCATGTCTCAGAGGATGACAAGTATCCCTTATCTGTCTAAACCCTTTCTAGAGCAATCATCACTGTTGCCTCTAAATGATTGGGATTAGATTAAAGTAATCAGAACTAATTTTCACTGATGACCTTCAGAAACAATTTTACCTCATGCCCCTAAAGGTAAAAGTTTAGTGTAGAATTGCACACCACCACCTACCTCCCTGTAATGTTCACTCTCCCAGTAAAAGCCACCAGAATTTAAAATGATCTTATAAGAGGACATATATTGTAGAAAGGTGTATGTATTAAGAATCAACACAAGAACTCCACTGTGAGGAGTAAGTCCTCTGAGAAGCAAGACTTTTCTTTTACAGATATTTATTTAAACCTTACCTAGGCTTACTCACTAGGTTTTATTTACCATTATATCAGTTTTAATTTATCAAGTTATTTTAACCACTAAATGGGAAAATAAAACTCAAATATTATCATTTAGAACTGTGTGAATCATTGAAAATAAAACTAAAATAACATGACTTCCTCATTTTGGTTCTCAGTGTAAACCTAACAGATGTTCCTGGTTCACCCAGAGATTCAATGAAGTTGAGCTCACTTCTGAGAAAGATAGAAACCACAGAAGTCATTTCTGACCTGAAACCAGGCACATCTGGATCTCCTGGCAAGATTTCTCTGAGATTTTTGGGGTAGTTGGAACTTGAAAGACAGTGGGTGTGTTAATCCATATGAAGTGAAACCAAACATGGTCTGTGCGAATTGGATTGGTCTTGCTGATCTAGAGCCGTCCAAATTGCAGGTCATAACTCACAAGGTAATGGAGGGAGTCACAAGACACAACAAAAAAAGGTGAGTGTTGGGGTCTCGCTTGAAGCAACTCCTGTCCTGTGGGGCTAGATAGGTGTGGCTTCCCATTTGGGCATTGCAACCTGGCCCCTTGTAAAGGAGGTCATGATGCCACCAACTCAAATTGGGCCCACTTGCCCTCCTAACAGGAGGGCTAGGCCAAATTAGAATGGCACATGAACATGACCCTTTGTGCCAGGGCCCAGGTCATGACTCCTCGGGTAGGGAGGGAGCTGAGCTGACTCCAACAAGCCTCATGTAACAAGAGCCACCATGTACGATGAGCTCTCCTGCCGACATAGTGCTATCTACACGGGGGATTACGTTGGTATAACTACGTTGCTCAGGTCACATCCCTGAGTGACATAGTTATACTGCTATAGATCTGTCATGTAGACCAAACTTAAGTTTTTGCTGCATAACTGTAAAAAAATGTTTGGCCTGAAACTGTCAAGCTGTCAGAAGAGATTGTCTCCAGCTCCAATAAGAAGAGTATCAACACTCAATGGGCCATTGTAGGACATCACATACAAAGACATTGTTAATTGCCCCTTCAAACCCACGAAGAGCCTACATTCACAGAAGGGCTCATCCCATCTGCCTGAATTCTGAAAGAAGGAAATAAAGATTGTGAACAAGATGTTTCCTCTCTTTACTGTTTGAACTCTCACAGGGCTGGAGCTATGAAAAAGAAACAGTGATCTCCAGGGTCAGTCTGGGATAGTTCTAAAAGACATTCAGCACTGACAGATTGCTATAACTGTGTCACCTTTTGGAATCACAGGCTGTAACTTATTGTGTATATGTGGTTGTCTGCTTTAGTAAATAAGTCTCATTTCTTTTCCCTAGTTAATAAATCCTTCGTTAGTTTACTAGAAGATTGGCTACAACTGTTGTCTTCGGTGTGGAAGCTGAGGTGCAAACTGATCTGGGGCAAGTTACTGGTCTCTTGGAAATGGGTGTAATCTGAATCTTATCTCATCTTTGGAGTATTTCAACCAACTATCACTAAGTTCAGCCTGCTTTGGTGGCAAGAGAGACTCCACCCAAAACACATTCCTAGAAGTCCTTCTGAATAATGAATAATAAATACCACCACCACCACCCAGTTTTATATTGCACTTTTCTTCAATAGATCTCAGTGCACTTATGGCTCAAGGTCACTTCTCCTCCAGTTCTTTACATCTTATGTATGACAATACAGCTGATGGAGATTAAAGAATTAAAGACATGCAAGAATCTAGGTTTGTATTTGCTCTTATGAGTGCTCACAATTCTTTAGCTGGTAGAGTTTATACCAGTTACCCAAACACAAAAAGCTATACTGGTATAACTGCATATACATTAAGGCTTTTGCCAGCATAATAGCTGTTGGGTAGGGTCAGATTATTTTCACACTCTTAATCATCACCACTACATGTCAAAATTATTAAGTGGACAGTAGGACTTAGTGACATTGAGTCTGGCACTTGTGGTGCATGGATTGTTAATACTGCATTTTATTTATAGTTACCCATTCCCAAATACTGCTGGGTTGCTACCAAAGTAGAACTAAAACCATAACTAAGTAAAAATACATATGTATTTTACTCGGCTACCCAATAGATATAAGTGGAACATTTGCTTGAAGCAAGACTTCTTTCCCATTATTTAATCTCTCTCTACTCAAATTTACTCTGATGTTCCATCAATCATTCCATAAGCTTTCTTAAATCAGATATTAATACAGAACATGTTTGCTTGAAGGAATGAGTGCTATGCTTCTAACGCTTATCTGAATTCTCCTATTTAGGTTCTAATAGCAGAAAAGGAGCCTGACTCCAGATATGATAGGAGAAAGGATGGAAATTAGATAACTGAGCAGATTTTGACTGATGTACAGTTAAATTTCACTGTTAATGAACACAAAGTTTAAGCAACATATTCTAAGTAGTAATCATGTACATTTTAAGTTGCCTCTTGATTTTTGAAAACACATCATTTGGCCTTAATGGCCTCACCAGACAGCTCATTCTTCTCTTTAATGGCAGATTCACTCCTCAAGCGTTAGTACATTAAGAACTAAAAGGAAGTTTGTCCAGCAAACCACACATAACATAGGTACTGTAATTTCACATTCCTATTAAGAGGATGTATGAGGATGAAAAAGAGTTTCAAACTTTGTGCTCACACTTACAGTAAATTATATTAGTGCTTCAAAACTGATTTATAACATGACACACAGAAGTGAACATCAGCTGATTTTTACTTTTAAAATCAGTACTATAAATCCTAAGTGAAGATCAAAACCTGATTACCATCTCCTGTTTCAGATTAATAAATTCTGTAATAGCACCCCATAGGAAGAAATATAAAGACCTGTATTCTCTTCAGTGGGTTTTGGATAGGGACTTTTGTTCACCTGTGCATGGAAACAGCGTACTGGGGAAGATGTAAAAATCTAAGACTGTGAAACTTGCAGCACTTCCACACTTGGAAGGTTTGTGGATCTGGGCTCATTGTTCATGGTTAGAAGAAAAATTCTAATGCTTGCCTTTGTCCCTAACCTGGTCTCCTGTCATGCATGCTCTCCTACCTCTAAGTACATTTTTTGTCTCCTCCTTCCAAAATTCTTTGTGCCACCTTCCATGCAGCACCTACTGTTTGGAACACTCTTCCCAAACCTGTTCACCAAGCCACTGTCTTGTGCTTCATTAAAATCCCTGTTATAAACTCACTTGTTTAGTGAAGTCTACAAGTAATCAGGTTGAAAGACAGATAACCATATAAATAGATAACATACAAGAAACAAAAGCCAAGTAAGCCAGAACCATCAGAATAAGTATTTGCACCAGTAATGAGTCATGCCCTACACAGGCAGGCCAGTGAGCCTCTGGAGAGCCCATAATATAATTGGGACTTTTAAAGTGGGGTACAATTTACCACACAGACTAAGACCCACCTGATAATCCTACCTGGTTCAGGTTAATGTGTAATTGTTTTCCTTGTAATCCAGCCTCTGTTCCCTTTCTACTGTTTGTAAAGTTTTTTTTGTTTCTTATTTTAATTAGCTATGAACTTTGCTGATTAAATACTGTCCTTTTGGTCTGTGTGTTCTAGGATTAGAGAGAACTGATTATGATAGGTCTTAAAGTGCTACTGTAATACGACTAACAAAAAATATCAAACATCATGTTAATTGGTTTATGCAAAGCTTTCTGACTGGATTCAATGTCTAGGTAGGCATCAACTAACTTTCAAGATAACAACATGAGGAAAGGATATATAGTATTAACTCTTCTCTATCAAATAAAGATACAAATTACAGGGGCTAGGAAATAGGCAGAAAAAGGTTGATCAATCATGTCATCCCACTGGTTCAAAACAATAGGAGGGAAGAAGCAAACATCTTTGTGCCTTAAGGGTTGAATTCTATTTACATAAATTAAACAAGATAGGACAGAGAATTCAAGTTATTCTAGGGATAAGTTTGACCAGCATTTTTGTTCACCAACAAGGAAGGGCCATATCCACAACAGTTCCTAGAAGGAGAGAGTTCCACGAACTGTATTTCTGTTTGAAATATCAGTGAGGAACAATGCTCCAATGAGGATTTAGCGACAACCTGATATCTCTGGCACTTAGCTAGATTACTTCCATTTTTATCTGAGTATCATCCTGTTCTTGACAGCAATATAATAAATACCTCAGACTGTCTTGTGAAGATCATTTTAGTTTAACAAAGAAAAATGAGTCTTCTTCCTGCTCCTGGTACTGCACCACCTTGTCCTTCTCCAGCATGAAAGAAGACTGTTAACGTAAGCATCCAATCTACCACACCAAAGACAATGAATCAGTCATTAAAGCTGGACTACTTTCCTCCAGTCTCACTAAAATATCTAGTGCAGAAATGATGCTTTTCCTTCTAGCAACACAGTAACTATTCATGCTTAAACGTCTGAAAACAATTGGTTGGTCCAATCCTCACTTTTGAGTTGGATCCAACTACTACATCATGAGAAAGTCCACGTCATAAAGTCATGTTCTGATAATGGACTAATATGTTCCATCATTCTCCCAGTAATCTAGGAGAGCTCCTTCAGAGATAAACAATCAATCTCATCCATAAATTGTAGAGCAAAAATGAAGGTAAACTTCTTGTGTTATTACCAGAAAATTCTTACATGTTAAATACATTTGGAAAACACTGAATAAATAAATAAAAGCACTACAAAATCAGGAAGATGTGTTTTTGCTCTGTGTTCTCTGTCAAACAGAGATCAGTAAATAGCATCTCAGATTACTTTTTTTTTTTGTTTACTAGCTATGCAGAACAACACAATTAATATATTCAGAATTTAATATTCCAGACAAACCAAACTAAATACATAATGATAAACCGGTGAGATTATCTCATAATTTAGCATAACCCAGTGGCTGAATTTGTGTGTCTCTTTATAATGCAAATGTAATATGTGATTAAAAAAACAGCAATAAAGATCAACTATTCTTTAATCAGATTTCCTGAGAATGACTGTGGATTGTGTTATTATCTTATTGCATATTTAGGTACAATGGAATTAAAACAAAATAAAAAAAACACATCAAGTCCAACTACCCAAGGACCTGAAAAGGAAGGGAAAGGGTTAACACCCAGTAATATATTTTGGGGGGAGGGGAATGTAGAATGGAAAAACGAAAGGCACATGCTAATCTTCTCTTAGGACACTAGTTAGGTTTAAGTGCATAAACTTGCAATTTCCTGTTAAATCAGTGATTTCATTATCTCAAATTGCACATTTACTCCCACCCAGCAGGAGTGCACATCAACTACTTAATCTTCTACTCCCTTTCTAGAGACTGACTCCCATATTTATTGATGAAGCATCTTGATTGACAGTTTGCTCTGCCTGATACCTTGCTGGATGCCCAGTCTAAACTTTAGATATGCAGTGGGCCTTTTATTAAAGCCCACATTTTACTTAATAAAAGACAGTGGTTCTTTTGTCCAAATGTTGCTAGTCGTTTGTCAAAACCTCATTGAAGCTGGTAGGTGGAACAACTACCCTTCATCCAGGATCAAGGTAAAAAGCAACCGAGATCCTTTATGGAATAGATAGCTGAAATAATAAGAGCCTCTGCCAAAAACATAGGCCACATATGAAAGGCTGGAGTAGGAGTTGTGTCATAATAGGCCTGTGGGTTTCCTGGGGGGACTCAGTTAAATCCAGGGGTGAGGATTGATTGGATTGCGGAAAGAAAAAGGACGCAGCAGAACACCAAGGACAGAGAGAGAGAACAGAGTTTGTAACATGACCCTGAGAAAAAAATCTGAGAGAGAGCTTTTGGGTAAAATGATAACTGGAAAAAGGCTTCTAACTTTGAGCAAAGAAAAATTCTCTCCTGCTGTTGGATTTCTATTGCATTCAGAAAAACAGGACTTTTATTCAATCTTCTTTATTTACAAAGAACATAAAGACATACCTGAATCCATCATCATTCTCTCCTTATAACAGAATCAACACCCATAACCGTGATTTTTGGCTAAGTGCTTGTGTCGAAGGGTGTAACAAAAACTCTTTCCTTCATTCCTCTCCTCCCAGTTGGTCGTCATCTCCTTTCTCAGACTCACCTCTTCACCTTGACCCCACCCCAACCTAGTTCAGGCCAAACATGAAACAGGAGTACTTAAGTGATTGCTGCTTTAGAAACAGGGGATGGGAAATAACGCAAACTTACTCTCTTAAACTTGATGAATTGGTTTGATGTATAGCAATAGCACATCACTAAGAAAGAGCAAAGAAGTTATAGCAAAATACCATACGTGTCACACCTTGGGCTGTCATTCCCTGTCTTTTCTGTCTCTTTGCCCTCCTGCACTTGCTTCCTCATGTAATATCACTAAGGTTTTTTTTTCTCTTGCATTGTACAGAAATGGCAATGAAATAGCTAGAGAGTGATATACAGCAGTACAAATGGACATTGGAATAACCACACGTTGAATATCTCTGGGAATATCACCACATCATTCCAATGAATATTTCAACAAAACTAATTCATTTTGGGGGACCCCATTTTGGGATGGACAGAAACTGCTTTCTAATTTTCTTTGGAATAGTTTCCTAGCCCTCCCAATTAACATCAAGTTACAATGTCCAGTACAGTCGACAATTTTTCATCTCTGGAAGCTTCATTTATCAATATTCTATTATTTCAAAACACTCTTATTTTAACAGTAGTAACAGTTAATTCACTAACTGTTGTGAACACTGAGAATTAAGGATAAAGCAGTGTATTATAAATTTAACCTGAAGTTCATCTACATCGTATGAATGCAGTTAAGATAGGTCATGCAGATGCCTTCAGCAACATCCTGTAAGTGATAAGTCAAACAAATTAAACTGCTGATCTTTGAGAAGCACAACAGGCTTTCTGGCATATGTGTATCTTTTTTAGCAGCTTGAGTTCATATTTTGATTGCATAAATGTATGCAACACTAAAGAATGCAGCCAGATGATGTTATTAGACTACCTGATCTTGGAGGTCAAACTCCCACTGATTTCTATGAGAATTTGACCTGTGTTAAGAATACAGGATTATGAAAAATATAGATATATACACACACACACACACACACACTCAGACTCATAGGTCAGAAGGGACCAATATGATCATCTAGTCTGACCTCCTGCACAAGGCAGGCCACAAAACCCTACCCATACACATTTATAACAACCCCGAACCCATGACTGAGTTATTGAAATCCTCAAAAGTGAGATTTGAAGACCTCAAGCTGCAGGGAATCCATCAGCAAGCGACCCATGCCCCACGCTGCGGAGGAAGGCGAAAAACCTCCGGGGCCTCTGCCAATCCGCCCCAGAGGAAAATTCCTTCCCGACCCCAAATATGGCGATCAGCTAAACCCCGAGCATGCGGGCAAGACTCACCAGCCAACACCCAAAAAGGAATTCCCTGCAGTAACTCAGTTCCCATCCCATCAACATTCCCACAGACCATTGAGCAGACTTATCTGCCGATAATCCAAATCAATTGCTCAAAATAAACTATCCCATCATAACATCCCCTCCATATACTTATCAAGCTTAGTCTTAAAGCCAGATAAGTCATTTGCCCCCACTACTTCCCTCGGAAGGCTGTTCCAGAACTTCACTCCCCTAATGGTTAGAAACTTTCGTCTAATTTCAAGTCTAAATTTCCTAATATCCAATTTGTACCCATTCGTCCTCGTACCTATATTAGTACTAAACTTAAACAATTCCTCTCCCTCCCTAACGTTAATCCCCCTGATATATTTATATAGAGCAAGCATATCCCCCCCGGAGGCTTATATATATATATATGGGCAATTTACATTATTTCCCACACCTTTCATCCTGGAAGATGCCTAAGCACTAAAATGTAGCTACCTCTGGGGTGAAAAAAGGAGAAAATGAAAAAAATGAGCAAAGTAGAATTCTTCTCCACCATAGTGTATTGCTAGAGTGCCCTGCACTGTGGCAGATATGATCAGGTGTTTGTGATGTCATCACCCTATATTATTAATTTTATTTTATTAATTTTAATCAAAGCTAGCAGTCATTCATCTTCAGCTTAAATTGAAGATGTCGGGGAAGGCGAGGTTTCTTTTTCACAGTTTTTGGAATTGTAAAACCTGGATTCTTTTACCAATGCCCCATGTGAGGCTTAGTTGACAGTCATGTTCAGACCAGATCTTCAGGTGCTCTAAATCAGCATAGGGCTACCAAAACCAATGCAGCTGGTGTAATTGGCATAGCTCCAATAAAGTCAATGGAGCTACACCAATTTACACTTGAAGATGATCTAGCCTGATGCCTGTATGTATGAAGCACGTAGAAATTGTTACACTATGTGCAATAAAAAATAAAGAAGCCACCTTCCACCACTTACATAAGATGGAATTGAAATCTATAAAACAAAAAAAAAAACCCACGACTTTTCACATACATCATCCAAAATTGTGTAATGCTTCTCCTCCTTCATCTGAATCATCTTATGGTTTAAAAATTCCCTAACTCACCCACTGCCTCCCCAAAATTATCCTTCCTATTGATCCTAACAGAAAGCTGTAGTTGGAAATTTTTATGTTTAGTAGATTTAAGATAAATATTAACTAATTCAAAATCCTAACTAAACAAAATAAAATGGGAGCCAAATAGAAGTATGTGGCACTCAGATCCTCCATCCATCTAGATAGTGCTAATTTATGATTTCCACACTGAAATGGAAATGAAGTCGTTTTCTGAGTAAAGCCTGGTCATATTTCTCTGCATCTGCAGGATGATCTGTCAGTAAAATGTTTCATGTCTCACTAAGTCAGCAGTCTACCAGTGACACCTTAATAGAAGACAAGCATATGTGATGAATTATTATTAAAGGAGCGTTAGTCACATCGTAACATCCCTAGGGACACTTAAGGACACTATTTTTATGGCATATTTGCCCATTTCTGCAACATTACTTCTATGTAAATAGGTTGAACAGAATCTGAATCAGAGCAGAAAGGCTCTTCCGACATCAGTGACACAACAATCATTTATCTATATTCATGCCAAATACCACAAGATGACAACACTCTGTGATAAGGACAAACTGTTATGCAGAATCACCTCCAGAAGTGCTGGAGAATATTAAAGATTCTATCTTACTGGCAGCTTTTCATCAAGGAGCTGGAGTGCACTAGGAATTGGAGGCTAATCCCCATTGTGTATCATAGGATATTATCATTTTCACACACTGTATCTGTCTTGCAGAATGGACTTGGAGAGTAACTACTGCTGAGATAAGCCTTTTCTGCAACATGTGCAATTAATTCTCCCTGTAAAAAGGGGGAAAGAAGCCTGACACTTAATAATGTTTAAGTACACCTAATCTATTTCTTTTCTGCTCCTAATGTTTCCTAAATATGAGGAAGAAAGAAGATTTGAAAGTACTTTCAGCTGTCTGTTCTTATTTAAATCATCCAGGGGTCTGTAATATTCCATCATAAAATGGCCAACATGAAATAATATCACAAATTATATTAGAATGTAGAGCAAGTGGGGAATTACTATAGAGATTAATTTAGAAGCTGATTTTCCTGCACAAAGGCCGCTATTCTCATCAAGCAGAAATTACCATGTTATTGACGTTTCAAGGACATGAAATATTATTCAATTTTGATTTTCATTATATATTTTGATTTAAATCAAAATTCCTCTTCCTCCTTCCACGTACTTAGTAAAAAGGATTTTTCCTCTAATTTTTTTTTTTTTTTCTTTTCAAGTTTCATCCTTCCTCCTTTAAAAAAGTTGGGATGCTAAGAGGGATGGGGGCTACCTTCAACAGGTATAAATTGGTGTAGCTAAACTCAAGTTAATTTACACCTGACCTGCTGAGGATCTGGCCCAAATGTGTTTCATAAAGAGGGTTCAAATACCTCAAAAGATCCAAGCAAATCTAACTTTTATTATAAGGCTTTAAAGTGTAATGGAGGCCACTGAAAAGGCACTCATCTCATATTCATCAAAACAGTATAGTAGGAGAAATTCATAGCCAAATTAGCAAACTGGCCATAACTGAAATCGAGCTACATTAATTATAGTGAAAAGAGCTAAGCTTGTAACCGTTAATTTTGCACTCCAAAGACATCTCCTCATTTGTAGTTTTAAACACTTGGTTTTGTATAGTTTGTGGACAAGGGGCTAGAAGATAAGTTTGATTTGCAAAGATAAAATAGGTACAACAGCCATCTTCGTTATCACTAGGGAATGATCCCAGAACCTCCCGTTCTAAAGCATGAACTTCTACAATTTGTGATAAAGGATTACGTTTCCCTAGCTGGTAGCTAAAGCAGACTCACATCCAGTCATTAGAAGGGGCAACACTTTCCTCAACAGCCGGGCAAAGAGGAAAATTCATCATCTGGACCTACATCTGCCCCGACATCCCTTCTGCATGCCCCCAAACTGATCATCTCTTCAGCACCGTCCCTCTTCCTTGATTATAGCAGTACAACTCACACAAATGAAGTTATACATGTACATAAATGTTTATGGCATAAAGCCCTTTGTGCTCACTTTTCAGACCTAGTGCAATTGTACCAATATAAGGAATAGTTTAAGTGCTAGCACAGACAATTTTGCTTTTATGTCACGAAAACATGCTTAGAGATGCCCTGTTTACACCAGTTTCAGTGCTTACACTTGTGACGTTCCCCTCTGCAATCTGGACTGTTGTATTGTTGTGTCACCCCAATCCTTCACTCCTGGAGCCCATTTTACCCTGCCCCGCTCTGTGAACCCTCATTCTTGGGTCAGCCCACGCACAGCCTATGGCAAGCACGCTGATCTCAACTAAGTGAGTGAGTACTTCTGGCTTCTTGGGATCATGCACTGGCATGACCCCAGCTAACACCACGAGTACCAGTTGCAACTCTAGGAACATCTTACTATGTTCAGTGCTGTCCACCGGAAGCTCATAGGTTCATCATAGCCCCTCCTCCTGCACTTAGGATCAGGTAAAAAACAGTGCCTGGTTCCATCCATGTCCTGAGTCATTGTGGTTCTTTGTGGATTGTTTCTCAATGACTGGGCCAGCCCTTTGTTCCTGGAATGCTGAGATGGGTTGTGCTATACAAGTCCTAATGAAGTGGGAATTGTCCTTCAGTTCTGTAGAGTTTTGCCTACATCTGTTTCAAGCCATGAGACACGTATTTGGGAATATTACATAGCGAAGCCTCATAACCATACACATGATGTTGCAACAAACATATTACTAGAACAAAGTACAGTATGCCATGAGCATTCAAAATACATTTCACATGACATACTTTGCATTAAACAATCCACAATTACACTATAAGGATACCATGAATGATTCACAATCACACAATAGGGGTGTACATGGGAGTGCAGCATGTCACAGCACTGTACTGAAAAATAGGTATTAAAACTGATAGTGTAGATTCACATTCTGTGTAACATCAGTGTCTGCCTGTGCAAAGACACAGGCAGGTCCACAATAAGGCAGCATGGTTCTTACCCGTCTGCCCCCATGAAGCCAATGATGGAAAGCAGCAGCTTTCCTTGCAGAGTTTCTCACATATTTGTGCCTATGGAATTGAAAATAGGTTCAGCCTCTGATGTCCATGTACCCCTTAAAAACTCCCACAAGAAGGGGTAGTTTGAGGAAACTTTGCTAAGGTTCATCCCACAGAATTCTTCTGCCCACCCACATATGCAGACTTCCTCGTCCTTATTAAAATGTGGTTTTGGAAAGAAAACTAGGACGATATTTTCTTAAGTGAAAAGCTGACATTACCTTACTTAAAAACTTTGGATGTGGCCACAGAGCTATCTTTGTCTTTGAAAAAATACCGTGTAAGGCAGCCTATCCTCAAAGCTTGTAGTTCAGACACTATCCTGGCTGATGTATTGACTACGAGGAAGGCAATCTTTTGATATAAATCAGGCCAAGAGCATATACCCAAAGGCTCAAATGGTTGAGGTCCAGGGTGGTACCACATCTTGAATAGCTGGGAGAAGGTGAGCAACTTCCTTGAGAAGCCTCTGAATCATGGGGTTGGGGAATGCCGAGCTCTCTTGGAAGGGAGAATGGACAGCAGAAATTGCCACAAAATGTACTTTCAGGGAACTCATAGAAAGGCTTAAGGATTTCATATGTAGGAGATACTCCAAAACCTCTTGGATCCTCACTTCTACAGGCTGTATTCCCTAGTTAGTGGATCACACCAAAAAATGTTTCTAATTCACCAAGTAAGTAGACCTCATTGATTTCTTTCTGCTACTGAGTAGAATCTCTTTAATTGCAAAGGACTTCTTGGTCTAGGCTCTCCAACCATGAGGCTGAGACAGTTGGTCTGCAAGGAGATTAGAAGCTGAGGTAGTTAAATGTAGAGGCTGAGAAGGGCTCATAGCTGTTGTTTCAGGAGTAGATCTCTTTAGATCTATGTTCTCTTTTAAAAAGAAATATAAATATTGCACTTTTCTTTAATATGTCCTTCACTGAGGCACAGTAAGCAGCATGTGTGTGAGGTCACTACTGGGGTGAGAAACCCCACATGACAGGCGATGTTTCAAGCCAAGAGAACACTGCATAACCTCTGGTGCTCAGCACCACGACTTAACTATAAAAACCTAAAATAAATTTAAAAAACCCTATGACTAAACTAACTACAGGTACTAACTGCTAGCACTTAACACTACTAGAGTCTCACTAATTATGATGCAGAAAAACAACTAAGGAGAAAGATCTGCATGAGGAACTCCAATTCAATTGCAGGTAGTAAGAAGAGGATGATGCTGCCTTAACACCTCCTCTGGAAGAGCGATGTGCACTGCCTCCAAAGGGTGCTGGTGTGTAATTCTCTGGCTCCAGTGTGCTGGGTGCGAAGACACCTGAGTGGAAATACTTCTGTACCCACTCCAAGAAGAACTGCCTGTATTCCAAGTCTTTCCTTTTATATCTATTAAGTGTCTTTCTTTTGAACATGACTTTGTCCTGAAAAACAACAATGATGGGAAATTATCTGTCGAGGTTTGAGTCTGTCATATGTTCTCTCTCTGAATTAAAAGGCATACCTTGGCATTAGCCACAAATAATACGGGAAGATACACTAATTTCCTTTTATTAGGAAGACCCACTTTCCTGATGACAAACTACATTATGAATAAACAAAACGGCTACAGTAATTGGATTTGTGGAATGATGGGATGTGAACTCACGTCGTATGATTGATCTGAGATTAACAGAATTTGTTACTTTAATTTTACATTTCAATCAACAGACCATAATTGTTGAAGAGTATTCGCAGCAAGTAGTGATTTACAAACTGCAAGAGAGTCAGTGAAGCCCCACAAAAGATGCAAGAAATGAATATGAAGTCTCCAAAGTCCAATGAGGTAACTAGACTCCACAATGAACAAGGTAGAAAGACCAACTAGTCAGGCACTGTCCCAGGACTCAGAAAACTGGGTGCAGTTCTTGACTCTGTCACAGACTTCTTATTGTCTTTGGGCAAGCCACTTAACTCTTCATCAAAATGGAGCTAATACTTCCCAAGCACTGCTCCTGGAAAGATAATTTAATCAGCTATCACAGGGAAGGATGTTTGTCACATTCTTCAGGTTGTTAATAGATGCCTTTTGCTGTCCGTGAACTGCAATCCCTGTACGGTTCCAGACAGTTGCTGGGCAGCTCAAGGAAAAAGCAGAGAGTAGCGCTACAGCTCTCAAGAGAGATGCCTGGAATACTGGAAACTCAGGGAAACTGCCTTCAAAGAGGTCACTCACCAAATCCTCCTCTTCCTCCCTCCACCCCTGGTGCCTACAAGAAGACAGCAGATTCCAGTATACAGTTCAACCAGATCTTCATTTTTAAGTATTTGGAAGGCACTGATATATCAGGCACTGACAATTATAAATATATATTTAAACATAAACAGACTTCATATTTTGGGAAGACATCAGAGTGGAGACTGTGAGGACTGGAAAGGCTACAGGTCACAAAATATTAGTTAAGGTGGCATAACCTACAAGGACCCTCTCCTACTGTCCTGTCTGTATGAAGATGGACAAACAAGACTTCTCGCTAAGAACCTGCTGATCAGTAGGAATAAGCTGAAAGTTGGGCAGATGTAAAATATGAAGGAGGCTTACTCCAGATGTAGGAGATGGGACTGAGCGATGAAGAGGCTGGAAAGGAACAAGTCGAATAAGCTACAGCTCACTATGCCAACAGAGGATAATTTTACAGTGACAACATTGTCAACGAGTTGATAATGTATGTTCTGAACTCATCTGATATTGTATTAGTGCTCCAGAATTGTACAGAAGTTTAATGTTCTTTGTATCCCATTCTGTCATTTAATTCAAGATGATAATTACCTAATACATCATTTCTTAATGTAGCCAAATCTGAAACAAAGAATATTCAACATCAGCAAATAAATTCAAATGATATGGTTAAAGGCACTTTTTAATCCTTGAGAAGTGCTACTTTTCTTTTCCCATACAATGTACAATTTAGTTAATGCTTTCCATTAATATATTTACTCTTAATTTGTGTGTAACACTTGTCATGGTTACAGAACCTTTTAGATCCTTTCAAGTGCACCCCTCAGATGACAGGACTGGCCTCTTGCACCTCTCTGAAAGGTAGAACCACTCTAGAAGTGGATCTCTGGGTGGCAGTACTCTTGTTAACCAACTATGGTAACATGACAGGCCCAACTGTGTTTGACATTTCTAAGCCCTGTTCCCCTAGACCAGGGGTGGGCAATAAATTTTGCACAGGGGCCACTCCACTAATTTTGGTAAGTCGCTGCGGGCCGCACCTTTCTACTAGATCAATGAAACCCCATTATGTTCTTTCCACAACAAAGTAATTGCACTTAAGAACAAGCAACTGAATACACGTTTCTCCAAAGCTTATCTTAGGAGGCAATTCCTATTGCAAGTCATTTTGTGAACACGTGTCAAATTTGTAACACCACAAATGCTAAACTTTTACTTACAAGTTGCAGTCAAGACTTCCCGAACTTCCTGCTTCTGGCCACGTGACCGGAAGCAGGAAATTCGGGGAGCCACTGGACGAAAAAGCTCCAATTGAAGGTAGCTTAAGCAGAGCTTGGGTTGACCTGCTTTCAAAGTGGTGGCCCATCCCGGCTCACTCGTAGCTACGCCCCTGCATGGAGGAAGATTCTATTAATTTCCTCAATTGCCGGGTATCATAATGGGCCGGACAGAAATGGTAGAGGGGCCGAATCTGGCCCACGGGCCATAGTTTGTCCACCCCTGCCCTAGATCCTGCTACAGCATTTGATTCAAATAACTCAAAAACAGCTTCTTCATAACCAAGATTTTTTTCACCCACAGGTATATAGAGGAAAGGCCTACAGAGATTTCCCAATACTTAAGCTTTCAGCTCCCCTTGCAAGCTATGGTGAGTTCCATTCAGCCCAGTTACCTCCATCTGTTGGCTGCAAGGGACAGCCTATTTGCTGCAGTTTCGCTTTTTGACTCATCTCCAGCTGCGGCTGACAACCCACTTAGCCTCCCTTCCTTTTTGAAAGTTGGGGTCCTTTAAGTATCCCCCTTTGAATCTAGTTTGCTTCCAACAGACAACCAATTAAATTTGAGACTTAGAAATCAATCCACGACTTACGTCCTGTGTCTTACTGTATAGCAGGTTATGTATAAGGAATGTAAGATTCTACAATACAACATATGCAATTATTCAGCTAACTAATAATGATAAAAGTAGACTTTTAAGGAATGATCATAAAGGGACTGAGTTAAAACTGAACTTCCAAACATAACTCTGGATTTCCTGACTTCTGAAAATTCCTTTCCCAGTCTTGAGAAATGGGACACTATCAACTTGAAAAAAAATCACATTTTGTTTGATTTATTTTAAAATGTCTGTTTATGAACAATACCTAGGATAACTGAAAATTAAAGAAGTTCGGTGAAAAATGCTTATTTTTTTTCCAGAGGTGGTGTTTTGAGTTTTTTGGTTTTGGTTTTGACACGCTGTTGCTTTCTCAAGATTTTGTTTGTAATCAGTTTCAATGCTCTCTCCTACAGCCAGCCAATCAGCTTTCTCATGCAATGACTGAGTTGCAAAATTGGGGGCTAAGGGCCCAATTCAGGAATACAGCCCTAATCAGGAAGGGAGGTTAAGCAGGTATTTAAAACACAGTCTAAGTACAACTGAAGCCAAAGGAACATCATAAGTTCTTCCCTCAATTCAGTCCTTAACTGATTTCTAAGGCAACCCTTGAAAACATGAACAGAGGAGCAGAAAAGCTCTCATCCTTCAAATTTTTAAAAAGGAATTGAAGACATACTATTTAAAGGGTGCTCCACCAAAAACTAGATTTTTTTTTATATTACTGCAATGCAATCTTAATATCACAATAATATCACTTGTGTTTGTTTTTTTAAACTCTACACTTCCTCTATAGTCTCCATATTATATATAAAGTTATATATATAAAGTTAAAAAGCAAAAAAACAAAAAACACTGCCACGCTATACAATACTGAAAAGTTGTATCAACAGAGTATTTTATTAGTATGGTGGTTGGTTGGTTGGTTGTTTTTTTCAAATTAAGGGAACATCCACTTTAATCAAAGAAAGCATATAGTTACGCATTGGATAGCTTCACTGCTTTGCAAGGCAGTACAAGGAAGAATCATTTACAACTCCCCAGAAAGCATGTACCCCTTTTCAAGATTTTTGGCATATGCTAACTAGTACATACAGTGCTGTATTGTTCCTTCACCAGTGATTAATGCCTCTTTGATATTGTGAGACAACTGTCAACACAGTCTTTTAAAACAAAGAATCACCATCCGGGGTGTCTGGGTAGCAGCCATTTCAAAGGCTGACAAGTGCCCAGAAAAGTAAAGTCATAAATCTTCATTAATCAGGCTGAATGATTAATATAGCCTAACCTGTCCATCCTACAGTAGATGCGAAACTATTTATTTAGTTTTTGTAACAGTTAGTGACCTTGTCAGGTAAAGTGAACTTCTCAGACCGAAGTGCACGTCCTGCTTACCAGATCCTCACGTAGTTGGGAAATGAGTTCATCTCTCTCCTTCAGCTGCAACTTCAGCACTGAGCATTCATCTTTCATTATGTCCTATAAAAACATCAAGAGAGATATTATAATAGGCTAGGACTTTTACTTTGCTCATGACAAGAAAAGGCAGATTCACAGAGTGTGAGATAATTACATCTGAGTAATGAAAGTCAGTTCTCCTCTGTCCTGTGTGATATTTTAACAACACATTTGAAATTGCAGTATAAACAAACGAATGCATCCAAAGTCATGTAGAACTGTGACTAGTTTCCTGAATAGAAGTCCATTTTTTTAGTGTCCGACTCTTTTAAGCCTTATATTGACGCTCCTATCACATATCTTAGCATAGTTTAGTAACAAATGGCCTTAAAATTCCTAAAGTTTTCTGTGAGCAAAACTATGAGAAATATCAGTTTGCATTACTGGGAGTTCTCAGTCTGACCGCAGATGAAGAAAGGAAGTACATCACATCAGGCATCCACAAAAAGAAAAGCAATTTTTCCAGCCACATACGCATGTACCATGACAGCAAAAACAGATACTGACACTAGTTGGCTAGAAGAAAAACACAGATTGTTCTTTCTTGATGGTGCTTGTCTAATAATATCTGAAAAAATTTGATGCTCATGCAACTGAAAATGTAAACACAGGCTATAGCCAAACTTGGATCAGTCAGGCCCTTCGCAACCTTTCCCCATAAAATTTTGTCAGTACATTTCCCAGGCCTAATTTGAGAAGGACAGTCATTCATACGTAGTTTGTGACAGTCATGTATCCAGAGGGGACTTTAATGACCCTAGGAAAAACTTGAGATGTATAACTATAAAGGCACACCCTCTCGGTGTAGATACGGGTTATACTCAAAAGTGTGTTTTTGCCAGTATCTCAACATCTACACTAGGACTTTGGCCAGCATAATATTGTTATAAAAATCACCCCTCAACCAACTTTACTATAGCAGCACAAGTTTTAAGTATAGATCTAGCCTCAGGGATCTAAGCAGAATATGAAGAAGTTAGATTTTCAGAAGTGCACCTAGATCTCTGTAAGTGTTCACGTGCTTATAATTCTAAACGAACACTCAAAACATGAATGTGGCATAACCGATGAGCGGAGAGTCTCATTTGTCAGAACTGGTTTCCTCAGTAAAATGTTCAACTACAATAAACACTTTTTAATGCAATTACAGTACCTAACTTTTGTTCTAAACAAATTAGAGAAGAAAAAATTATAAATGGGATGTAATACAAAATATTCACAGCTACAGTAGAAGTTATATCATTATAAGATTAAAAATAAAAGTCCTACATCCTGTGTACAGCTAGTCTAGATGCCAATGGAGTATTTTAGTGCTGTGGACTGTGTAATTTGGAAGGCCCAAGTTCACGAAAAGATCAAGATTTCTCCTTGCTGAGCTAAAGGAGAATTTAAGGAGGTCTCTGTAATAATTTATTATTTCTATCGACTCTTGTCTATTCAATAAGTTGTCTAGGAATGTTAGTTGAACAAATTAATGTAAAATACACAACTACCAAATACATCCCAACAACAGAAAATAAAAGCTTTAAATACACACTACATTATAAAGCAATGTTAGTTAAAAAAACCACACTTTTAAAATCTACAGCTGCAGAAGTCTAGGAAGTTATGGAATATAAATGCCTTTACCATTGTTTTATCTAAAGCGCCCTTATTTGAAATGGGGCCATTTTTTTTGAAGACTAGCTACAAAATGATGTCACATTTGTTCTTGAGTAGTCATGCCTCTCTTCCTATTTATACAAAGTCTAAGCACCTTATCTCCAGAGGGCATTACATTACTTCTTACAATCAGCTTCTCTTGTTAAATGAAAGGGTCAAAGGATTAAGAAGTGAAGGGAGTGAAGCAAGACAACAATCCCAAGGAACGACAAAGTCTTACTGAAATTTGTGAAAAACTATAGGATTTAACAGGCATAGACAATATAGTAAGAATGAAAGTACCAGTACAGTACATAGGTTGTGATATACAGTACCAGAGGAGCTCTACTGTGGCATTATGTGTGGCTCGGTGTTGGAAACTGTGCAGAAGCACACTGTGTTAATGATTTCCATTGTGTTCCAAGAGTTCCTAGGTAGATAGAACAGGTGAGACTGCTGCATTGCTCCTACAGAAAAAGCCATCTGGAGCCACACCACTCATCCAGCTAACTAGCATATTGCAATAATGGCCGATTCCTACGTGGCAGCGGAAAGTGGTAGTCTCCTTCCTGCGTCCCCTCAATAGCATGGCCATACCAGAAACAACCAGAATCTGGCCTCATGTCACTGCCTGCACTCTGTTATATTACCCAAGTCCCAAATCACCTATATTATATCCCATACAATTATTATGTAGGTTTGTTATAGTAATTGGACACAACACATGCAGACATAGCTTCACAACAGCCAAAGTTAGGATGAAGGATTTCTCTCTAAGGACATGCACCAGGACCACAATATTTTATTGTTTTGCTCTAGGGTATTTGTGCAGACACCATCTGTTCTAAAAAGGGATTGCATGAAGGGGAGGGTATGACACAGATGGATATTAGTGGCTTTTCTAGTTCTATCTTCTGTAATATGTAGACAGTAAATACTGTCAGAACCACAAATGTTACTGGGGACACCTAAGATATAATCCAACATGAAGACAGGAAAAGGAGGAAAACATCACACAAGAATAAAGCAACACCATGGAGGAGGAAGCAAAGACAGGACAAGATGGGCCAGTGAGGTCACATGCAAGAAACTGAAAAAAGATTTCTTTGCAAGAATTGTGGGAAAGAGACATCTTTGCCAAAGTATAATAGTGATGCACCAGAGTTATTGGATTTGTATGTGTTAACCTAGAAAGTAAAGAGTAACAAACACCAGATAGCCTGAGGTCAGAAAGCAGTCACACCTTTAACCTGTGCAATGCTTGGAGCAACTCACATTATTGCATATTGTCAGATGGCAGGTGAAACTGGTGCAAGGTCTTTACATTCAAGACATAGCTATTGTTAAGAAAGCCTTTTAAGGTGAAGAAGAACACGAAGCCATGGGCTAATGGGGACTTATCTTAAATGATGAACTGGAAAGAACCAGTAGTTCCCCACATATGTCACAACAGATCTGAAGAGGAGATTCTGCTTTTCAGCAGAGGTTACCATTGCTACTCTGAGTTCAGATGAAGTACTGAGATTTGGGAAAAATTTCCTTCTAGAATAGGCAGTTTTTGCATACCTTGTGACTCCACGCTGTTTCTTTACTATTTGCACCTTCCCAGTAAATCTTTTAGCCACACATTTGTGAAGTTTTTAGAAGAATAAAGTAGTTTATATCCATTTTATGGATTTTAAACACATATGTTTCCCACACCTAACATCATGTGATAATGTTTGCCAAGGAAATTTGAATAATACATTGATATCAAAGTATATCTGAGTTCAAGTACTACGCACAGCCAAAACAGACATATTTCAAGTCTTTGAGCTAGTTAATACAAATTCTGATCATGTAGCTTTCACCATTCCAGTTTATCACATCAACACCTTTTTTAAATAAAGTTAGTTCTTGTGTAAACCCCACAAGAAGTGCGTTTGTATATTTACAATAGAAAAAGAATTTTATTCATCCCTTTATTGAGGCCCATCTCTACGTGCCTATTAGTAAGCTCTCTGTACACAGAACTGTTCAAGCGTACGTTTTAATCCAATATAGTAACAATAAAACATGAAAGTTTGATTTCTCCTGACAAGTTGTTGGGTTTTTTTTTATCTCATGGTTTCTGACTTAAAAGGATGAGATTATGCTCTGTATACAGTACAGTAAACATGTCAATGGGAATGTTGTTTCAAATGGCTGAAAGCATTTTTTAAAAAGACGAATCAGACTACATTTAATTTTTCAATCAACGAATAAATGATTACTAAAATAAATGAGGTCACAGTGTAGAGGAGACAGCATGGTTAGATAAGTGAAATACTTACAGGATATAGCAATGGCCATACTGGGTCAGACCAATGGTCCATCTAGCCCTGCATCCTGTCTTCGGACAATGGCTGGTGCCCGACGCTTTGGTGGCAACAAACAGAACAGGACAGTTATCAAGTGATCTATCTCCTCATCTAGTCCCAGCTTCTAGCTGTCAAGCACCTGACTATCTTGGCTAATAGCCATTGATGGAGTTATACTCCATATATTTATCTAATTCTTTTTTGAACCTATTTATACTTTTGGTTGTCACAACATCCGTTGGCAACTAGTTCCACAGGTTGACTATTCATCATGTAAAGAAAGTATTTCCTTCACACAGTGTAACATGCCTTCAAATGATGAGCTTCTCTTCAAGGAATAGTTTAAAAAGAATTATTGGGACTGTAAATTTTGACTTTTTACTTTTAAAAATTAGTTGTCAGGTGCATTTTATGAGAATGGATGGAATACTATACATTATATCTGTCAGATTTGCTTCTTTTTTTTTTTTTTTTTTTGCTTTAACATTAGAAGCAGAATTCCAGCTCTTACCTTGTGTTTTCATTTTGGATCTATGCTATTTCTTGAGAAATGTGTACCTTATTGAACACCTGTGGAATAATGACATCCTTTTCCTGTTTTTAATTTCTAAGATTGACTCTGATCACTATACATCAATGTTAGCATTTTCCTGTTTCAGTCTAATACTGCCCATCTGGGAAACTGTTAAACATAGTAATAAACCTGCTTTTCATTAAATCAGTTAACAGGATGACAAATTGTACTGCATGTGTGAAGACAGATGCAGCAAGTTATGTGTATGTGCCAACAAGCATAATCATTTACATTTGATAAATTTATTTTATACCTCTGCATACTTAGGAACAAACAGGCATATTGTGCTTACTGTAATCACAAAGCACCATAAACCAACCCAACCTTGTGTCAAGGAACATGAATTTATTGCAATTGGTCTTTGATGCACAACAGTATATGCTGCCAAGACAGCACTATCAGATTAGAATAAAATAAAAGTCATCTGATAAATATTTTGAATTTAAATTGCTAAAAAAGGTTTAACCACTTGGTCTAACTTCTACTTCACCCATTATTGAAAACATTTTAAAGAGAGAAACACTAAAAGGATTACAAGAATGAAGTGAGTAGATTCACTGTATGACTTCCCCAGGAGGCCCCAATCTTGCAATAACTACACACGCTTCATTTTACTACCATGAGTATGTTCTGCTATATTGAGACTACTCGTGATAATATATTTAAGCATGTATGTAGGTTTGTGTTCGCAGGATCATGCCCTTAGTAAGTTAGGGAATAGGTTAACTGTCTGTATGGGGAACATGGAAGAGCACTGTTCCTTCCCTGAGAAGTTATGCAGCCCACAAGCTAGGAAGGGAGAATTCCAACTTAGGCTCATTAGAGCAGGCAAGCGGTAGTAGAATGGTGATGGCTGCGGAAAGAGAAAAAGGCCGTTTCTTTCTCTTCTTCCTGCTGAGGAAGAAACTGGAGTTGGGAGGTTCTGAGAACAGGCCCAGACCAGAGACAAAGGAACAACAGTGAAGTTGACCACCTTGCTTCATTAGAAAGAATATCTTTCAGGTTGAGCCTAAGTCACAGAGGTTTCATTTGACTGGGCTAAAGAAAGCCTAGCATGTTTTGCTTTACATTGCTGCTACTAACATGAACTTAGCAGAGAGATGCTGTGATCACATCATTTATTTTAGGTACCAGCTAGAAAAATTAATCGGTCCTTACTTTAAAGCCAGAAATGAAAAAAAATCCTACAGCAGAGACCTTTGCCTAAAAGAAACACAGCTGATCACCTTTTCTAAGACTATGGCTACACTACAGAGCTTATGGCAGCGCAGTGTGACAGGTGCAGCTGTGCCACTGTACCACTGCTAGTATAGATGCTCTAAACTCTAATAGCTCTAAACTATGTTCTAATTATTTCAGCTCCTGCAAGCAGCCACAGCTGTGGGGGGGTGTGGGGGGAAGACCGGCACTTAGGTCACCATAACTTAAGTCACTCGGAGGGCAGTTCATTCACACCCCTGAGCAACATATCTTAGAGTGACCTAAGCTGTAGTGTGTACATAGCCTAACCATCAAGCTATGATCACACACCACACCTATAAATAAAGGGCCTAATATTTCATTCTTTGCACACGATGTCTATCGCCAGTGGGTGTTTTGGGTTGAAAGAATCTTATCCTAAAATAATAGAAAAGGATAGTAAACTTACAAAACTCAGTCCACTCTTATATATGGACTCTGTTTTCCGAGGCATATCAGGTAGGTACTTTACATCTCATATGTTTTTTAGGAGTGCAAACAAAGCATTCAAACATCACACTGATAGCATTTCATTTAAAATACGATGATGGATTTTTATTTAGATTGAGGTATTTATTCATTCCGTCTAAGAATTTATTTAACCAGAGGAATCTAGGCCAGTTGAATCCATTCTCTCTTTCTCAGTCCTAAAATTCTACTCATTCTACTGTAAGGTTTACGTATTCACTATGAGCACGTGAATTGTGTTAAACATTTATTAGTTTAGAACTAAATGAACACTGTTTCCTCCATCACAGCAACCCAGTTGTCACTGAACTATGAAATACAGACTCAGCAAACTAATTTTTGCTACAGCTGGGTACTCTACCTGCAGCAGTGACAGTAAAGAGCAGGGAGCTCAAAATAATGCAGCTTGAGTAATGTGTTGAGAGAAGAAAATGAAGTCCATATTTTTAAATGAGAAAAAAAGCATAATAGGCTTTTGATAAACGTAAGTGAAATGAGTTCCTGAAAAATGAACTGCTCTTTATATATTATATATTAAAAATATATAATACTTTATATTATATATTAAAAATGATATTAATTCGATTAGCCTTTTTATGTATTAAAAATAAGCAAAAGAACCTGACACTTCAGAGACTTGGCATTTTCCTGTCTAGTCAGATTGTTGGAAAATAGAAAAATATGTCATTGGTACAAGTGTGAAATTTTTTTAAAAAGAAATGGGGGCAGAAGGGGGAAACAGAGCTTACTAAGTAATTGATTACTGTATAGAGCACCTTTCATACCAAAGAAACACCCAAAAAAGCATTGCATACTTCACACAGCAATCATTTTACCCACCCCTGGAATGCAGCCACCTCTTCAGTGATATGTGGCAGCTATTTAATGTTGTAACAAACTTATATAGAGTCTGTAATGTATGTGTGCCCCAAGGTCATTTTTGAGTAATTGCATACCAACAGAGGATGCTCAAGCAACAATGGCAAATGTCACAAAAAACAAGCTGTTTCCGAAAGTTTGGTGATCAGGAAGTCAAAGCTGGTCAACAGGATGAGGCCCGTTGACAGTCAAGAAAGAGAGAATCTGTCCAGCAACAGTAGTCACCCCAAGGCTTGTAACTAGCCACTGGAGGGCAAAAAGTTCCCTCACAGGCATGGGACTTGCTGGTTGGACAGTAGCCAAAATGTCACAATTGGTTTAAGCAAGCAATATGCTGGGGTAGAGAGATATATAAGGTTGTCAGGAGAGAGACAAATTGGACGAGCCACGCATCACAAGGAGTGCACCAGAATCGCATCGCAAAGATGGCCTGATCAACCATCATTGCCTCTCCCCAGCTCGCTGCTCAAGAAAGCATAGGGCATTAGAGCTGGTAATCAGGGTGTGAATGCAATAGAGGTTGCACCTGGAAGAAAACCAGTAACCAGGGTGTGAATGCGATAGAGATTCCACCTGGAAGAAAACCCAGGGACGTACCATACAGTGTAAGGAAATTTGGCCATAAAATTTTGTTTTTGTTGCAACTGAGTTCATCCATCTATGTGGTAAGTATTAATCAAATGTCCTTTAATTGTAAGTAAGTCTTTACAGTATCTGTTTAGTGTATTTGTGTTAGTATGATTAGTTGTTTAAATCATGAGTTTTAAGTGTTAAGTTTTAAGTTTAAGGAATTGTAAAAGGATAAGGGGAGACAACTTGTGATAGAGAGAAAACCCTCAATAAATAGTGGTTTTGAATTGAACAGAGAATGTGTCTCATTGTACAAATGAATGATGAATGATAGATTTATGAGCCGTTGACCAAGTCTTGGACTAAGACAGGTTTCAGCTGCCCTCATCCATCCACAAGTTGGTTGGGTGAATAGCAAGGGGGGCCTGTCTGAACCTAGTGACTCAACGGACAGGCAGAGTGACTGCAGCCACAAGGCTACCCTTTCCCCTTCCCTAACTCATGAGCCTTTGTAGCTCTGTTGCTCAATAGAGCTCCTGTGACTTCAAAGGATTCCCTCTCTGTCTGTCTGCCTTTCCTCCCCCCTCCCGCTAAATAAGCGTTCCATTATCGGATTCATTCACCCCATCAGTACCACGGGCTGAACAGAAACGGTGCGGACCCCTCAATCAGTCAAACCTAAGTAAGTTGTATGACTGTATGTGTGTGTTTTGAGAAATTGATCCCTTTAGGAAAATCCAACTGTCTCAAGCAAAGGATAAAAAGAAAAAGAAAAAAAACCCACAGTAAGCCATAAAACTGTCACCGGGCCGTAAACGGAAGTGGACCTGATAAGAAATCCTTCCTCCCTCCTTCGCCCTCTCTTCTCCAGCCCCCCAGTCTGAAGTAAGGAATGCAAACAAACCAAGACAGGAGTTTTTTAACCCCTTGTCACCACATTTAATACCTCAAAGCAGCATTACAAAACAATTTAGTTTGGAAATGGGGGCAGGGGGGAAAGGTCTGACAAGCGAAATTTCTTAAATGACACATTTTACATTAATTTTAACTCAAACTAATTCAAATGTATACAAATGTTCACAAAATTAAATTTTATGCCCCAATTTGGAGAGGATGTGTGAAAACCAATGGCAAAACTCCTATCAACTTCAATAGAACCAGGATTTCAACCATTGTATTTTTCACAGAATCACAGAAATCTGTGTTACTCTAGACTCTCTGCAATTTACGTATGATATTCCTCCGACTCCTAAATATGGGACTACAGCTAGCGGCTCTTAAGGTTTCAGAGAAAAGATTGAGAAATGTGAACTCTAAAGTCTCAAAAAACAGAAGCTCAAGAAAAAAGAATCTCAAATTTATTACTTTTTACAATCTCTTTATTCTTAGGTAAAGCTTACAATTTTTTTTAACACATGCTCGTGTATTTTTTTCAGAATTTTTATCTCAGAATTTTAGTAAAAAATTTTTTTTGGATTTAAGCAACCTGCAGCATTGGCAACATTAGCACAATGTTGTATCAGTTGCCTGAAAGTGAAACTGACTAGAAGCACAGTTGAAATAATCTAGCCTATTTTCTTTTTCCCAAGCAGTCTGTACCACAAACATTGAGGTAGTAAATTACACTAAATACATTAAAAAGTTTATTAGGTAAATTAGAAGCAAATGGAGAGAAAAATTAGACTTCTAGTTATAATAATTTAATGTGTTAAACAGGTAAAGAAATTGATTTTTCAGAAACATCACTGTAATTTGACAGTACCCACTTAAGAAAGACATTTTATAATGCAATTAGGGTACTGATACCCTAGTAGTCATTAAAAAAGGCTCTACATTTCAACTGTTATCGCGCAGTGCTATGTATCAGAAATACTGCAGTATTTCTGAATACTCAATACAAAAAACTGTGGTATCCGAGAAACAAGTCTGCAGCAGTAATGGTTGATAAATGTAGGCTTTTAGTGTTAATTACTCTATACTTATCTTTGAAGAAGCATATTTATATGGTGTAACTATTGGCTTTACTTTTTGTTTTTAAAACACTGCATTTCTCCTTGCACAGTAGTGTATTGATGTCCCATCTCTAGCGAAAGATTTTAGTATACCACAGTATACAATGGCATACCTTAAACCCCAGAACACTTTCATCTTTTTTTTTTAAAGCCCAGAAGGGGCTAGATTATGATTATCCACTCTGGCCTTCTGTACAGCACTAGCAATATACTATACATATAGCAATATAAACTATACAATAAACAGTAGCAGAAACCCATGGAATGTTTTGGCTTGTGCTACTGTGCTGTATTTCTAACTTAGTGATTTCATTGCAAGCCTTGGGATATTTGGTGTTTTTCTTAAAGCCCAGCACCTAGGATCAATTCTCTTATCCTTCTAACTAAGTTTCCTCGTTGTAGAGAAAAGTTTGAAAATGTGAATACTACAAGATTAATCACCAAAAGGCAAATGTACATGTATATCTACATCTAGATACAGATATATTATTTTTAAGCCCATCTAATAATTTTTTCAGAGCCTGTTTCTGATTTTGAATGTTTGGGGATAGCTATTGAGAAAGCAAAGGGGTAATCAAACTTTTAGATCCCCAAAAGTTATAAGAATTTGGCCTACTAGACAGCATTCCAAGCAAACAAGAAAAGGGAAACAATCCAGGCAGGAACTCCCTGAAAATGCCAGATATCACTTGATAAGCGAAGAAGCCTATTACAAGGAAGGGGGGCCTGTACATACAAGAACTTTGCATAATTGGGAGAATGCTCTTAAGATCCAAAATCCAAACCTTTAGAAGTTTGTTGGTTCCCAAGACACATCATTCTTGATGCAGTATCCTCTTGAAAACATGCAGTAATATTCCAGTAATAAATACTAGCAGAAACAGTGAGTATGTATCCACAAGGTAGCATTAAATACATCTTAGTGCAGCTCTCGGATAGAAATGACAAGCGCATTAAGGTTTGTAATACAAGGCACTGGTTGTCTGCCATGCAGTTAAGCATATGCTTAGAAGGACCATGGTGCTGTAAAATTCCTAGATTTATGTAAACTGGGAGTTTCTTAATTAAAAAGGATTACTAATATATTTAATTCAGTATACAATTCAGCTTATACTTACTCTAATCTTTCTATAAAAGGAAAACTGTTAATGTTAATGCAATGTATAAGGAAAAGGAAATGGCATTTAAACAGTACATAACACAACAGTGGGCATTTTGACACTCTATCGAAGGGTTCACCAATTATGTATGAATTTTTATCCTAAATTTATCTAAACCCTTCACTTGGAATGTTGAACAACAAATCTCAAGATTTCTTGCCAATACCTCATGGCATTGAGGAGGCCAAAATTCACAGACTCTTCCCCCTCTATCTTCAAACATACTGGTACTTCTGGTTTTGGTGGGAAGAGTGGTGTGATGGACAAACCATATACCTTTTGAAATAGTTAAAAATATAACTAATTTAAAGTCAAGTTCCATTTCAATTTGGAGGTTTAGACAAAGAGTTCATGTTGCTTGTTATATTATTTATATCACTTCACTCATCAGTAGCATATATACTGGTCACCTTTAAAGGCTTAAAGTTACTTTATTTTGCTAAGAGTGATTCTGATTTCACTTGTTTTGTTTCAATAACTGTGAGAGAGTTATGCTTGAATTTTACTTGCCTGAATGAGATCAATATCAGATCCTAGCGCTAAAGAACTTTTTGTAAGTGGCAACTGATTCTGGGTGCCTCTATTTTTAGGTGTCCAACTTGAGAGAATTTGTTCCTGATTTTCAGAGGTGCAAAAGCACTGACTTCAACTGCAATTGTGGAAATTCTTCAGCACATATGAAAATTAAGCCATGGGTATTTTAAACTGGGCAACCAAAATTTTATCTTAATTAAATGTATGTGACTGTGTGCAGTATTCTAGGCATTCCCTATTACTATACATAATTAAAATCAATTTATGTATTCAGGTAACACTGTCTATTTAAGGCAAATCTTGGTGAGGTTTCTTTAAGGATGAGCACTTTAATCTATTTGGAGGAAAGGAGGGTCCTCTGAATCTTTTATTGAAGTGGGTAGAACAAAAGTTTCCATGTTACCACTCCTCCTTTTTCCAGACATATGGTTGTTTGAACAAATCCATCGATTGCCCACATTTAAACATATTGCTAATGAGTTATGCCCACACAGCAAGGTGAAAATTTACCCAACAGTAATAAGCTACATTTCATCAGCCAACTGTCAGAATTAATTGAATATAACAACCACATGTACAAGGAGGGGTAGAGAACTGTTAAATTATACATTTGTAAGCATATAATTATGCAATAAACACACTATACTATGCACAGAATATTCCACTTAAGGTAAAAAACATTAGTTTTGGATAATGAATGCACACATTTATAGGCAGTGTACATTAACAACAAAGTATATGAGCTGAGTTTCTTACAGGTGAAAAATCCTGACTAAATAACTAAAATGTGACGAATAAGTTCATATCTATTGTTTACCTCCTTAGAGATGAATACTGGGGTTTCAAGTGTGTGGGACCTGGTGGCCTATGATATAAATAAGATGAGACTAGATGATCTGGTAGTGCCTTCTGGTCTTAAATGCTATGACTATGAAATGAATAATACTAACAATTAGATCTTAAACCTATTCCCAATTTATCAAAGCATTTAAAGATATGTTTAATTTAGAGCATAGGATTCCATTGGCTTCAATGAAAACTAAGCACATTTCAAAATGTTTTGCTGATTAAAGATTTTTTCTTGAATTGGGACATTAGACATCATCTATGAGGCAGGGAATGAAAGTCAATCTATGCTCGTAAAGCTGTGAAAAGTGACAGCACTCTTTAAATTACAATGATTAATACAAAATTTCACGCAACTATATTTGCCTTCTGACTGTAGTGTTAGTTTTGCTGAACCTATATCATCATCTCCCATTTAGGACATTACTTTATAAATATAAAACATGTTCAATGAATCAGAATTTGTTAAGTCGATAAGTCATGGATGATTTTAAGGATCTATTACAGTTTGAGAGAAACATAGCTGAAACATGGCCTGAACCTACAAGCTGCCGCTGCTGCCCACCCCCCCCAAATATGCAAAAACATGCTATTGAGATTCCTGGTTTGGAATCCTGAGAGTTAACCAATATGTATTCATGACACTGTTTAAGGAGATCTAAATGAGTTAGTGTGGGAAATAGCATTTTCTTGTGGCTTCACAAGACAAGAAGATTTCTATTCCAAAGGTACAAATGGCTGAACCATATATACATGTCTTAAATGTTGTCATGAACAGTAACACCTTCCAACAAAATTAGCAATCATACAACGTCAGATGTCAAGACTAGGAAACACCACATACTTATGGCTTACTGCTCATAGCTGACTTGACACAAATATTGGTTGGAAGTGTTCCCAGGACCCCTAGTACATATGGTTTGGGAGTGTGAAGTGGTGAAATTGTTCTAGCACAATGTATCAAAAAGAATTAATTTCTCTTTAAATGATGATATAACCTGACAGATCGCAACTTGTATCTTGGGCAATAGATCAAAACTATATCAACTCTCTCCCACTAAATGTGTGTGGTTACTTAAAGCAACCTTGTTGGTGAGGAAAACCACCCCAAAAACTCTTCCAATCATCTTGAAAAGACAGAATGACTCTCAGAGGGCAAAACTCTCTGATATACTTTTTATTCAAATGTTGTAGTGTGAGTATGACAATGTTTCTTGAAGTTATGTGGTATATTGAACATAATTTACCTGTCATGACATTTAGCTTCCTGGCATCTGACAAAGTGGGTTAAATCCCACGAAAGCTTATGCCTGAAAAAAAAATATGTTAGTCTTTAACTCTAGTTGTTTTTGCTGTATACAGACTAACATGGCTACCCTTCTGGAACTTTTTACTTGTCACATTAATTTCTTTTTGGACATTCATGTTGTGCGTTACTGGATATGACTTAATCCAAATCTATGTTAAACCAAATCAAGTGAGTGAAAAATATACTGGGCATAATACTGTTTTCACATACACCAGTTTAATTCTATTCATGTCTGGAAAATAACCCTAGATTTACACATTAGT
Source organism: Mesoclemmys tuberculata (assembly GCA_007922155.1). Taxonomy (NCBI): domain Eukaryota; kingdom Metazoa; phylum Chordata; order Testudines; family Chelidae; genus Mesoclemmys; species Mesoclemmys tuberculata. The sequence continues at coordinate 24,514,104 of ML675617.1, read as the reverse complement.
AAATCAGATGAGAAAGAGGCCCATTATATCTAAATATAATGAAAGAAAGTGGAGTAAACTAGTCCATCTTACTTTTATTTGATCAAGGAGGCGATGGTGGTGCTGGCATATATGCTTAAATAGTATAATCTCTAACTCACTGCAGCTCAAATGCCATATCCTCAGACATATTTTACATTGACAACTGAGTTATCCTATAAGGATATACTGCAGAACAGTTTTAGGTTAAGATGTTTCAAAACATTTTGTCACATTTTCAATAAGACTGGCAGGTTTATAACCCATTTAATTTCCTTCTCATATTTGCTACTTAAATATTAGGATGTCAATATGTGTTTGATAGTCACATGCAGACCTTCCAGTACATTTGCACCATATTGTGAACACATGGCATATTCATCTATCAATAATACAATTTAACATACACAACTTTCACACCTCCCAGTTCATACAAGATTCTTGAGGTTTCATTCTTAGGATTTTAGAGTCTTCCTGGATAATCTAGAGAAGGTGTTCAAATGTCTGAAGAGTTGATTCAGAACCACATTTAACGTATTTTGCTCTAAGTACAAGAGTGTAAAAACAAGTGCTAAACCATATTCTGCTCTTCATTATAATCAAATAATGGAGTTACTTTGGCTTTGTACAGGTGTATGTAAAAGCAAGAGTGGGCCCACTATCTTCAGTATGCCCACTTTCATGATATCTTATTTTATGCTCTCCATAAAACAAACGTTTTCTTTTTCCTCTTCAGATGTTTCCATCTCTGCCCCTTCCAGAAACTTCCAGTGCAATAGAGCATAGATTTAAGTGGTGATGAAAGATATTTTTGGGTGGGTTTCCTGAAGAGAAATCTATGAACTTTCCATGTCATTTCTTCAAGTATTCACATACAGAGACACAAAGCAATTGATACCTGGGTAGACTCCACTTTCGGTCTTTAAGGTTCATGAATTGCATTCTCCATTATATAGTGACCTTACAAGCAAATGTATTTTTCATTTGAAAATAAACCTTTGCTAAACTAATGTGATACTTCGCTGACACTTTTCGTGCAGCTACATCAATCTCTAAATACCATGGATTTAGGATAAATGTACACAATCCATTTGCTATACTGCCATTAAGAAGATCACTGCAGCAGAAAAGAAGGGTGCACCTTAAAGGGTTTTTAATATGAAAATTCATCTGTTTTGGTCAGATAACCTAGATATAATCAAAACTCAGGTTTAAGAAGTTATAGTTATGTTGCTGTGGAAAGACCTCCAACAGTAACACAGTATGTCAAAGTCTCTCAATGTGAAGAGAGACATTAATTTACATAATTAGTTTTTAGAGAACATATTTTAAACCTACCTAGTTTGAACACACAGCAATCCTGTACTAGAAATTTAATGCAAACTATATTTTAAAATTTGTTGGTTTTCTAGAATTGCACTTACATTATTCCATTTTGTAAGATTCTACAAGTTTGAGACACGCTTGTGAAATGAAGCCTTCGTCACTCTATTTGCATGATTTGTAAGTGAATATTTTGCAAATGTTTGGAACAGACATATTCAAGACTAGAGCTGGTTGACAATTTTTCGTAAAAAGATCTTTTTCATTAGAATATGCCAATTAACTAAAACCAACACTTTTGGGAAAATATCAGTTTCTTAGGAAGGGCTCTCAGGTCCAGGATGGAATTTCTGGTCAAAAGCAGAGAAAGAGATCCCAGAACAGTCAATAGCCTGGCAATTAAGACACCTAAGATTTGGAACTGAGATGTCAATCTGCGTCTCCCACATCCTATTTTAATGCCCTATCGAGGGCTACAGAGTAAATCACTTCCTGTCCAATTAATAATTATTTATGCAAAGTGGAACAACTTAAACTGAAGTGATAGAAAGTGCCAGCCCAGAATGCCAAATAGCATGGTGTTTATGGCACTTACTTGGCACACAAGATGCACAAGTTTAAATCCTGTTCTCAATCAGGGATTTGAACCTGGCCTACATCCCAGATGAGTGATCTAACCATTGATCTACTGACTACTGGGGAGGAAGGGGGGGAGGGGAGCTCTCCCTGAATAAAACTTTTAAAAAGTCCCAATGTCATCCCAATGTGAAACAAAAGCTAGAATGTTCTCTCAAAACTAAATTATTCTTTTCAAGTCCCCAAATTACAGTCACAAAGGAGTAATTCAGCAGCCACATCTACCAAGGTGAAGGCACTGGCACTGATGTACTATGTTATATAAATTATGCTTGTGTCCTGGCACCTTGTATATTAATATTCACATTTCCCAATGTGTATTGGAAATAGGCCTTTTGTCTGACAACCTAATAACTTTAAAGTAATTTGAAATCAATGGAGATAAACCAGAGATTACTTTGACCCCGTCTCAGTCCTGAGACAGCATTGTAACTATATCTCTTGGACTTAAGTTACAGAAAGCCAAACGTTTATATAAGACTTCTTAAGGTTGAGAGCAGTGTAAGCATCTTTCCTTAGTTATACAAGAGGGGAACTGATGAGCTGATATTTAACAATAGTAATGCTTTTGGTAAAAATGATAACTCAAGTTTACTTTATTTAAGATACTAGAACAATAGAAAACCAGCTGGTTGCACTTTAAAGGTTCATATGAACCCTCTTCTATTAACATTTGTCAATCTAGCCTTGTCTCTGTATTTATAGAGCACTAATTAACACAGAGGATTCTCAGAGCATGGGTTTGTAATCCCTTTCCTTAATTTTTTCTTTGAGTGTGAATGAACACAGAAATGTCTGCAGAAATGTCGGCAGATAAGTCTGCTCAATGGTCTGTGGGAATGTTGGATGGGATGGGAACTGAGTTACTGCAGAGAATTCTCTTTTGGGTGCTGGCTGGTGAGTCTTGCCCACATGCTCAGGGTTTAGCTGATCGCCATATTTGGGGTCGGGAAGGAATTTTCCTCCGGGGCAGATTGGCAGGGGCCCAGGAAGTTTTTCGCCTTCCTCTGCAGCATGGGGCATGCGTCGCTTGCTGGTGTATTCCCTGCAGCTTGAGGTCTTCAAATCTCACTTTTGAGGATTTCAATAACTCAGTCATGGGTTCGGGGTTGTTATAAATGTGTATGGGTAGGGTTTTGTGGCCTGCCTTGTGCAGGAGATCAGACTGGATGATCATGTTGGTCCCTTCTGACCTATGAGTCTATGTTTCTATGTTTTTTTATGTCAAGTGAAACTCAGTCAAAACTCCTCTGAGTGTGACCCTTATTAACAAAGTTTCACTCAGCTCCAGTTACTAGAACATTAGAGAGTTATAATTTTATTGAATTATTCTATGCAATAGATGCATTTATTATTTAATGGATAAATCTTTTTACCCTAACACAATAGGCTACCTGTATATGTTCTTATATCTCCCTCCCTTCATCTCGGAAACTGAGCATCTCTCCTTATCCCTATCTAATTTTCAAGAAAAATATTTCATTTACAGCAGACCTCTCAATGTCTTCTATTTTTAGCCCAAAAGAGAGAAGAAAATCCTTTTACTCGGAGATAATTGTCCATTTTTCAGCCCAAGAAGTCTATTCTGACAGAACCGAGAAAAGGTCCAGCCAATGGACTTTGGTGAGAGTGGCTAGATTAATGAGCTCATTATAATTCATTAAAGAGTGATGTGGGGATGACTGCCTACTTTAATTAGTTTTATTACCATAGGAAATTGTTTCATATGCCAAGCTCATCACCAGGCATGCCTGGAAAACATTAGAATAGTAATCAGACTGGATATGAGGAACCTTTCATTAGTCAGTATGGCTAAAGGCACTTATAATGAATAAGGAAGGCATTAAAAAGATGGACATGACAGTGTCTAGCATAAAATAATTTATCATGGCTAATAATTCTGTGATGAAAAGTGCAATGATGGTCTTAAGTAAAGACTTTAGTACAACAGCAGTGTTGATATGGTGCACAGTGTACTATTCCTGTAATTATGGAAAATTCTGACAGTAATAGATTTGGAAGGTTTAACAGGTCAGGTTTACCCAGATAAATCCTAATGCCAATTATCCATGACTCACCTATTCAAATGAAAACATTAATTAGTAACTGGAACTTCTACAGAAATAACAGCTCCTTTTAAAAGCGACAAAACTATCCACACAAACAGTTGCATCAGGCTTTCTGTAAAACTCTGAAGAATCAAAAGTGAGATTTGAAAAGAAGTATTTTAGGAAGAAAACTATAATTTGTTTTAAAATTTCAAATGTATGAGGAGGCATGCTTTCAGACTCTTATGGAAATCAGGGGCATTAAAAGTAACCTTGTAATGTGACTGATGCGTTTTAAATAGCAGAGAGAGAAAAATTAACCTATTTTTTTTCTTTTGAAATAGTGTTGAACAGGAATTATGTAACAAATGAAAATAGGGTTCTAGCTGCCAGAAGATAAAACCTACTTAGTAAAGGGAACAAAGCTTATCAAATTATAGCTTGAACAAACTCTGAACAGAAAGACAAAAAGTGATTAAAATAAACAGGAAGAAATGTTCTCTCTTGTTCATCCACAAACCAAAAAAATTCTCTTCCTCTTCAGAGATTTTTATATTAAATTGATTATTAGTACTTGAGTAAAAATGCAAGATAATCTATTCTTCCTATAAATAAAATTGTGAGCCAGGGGCAAGAAAGGAAAGGTTGAAGCTGTTTTAATCTAGAAAAAACAAAAAGGGGAAAAAATAATTGTTTAATACATTGAGGGGCTATTTAAAAAAGCAGCAAACTAGTCCTTAAAATTAATTATATGTTATTCAAAGGCAATTAAAAATGTCAACTTCCAGTGAAGGGAAAATAGATTCTAAATAACAAGACTGCACGACCCTGACATGTCTCTTTTATATTATTGCCTCATTAGGGCCTTGATTCTGCCCCCAGTTCCACTTTATCAACATCAGAAAAACAGGAAAACAATACAAGATTTTGGTGACCTAACACTAACTTGTCATTCTCAAAAATGGGCACAGCAACCGCATGGCATGCATGTTAGAGCATGTAAGTTAGAGCTGATTTAATACAATATAAAAATCAACAACCGACCACACACGGCGGGTTTCTGTTAGCTGTTAGAAAGAATCTAGACTTGTTTGTCAAATTATGCATCCTTTACTTGTTTAAAAATGTTAATTATGCATATGAGTTTGTTCAGATAGAAATGCGGAGTTTACCACCCATATTTCTTCTCTCTCTTCAATATAACTGGAAATCAAATAATATAATGGCTCAAATCTGTGGACAAACTCCAAAGATGAGCAGTGAATCATTCAAAATATTTCCCCTCTGCTTTCTGTAACTCATATGCAGCCACATTTCCAGTTATAAGATGTTTCTGTTGTGTACAAATCCAACTCCCTCAATCTTATAATTATTTTTAACCTATCCCACCCATTAGTCAAACTCCTAAAAGATGTTATTTCTTAAATAACTATTAAGACAAAAATATCTGTATTTAGACAACCAGCTCTCAATTTATCAAGTGGAACGTAAGATCAGCGAAGAAATTACCAGGGATCCTGTTCAATGCCTAAAATCCAAAATTAACAGTATGACTGGGACAAACATTCAAATTAGTGGGAGCTTCTGCTTTATATATAAAAACAAACAAAAAAAAAGTTTACTTATTTAGGAGCCTAAATATGGACTAAAAGATCTAACTTTATTCACCTTTGAAAATATTAACCCCAATTTTCTACTGACATGAAGACTACTTTTCTTATTATTTTTAAAGTCATGTCAAAATCCATTCACCTTCAATGAAAATCTGGAGATGAATGCAGGGCAAAGCAGACTGTGTTAACAGCAGGGCTCTCTCAACAATGGGATATTGTTACGGGAAGGAAGACTGCTTAAAAGAGATGGGGTCCACCTGACCAAGAAGGGGAACAGCATCTTCACAAATTGACAGGGTAACCAAGCAAACAGGGATTTAAATTAGGTTCAGAGGGGGCAGGGGAGAAAAGACCACAGATAGGCATAAAAAAAGACGAACAGAGAACTAGATGTTGCAGGGACTATGGAGAGTTACAAAAGGATCACAAATGCAACAAGAGGGAAATCAGCTGAACATTTAAGTCTATACACAAAAACAGAAAAGAGCAACAAAAATAAAAATGATTAAAGGTGTAGAAAATATGACCTGTAAGGGAAAATTGAAAAAAATGGGTTTGTTTAGTCTGGAGAAAAGACTGAGGGGAGACATAACAACAGTCTTCAACTACACAAAAGGATGTTACAAGGAGGAGGGAAAAAATTTGCTCTCCTTTATCTGTGAGAATAGGACAAAATGCAATGAGCTTAAATTACAGCAAGAGTGGTTTAGGTTGGACATTAGGAAAAACTTCCTTATTTCAGGATGGTTAAGACAAGCCTGAAATAAATGCCTTAGGGAGGCTGTGGAATTGGCCCCATTGGAGATTTTTAAGAGCACGTTAGATAAACACCTGCAAGGGATGCTATAGATAATACTTAGTCCTGCCATAAATTTAGGAGACTGGACTAGATTAAACTCTGGAGGACCTTTCTAGTGCTAAGATTCTATGAAATGCAAGGAGTATGGAGAATAAAACGGAAGAACTGGAAGTATTAGTATGTAAAATAAATGTTGGCTTAATTGGCATCAAACAGACTTCGTGGGCTAATCTCATGACTGGGATATCGGTACAGAGAGGTACAACTTCTTCAGGAAGTACAAGCAAGGAAAGTGAGGAGGGTATTACACTGTACATCAGGAATATATACACTTGTTCTGAGACCGAGGAGTTGACCGGTGGACGAGTTGGAAGTCTCTGTGTAACGATAAAAGGGAAAAAAATAGGGGTGATGTCCTAGTAGGGGGTCTACTATAGATATCCACTACCTTTTCCTAATCTGGCTGAGACATTTCTAAGACAAATAAACACAAATATCCAATAGAAGATCTGGTAGTAATGCCAAATATTTACCTGGATACTTGCTGGAAAAGTAACACAGTGAAAACAAAGTTTCCAATTGTTGTTATGTATTGGGTGACAACTTTTTGTTTCAGAAAGTGGAGGAAGTAAGCCGGGGAGACAGCCATTATAGACCAACTCTTCCTTGTTTGTCAGATTCAAGCATCAAATCTGAACGTGGAAGTTAGTTTGGGTGAAAGTGACCAACAAATTATACATTTCATGATTCTAAGGAAAGGAAGGAGTGAAAGACACAGAATAAGAACAATGGATTTTAAAAAAGGCAAACTTTAACAAACTCAAACCACTGGTAGGCTAGGCCCCTTGTGAGGACAGTCTAAGGGGAAAAGGAGTTCAGGAGAACTGGCAGTTACTCAAAGAGGCAATATTAACGGCACAAGAGCAAACTATATTGATGCAAAGGAAAAGATAGAAAAAATTCCAATAGGCCAACATGGCTCCATCAGGACCTCTTTAATGACCTGAAAATCAAAAAGGAATCTTATAAAAAGAGTAAATATTGACCAAATGCTAAGGAAGAGTACAAAAGAATAGAATCAACATATAGGGACAAAATCAGAAAGACTAAGAGACAAAGAAATTTATATCTAGCAAGGGACATACAAGGCAATAAAAAGAGGTTCTGTAAATACATTAGGAGCAAGAGCAAGAAAGAACAAAGTGTAGGTCCCTCTACTTAGAGGTGAAGGAGAGCTAACAACTGATCACATCTAGAAGGTGTGAGGTGAGGTAATTAACACCTATTTTGCTTCAGTCTTCACTGAAAAGGTAAATTGGGATCAGATATTTAAAACAATTAATATTAACAACCTAGAAAACCTGACCTACCACTAAAGATTAAAAAACTGGACGTGGTTAGTTTTGAGAAAAGAAAACTGGCAGGATTGGATAACCCTCTTCAAACATGTTAAGATCTGTTATAAAGAGAATGGTGATAAACTATACTCCCTGTACATTCAAGGTAGGATAAGTAGTAATGGGCTCAATCAGCAACAAGGGAGATTTACATTAGATATCAGGAAAGCTACCCTTATAGTTATTCTGGATTAGGCTTCCAAGGAAGGTTATGGAATCTCCATCACTGGAGATTTTAAACACAGGTTGGAGAAAACACTTGTCAGGGATGATCTAGGTTTACTTGGTCCTGCCTCAGCACACAGGGGGCTGGTGCTGATCACCTCTCAAGGTCTCTCTGAGCCCTACATTTATTTCTATGATTATATGAAAACTAAGCTATTTTATTTATGCTGCTGTAGAGTTTGACCTACAGGTAATACAAATATATTTTAAAAAAAATCAGTATATGTAATTAGCCACCAAGGGAGGAAGGATGATCTTGTGTTTAAGGCACCTGAATGAAAATAAGAAAATACGCATTTTATTCACCTACTTCCTGTTTGACCTTGGGCAAATCACCAGCTCTCTCTGGTTCTTTCCTTATCTGTAAGCTAATGTCATAGGGTTGCACTGAGATATAATTTCATTAGTATTTGTGAACCACTGTAGTGATGAGTATCTTAAAATGCCAACAAACAAAGACTCCTTCCTAGAAATGCAATAAGTCCCAGAAGTCAGGCCTCAGAGATACCTTGAGTCATTTGAGGTTATGACCTTTCCATTTGCTCCAATATTTATCGAGCTGACAAACACAGTTATGTTTGTGAATAGAGACTAGAAAAAACGTAGGTGCCAGATTTCAATATTTTTATTCAAGCTGAATAGTACCACACTCTATTAAAATTAGTGAGGGTACTCATGGAATAATGTGCTATTCTACCTGACTAAAGATACCAGAATCTGGCCTTAGTGTGTTATTTTACTATTGGATTACAATATAATAGTTCATAGATGATCCACAATCAAATCCAAAACATACTCACCTGTCATGGTTCGTATTAAAATATCAAAGTTCAACAACTGCTTTCTTTTTCGTTCTGGAAGATTTCCAAAAACGAATTTAGTATTTTGAGGTGCTGGATGTTCAGAGTCCCTCATTTCCCCATGCACGGGGGGTGAGAACTAACTATTGGCAGAGAGAATTGGGAGGACTCTTTGAATCACTTTTTATATTTTCCAGCCTTAAAATTAGCTACTCTGTTTTGGGGACCCCAGGGGAAGCTTTCATAAACATTGGACTAGATCTATGGTCATACATTTCTAATACAGCATAAGGTCCTTTCCATGGCTGTTGCTTGAATTCATACTTTTTATCTAATCAAATGCTTCTTAGCAGCTCCTTATTAGATACTAGTGACAAGATGTGAGACACTAAGTAAGGGACGCCCCTTTAACTCAGGATAGGAAATCATCCTAGGTTTGAATACACAATCCAGGTTCTGTCCTAACCGGAGCTGCTCCATTCTAAGAATGACAAAATTAGATGTGATTATGAATACCAACTTGCAATAAGCTTTTTGTCTTTTCACTGGGCCACAGAAATCTACAATGTAGCTGATGCTGCTCCCTGGTACACAAGCGTGACACAGAGAATGCTGTCACAGCACAGCTGCCTCCACATGCTGAGTAACACTGAGTATACTGCTCCTTACACAGCTCCCTGAACTCCAACTACAGGCTGGGAAAACTCAAAACCCAGCCACAAGCTCATACACACAGAATAAAGGGATAGGGAGCAGTAGGCTTGACAAACACCACAGGGAACTTATTGAACTTTGCCCATCCCCAGCTATAAGGGCAGAAACCATGACACCATAAGCAAGAGTTGCTAACAAAAGATGATGAATGGGGAAGTTGTTGAACCCTGGCTACTATAAATGCATAGATTTTAAGGCCAGCTAGACTAGATGACCAGAATGGTCCTGACTGCCTGCATAACATGGGCCAAAAACCTTAGCCAGCCATTTCTGCAACAAGCTCATAACTTCTGTGTGAGTTATAGGATATATTTTAGAAAGATTTCCATCTCCACCCCCCATCCTCTCCTGAAGAACCATTAGGAGCTAGCCCTGGATCAGCTTCAGACTTGATTATCTCTTCCCCCTGCTTATTTGCATTATGGGTATATTCAGAAGATTTCCCTTCATCAAGATAGTCTACACTACTCCCTGATCAGGCAGCTGTGCGAGGAACATAACAGAGAATAAGTGCTACATTGTTTCTTCTGAAAATCATTGTTTGCACATATGGATATGAGGAGCAAGTGTCTGGGTTGATCTATATACTGCATGACACAGGAAGTGAAGGTAGGCGAGTGAACAGAAAGTGTTTTTTTTTTTTAAACAAAAATACAGGGATGGTGCAACTAAATGCATCCCTCTATTCACACTCTACATACCATTGAAATGATCTTTGTGCAAAGTATGCCTTGTGAGGTATCATTTGAAAACTAGTAAGTCGTTGGTCAATTATACCATGGTGAAATGGATGTAGCAACATTATATGTAAAGTTACGCATTCCCTTGAATGACGGTGGTACCCACGTAGCCCCAGTTAGATAGGAGTGGTGAAACAGGTTTACCTTAAGTAAAGGAATTTGTTTACTTCAGTTTACATTTGAGTAGTAAACAAGGTCCTTGAGACTGTAAGGGAGCAGGACTAGATGGATATGTGTTTTAGCAAACAGCATAATTCATGAAAATGGGTGACTGGACAATAGAAGAGGGGCAAAACACTTCAGGTATTCACTCTCTCTCTCTCTGTCTCTTTCACCTGAACAGACAAAAAAAAATGGCTTTTGGTTTTGGGAGAGATCCTGACCCAACATTTGTTCACCAATGTTGCTGGGAACATGGGGTAAGAATTTTACCGTGAACCAAGTCTGGTTTGTTACATTTAGTTACTAGAAAGCATACTCTCTCTCTTATATACACTTGTACTCACTTAAAATCTCTGTATAGTTATATAAACTTGGTTTATTCTTTAAACAAAACTAAATCAGTGTTATGAAATGTTCGGTAACTCCAGTTAAAATAGCAAAATGTTGCACATTATTCCCTTATGTGCACAATGAACTTCAAGTATCTAAACTGTCCAGGAGAGGGCGAGTCTGTGTAGAACACACTTTTGAGGGGAAATTCAGGCCTAAGAGTGTGTTGGGGTCACCCTGCAAGTAGTAACCAAGGCAGCTGAAAGCCAGGTGTGTTACCAACAGACTGCTGAAGTCAGAGTTGCTGGACCAGGGCTGTGGCTATGCAGACACATGCTGGTAACCGTTTGTGAGTGACCCAGGTGGGAACTACAGCAACAAAACATTGTGAGGCACCCCACATTGCAGGGCAGAGGTGATACAGGCCCTCACTGCTCCAGACTACACCCTAAAATGTCATAGATGAGTGAAGATGTGAAAGGAGAGAAAACGATAAGCCAACAGAGTAAGGGAAAGAGAAAACAACACACTAGGAAACAAAGAAAGAAAAGTGGAAAAGAATAAAGAGAAGAAACTGGAGACAACAGTAGTGAACAAACAAAAATAGACTGGAGAAAGACATTCTGAAAGAGACGGAGGAAAAGAAGAGAAACTGCAGAACAGATAAAGTGACATGGCAAGAGTTGTACATATCAGAGTGAAGAAACAACCAAGGAAGAACAAATTCAAGGGAAACGTAAGTTAATCAGAGCCAAAAATGCTATAGTAAAATAATGCACTATTTATATAGAATATTGTATAGGGTTTTTTTTTTTTTTTTTTACCATTCTAGGTACAATTGTGCAGAAGCCTCAAACAAATGGCTTCATTCAAGTTTCCAAGCTTGTGATGCTGAAAAAGGACCACTTTAGAGAGACTGGCTGATGTAACACGCCTCTCCATATAGCCTGTAGGAAAGAGTCCTGGGGAACCCCAGCTAGGAGAAAGAACAGCCTGAGAAGTGCATAGCAGCTGCTTTAGTGCAGCTAATGTAGAATGAAGGAGAAAGATTTTAGCCCTGCAGGCAAGGAAATAAAAATCAGGGCTATATCAACAGAGCACAGGGCAGAAAATCTCTCAGCCTGGATACAATTTTTTTTTTTAAAGGGGCAGCCACACATTGAGGTTGCTGCTCCCTTTAAAATTCCTCAAGTAAACAAAAGAGGAAAAGAAGCCTGAGATTATACACCACAGGAGACAAGACCACTGACTGATTTTTCAGTAACGAGAAGAAAATGGGCAAGATCAATTGGCTCTTCAAGAGGTAGGATCTCTGCTATAAGACCAAAAGTTGGAGATCAGGTCCCTTGAGCGAAGGGGGGCTAGAAATGAACTGCAGGCACAAAGTAAGGATCAGAGAGAAAGACTGTGGCAGGATGCTGGATGTAGAACCCCTGGATATTGAGTGATATCTACATGCATGATTAGAGACTGCCAAAACAGTGAATCTACCTAATATTGCTTGTTCTTTGTCTGCTCCCAAGTGAATGCTTTGATCACTGTATATATAATGTCTGTCATTTTCAATCTCTGGATTCAGAAGAGAGGCAAAGCATCTGTGAAATAGCCAGACCATATGGGGCTGGCAGGGCAGTCATTCACCTTGTCATGGTACAATTGCATTTTACAGATAATGCCTTTTAAATTCAACTTGAGCCTTAATATAGCTATGGATGACACTCATTTTCCTAGAATACAGAGGCTGGATCACCATTTCGTATGAGCTTCACTGCACAGAGTCTGAGTCGTTAGGGTTCAATATAAAGTTATAAAACATTTATGGGATCTATTTCAGTATCAATGGAATGGTAAATGAGTGAATATGACTTACTGGAAGGATGTCTGTTTGAGATGGATTTGACAGAAAATAATAAAATTGACTAAGTTTGACATGCATAACTGGAGTTAAACACCACACCGGGCTCACTGTGCCACGACAGTGCCATTTCATCTATGAAATATCTCACTATCATACCCTTCAATGTTGAAAAAAATTAAAATATTGATTACAACTTCATTTGTCTTTTTCAAAGTGAATGAGACTATTCTTTAAATGGCTCCAGAGTATCCTTTTTTTATTTGTTTAACTACATCTCCTAGTTTGCTTTTTAACACGGAAAAGCAGCAAGTCCTTTTGCCTGAGTAGTGGATGATGCAAAGCACCAGCACCCTGCCCAGGGGGTGCACACCTTTAGGATGCTCTTCTGCAAAAAATATTCAAGCTTTGAAATGTACTTCTCCCCATTCCCCACCACAGCAGAGAATAGCTCCGATTAGTTGACTTTCAAGGCAAACCTCTCAGCCTTCAGCCCTTGCAGAGTGCAACACAAGTCTGGAACATGTTTTTTCTGGACCATAACTGACCGATCAACTGGGTTTGTAAGGGTGTATTCTGACTGTGTGAAGCAAATAAGCCAGTTCTGTGATTTGTACAGGTCACATATGACGGGACCAGGACAGCAGCCTTAACAAAGCTGTTTAGTTGATTCACATGGGAGACAAGAACAAGACATCCTGAAGCACAGCAAAAAGTTTGTTCCATATTTTGGTCATTTGGGGCCTGATCATTACCCAGGCTGATGTAGATTTGCTATTTGTGCTTCTCAAGGAGCACCAGGAAGATGGCTTCAGTGAAGAAGATACGGTCTCTAATTAGGTTGCCTCCCAATTAATACTAGCTAGTCCACAATTAATGCCTCCCCTCACAATTAAAGCAGGCCTGGCTACCCTTCTTATCCCAGGACTGTTGTACTTCTCTGGTTTCCAAGGACACCAGGATGCTCCTCCTCCTACTGCAGCTCCTCTCCCCACCAAAGGGAGCCAAAGTGATGACTAGGAGAGAATTAAGGTGACTCCACAAAAGCTGACTGTAGATTTTCAGGGTGAGGAGAGGTAAGGAGAGAGCAAGCAACTAGGCCAACGTATTGTTATGGAAAGGATCATCAGTTGGCACTATTAAACATAGGGCTGGTCAACACTACATAGTTAAACTGCTTTACGTGGACCTACATGACCCTAATTATGTCAGTGTCTACACTAGTCGTGTTTTGCCAATGTGAGTGTCCTACTACTATGTAGGCATAACAACTCCACTCGCATGAGAGGCATAAGGCTTATGTTGGTGTACTTAGGGCAACAGAGTGTCTGTGTAGATATAGGTCCTCAAGGAATCCATTTTATGGCACTTGGAAGAGTGGAAGGTGATCAGGAACAGTAAACATGTATTCACCAAGGGCAAATCATGCCTGACCAACCTGATTGCTTTCTATGAAGAGATGGCTGGCTCTGTGAATGAGGGGAAAGTGGTGGACATGATAAACCTTGACTTTAGCAAAGCTTTTGATACAGTCTCCCACAGTATTCTTATCAGCAAGTTAAAGTACTATGGGTTGGATGAATGCACTATAAAATGGATAAAGAACTGGCTAGATCATAGGGCTCAAAGGGTAGTGATCAATGGCCCCCTGTCTAGCTGGCAGCCAGTCACAAGCGGAGTCAGTCCAGGAGCCAGTATTGTTCAACATCTTCATTAATGATCTGGAGGATGGGGTAGATTGCACCCTCAAGCAACTTTGCAGATGACACTAAGCTAGGGGGAGTGGTAGATACCCTGGAAGGGAGGGATAAGATACTGAAGGACCTAAAGAAATTGAGGGATTCAGCTAAAAGAAATATGATGAGGTTCAACAAGGACAAGTGCAGAATCCTGCACTTAGGACAAAAGAATCCCATGCACAGCTACAGACTGGGGATCAACGAGCTAGGCAGCAGTTCTGCAGAAAAGGACCTGGGGCTTACAGTGAATAAGAAGCTGGGTACGAGTCAGCAGTGTGCCCTGGTTGTCAAGAAGGCTAATAGCATATTCAGCTGCATTAGTGGGAGCATTGCCAGCAGATCAGGGGAAGTGATTATTCCCCTCTATTCGGCATTGGTGAGGCTGCATTTGGAGTATTGTGTCCAGTTTTGGGCCCCTCACTACAAAAAGGATGTGGACAAATTGGAAAGAGTCCAGCGGAGGGCAACAAAAATGATGAGGGGACTGGAACACAAGCCTTATGAGGAGATGCTGAGGGAACTAGACTTGTTTACTCTGCAAAGGAGAAGAATGAGGGGGGATTTGATAGCAGCCTTTAACTATGTGGAATGGGGTTCCAGGGAGGATAGAACTAGGCTATTCTCAATTGTAGTAGATGACAAAACAAGGAGCAATGATCTCAAGTTGCAGTGGGGGAGGTCTAGGTTGGCTATGAGGAAAACGTTTTTCACTAGGAGGGTGGTGAAGCACTGGAATGGGTTACCTAGGGAGGTGGTGGAATCTCCATCTTTAGTGGTTTTTAAGCTACAGCTTGACAAAACCCTCAATGGGATGATTTAGCTGAGGTTAGTCCTGCTTTGAGCAGGGTGTTGGAGTAGATGACCTCCTGAGGTCCCTTCCAACTTTAATATCTGCGATTCTTTGACTGCATCCCCTTACATTGGCTGTCTTGTCATTTTCATGGTGAGCTGTGAAATTGACAAGGCTACCTGGCTCTCCATGGGAGCAGATGGGCAAGAAGCTGGAGAAGCTGGACCCTGCTCCCCACTGAGCAACAAGTGCCAGGTGACTTCCCCTGGCGGGGTCTGGGCTCAGCTCCTCATACTGCCCTTCTTAGGTCGATGGAAGGGACACACACCGCCAACCCACGGAGGATAGTGTGGACATGAACCACTGCAGTAATGACTGTGGGGGCTGTAAGTCAACCTAATATAGGCTGACTTATGTTTATAGTGTAGACATACTCAGTTTTATAAGTTCCTTTTCTTGGTTTTCCAGTATTGTTTAGTTATTGAAGCAGATTGCAGTGGGACAGACTCTGAACTGGCCATACAGCAGAATGCACAGCACAGTGTAGTATAGCTTAGCACTCTGCTTTAGGGCACATTCAAATACGTCAGTATTTCCCAAGCTTCTGGAGAAGGAGAAACTGATGCTAATGGAGCTTGGGCTGTTGCTGGGACTAGATTATAATTTGGTTGATGAGTAAGGAATAACTTCTGGTTTTATTTGTGTACTGGTTTTGTCTTTGTTTTGACAGAGGCACCCAGAACTCAAGATATTAAAACAGAGAGGTGCAGAGGGGGCCTTCTAAGATGATTAGGTGAATGACGAGCCTGTCTTATGAGAGGAGGCTAAAACACCTTGGCTTGTTTAGCATAGAAAACAGAAAGGAAGGGATATGATTGCTCTCTCTAAATAGCTCTTCATCCCCCCATACTGATGTATTTCAGTTAGAGGACAACATTGACACCAGAACAAATAGGAATGAGCTAGCTATTAATAACTTTAGGCTGGAAATCAGAAGAAGGTTTCCAACCATCAGAAGAGTGACATTCTGGAACAGCCTCCTATTAGTAGCAGTGAGACAAAGAACCTCATTAGTTTTAACATGGAGTTTGAGACATTTAAGAACAGAATTATATGACAAGGTTGCCTGTGATAGTCGGAGACTGGACTCAATGAAGCAGGAGGTCTCTTCCAGTCCTATGTCCTAAGAGTGTTTTTATTTATAATATATTTTAAAAAAACTAATAGAAAAGCTGCACATACAGAGTTCAATCCTCCAAGGTAATGACTACTTTGGTGCTGACTCAGAAAAGCATTTAGGCGCATGAAGTAATTTCATTTAAGTCTAAGGGACTACTCCCATGCTTAAAGTCATGCCCATTCTTAAATACATTGCTGGATTTTGGCCAGCATCTCGGATTGCAGTGAAAACATCTTTCACAAATTATCTTCAAAACACACCTATAAGAGAGTCTGTAATTTTACTCTTCCCATTTTTTAGATAGAGAGTAGATAAAATATCCTGAGGAGCGATGCATGCTGCCAGTGGTTAATGGAGATTGAAAGAGGATGGAGAGCTCTCACCACACCAGCCCAGAAGAAAAGGGAGCTGCAAGGGAGTTTACCCCACCAGGGCCAGAAGAAGGTGCTCCTCTTCCTAGCAGAGAAATGGGAGCTGTGCTCTTGTTCCCATCAATTCCTCCTTACTTTAAAACTCTTTGCTGCAAATTTTAGATTCACGTATCCCCAAAATTCATTCCCAGGTGGTAGGGAAAGAGGACAAGCTAAGGGTGCGTCTTGTTGACAACATAATATTACTATGTATCTTGGCCTCTGAAGTCACAGGCCAAATGGACTGATACCGCTACGTATTATAGAAGAACTAACAACAACTTGAGATGCTCTCTGTTATCAGTTCATTATTCTCAAGTGTGGTTTCCTTTCTCTCACTGCTTTTTTCTCATGCTGTCTACTTAAGAATTAGTTTCTATACTCACCATGGTATTTTTTTCAATATTGGTTTCCAAGACGTTTTTATTGGAAAAATGCAAATGCATTGTTCAGTATGGGCTCCTACGTGACTGAATTTTAGAGGGTAGAATTTTCAGCACAACATAATCTTTTGGTATATTACAGACAGACAATATTAGAAAAGTGTAACTTGGAAAATTAATAAAAAGTGTAACAGGGTGGTCCTTTAAGGGCAGCTGGGCCCAGGGACAGCCACATGTGTTCCAAGCCATGGCTGTCTAAGGACAAGTGTCCCACAGGAGGATCAGCAGTAAAGCTGGGAATGGAACAAGTTGTTTTATGTCAGGTGACTATTACATTCAGACTGTATGGAACTCAGTGAGAGGAGTCTATGAAAGAGATGGAGGGTGGCTCCATGGAGCACAAAATAAACCTTGATGAGAGTGAGCTAGGAAAGTTGGTGATGACTACAGCACTGTTCCAGGAAGGAGGGCTGTGGAACCCTGTCCCATGAGAAGCTGGTGACAATTACAACACAGACCCAAGGAGGAGGGTTGTGGGTACCCTGGTACAAAGGGAAGCTGTGGACTTGGAAAAGCCTGCAAGAGGTGACCCACAGTCCCAGGAAGGAGAGCTGTGGTAACTCCGTCTCAAAGATGAAGCAATTTCCTTCCAAGAAGTAGGGCAGGAGGTATAGGAATAGACCCTGGGAAGGAGAAGCAGGACTGCTTAAAGATACAGGAGGGTGGACAGACCCATTAATTTAGGGTTCCCTGGGCTGAGTTCCTATGGTAGAGACAATGGTTATGGCTCTCCCTACACTATCACCTCCATAAAGGATGGAATAACCCCTACTATTAGGGAGAGAAAGGAGGGACTAACCAGAGCTCAGGGGGATGGAATCTGAGCCCCAGAAGGAAAGGACCAAAGATGGTTATATGCCCAGCATGGCAGATAGACTCTCAGACTTTAAGGTAGGATGGGAAAATTATGATCATCTAGTCCAGGGGTCGGCAACCCGCGGCTCCGGAGCCGCATGTGGCCGCGGCTCTTCAGCCGCAGTAAGGTTGCCGACACCTGATCTAGTCTGACCTCCTGCACAACACAGGCCACAGAACCTTACCCACCCACTCCTGTAATGGACCCCTAACCTAGGACTGAGTTCCTGAAGTCCTCAAGTAATGGTTTAAAGACTTCCAGGTACAGAGAATCCACCAGGAAGTGACCCATGCCCTATGCTTCAGAGGAAGGTGAAAAACTACCAGGATCTCTGCAAATCTGACCTGGGGGAAAATTCCTTCCCAACCCCAAATATGGTGATCAGCTCAACCCTGAGCACGTGGGCAGGAATCACCAGCCAGACACCCAGAAAGAATTCTCTGTAGTAATTCAGAAACCACCCCATCTAAGATTCCTTCACAGGCCGGTTGATGGGTCTCTTTCCTTCACTTCTACTTACCCCAGAAGGGGTAGACTTATGTAACTTAGCTAGAAGGCCAGGTCACCTCAGCAACTGGATAATGCTGAAATCCAAGAGAATCATTGGAAATCCAGGAGAGAAACTGAGGCAGGTTGTGCCATGGCATGAGGGGACATGCTGCACCCTGCGACAGATGAGACATGTATGACCATAAAAAGATATATTAATTAAATCTGAGTATTCAAATGTATATATCAGTAATATAATCTAGGTTGCTCACCATCCCTATCCTTTCAATACCTCTAATACTTTTTAAAATTATGCAATAGAACTTTATTAAATACTTGTTTCTGCTCTCAAAATCTACTCATGTTACGCAATTTTAGCTTGTTAATCAAAATAAAAGATGGGAGGGAGCAAGGAAAGTGCCATTATGCCAGAAATGAACGAAGGCAACAGGACTTATAACTCAGTCATGGGTTCGGGGTTGTTATAAATGTGTATGGGTAGGGTTTTGTGGCCTGCCTTGTGCAGGAGGTCAGACTAGATGATCATATTGGTCCCTTCTGACCTATGAGTCTATGAGTCTATGAGACTTAGCTGTACCAATGAAGTTTTGATCTTGAACAGAATAATTAGTTGGTGAAAAGTTTGAAGTTAGCTGACTGTATTCAGCATGAAATTCAGACAACTTATGTTCAGTTAGCTTATCAAGTCAAACATTATTCCAATATCTGTCATCGTCAAACATTCTTCAGAAGCTGCAGCTGATTGTCATATCTTTGCACTGTATCATTATGCCCGTCATGGTGCAAAATATATTCCTCACAAGTCAAATATCACATCTTAAAGACCTGTTAATTATCGTAACTTACAAGCAGATTAAAAATGAATGTCCCTTTTTGAAACAGCAGCTTGAAGCTGTACCTCATCATGAGAGGTTAAATAGACCCATCTTACAAATACAAATAAGATGGTCTTGATGTTCAGCAAACGCTCCTTTTGGGACTGTATTTTCTTTTGGCAGACAGTCATTATCATGCATTAGTCTGACAGACGCACAATGTCTGAGTTGTCTAATCACCCTGTGATGACTATTCACTGTGAAACCCCAAGTCTGTTAAAAGATTTTCCTACTTATCTACTGGTAGGAAGCCCCTAGAATGTACACCTTTGTAGCCCCAACAGGAGGCCCGTTGCTCCTTGTTATCCTGTTGTATTATAACAGGAACATGCATCCCTTACAATCTTAGATAAAGACATTAGCAGTAGATAAAGATGACAGGTTATCATGTATTCTCTGTTCAATTTGACATGCTATCATAGGGAGAAGGAACACTGGTAGTTAGGCATCTGTTAATGAAAGGAATGCTAATATTGCAATGTTTTGAAACCTGAGACTTATGGTTTTAGTATTTTTTCTCCCCAACCTGCATGGCACTAAAGAGTTTACATGTTCAACTCCATACATTCAAGAATTATACTTCTGTGGATTTTTCCCAATACATATGACGACACACTCCTAATTAGGTGTCTGATTTAAGAAGGCATCTCTATTCAGAAAGGGTGCTTTAGGGCAGATTTTCAAAGGCAAAGAGCAGTCTCCATTAAATTTCTCTCAGGTTCTTTTGAAAATCCCAGACTTAAACACTTGCTTAAAAACTAAGAACATACTCAAAAAAGCAAGCACTTGCTTATCTGGGACCTAGATTAGTCTCATCCACCCACATAGATAAAACTCATCATTTTAAGCCTTGATTACTGAAACATCCATCTCTGAATTTGACAGTTGTCAAATTGCCCTGTTCATAACCATTCAGAATGTGGCTACAACGGTAATTTTCCTACACCACCACTTTAACCATGTCACCCCTTTCCTAGAATCCCTCCTTAGCTCTTCCTTCTCTACCACAGCAAACAGGCTGCTTGTATTCACTTTCAAAGGGCCTACACAGTCAATCCTCATCCTATCTATTATCTCTCACATTTCAAGCTGTTGATCATTATCTCCAGTTGGCCCATGATGGCCTCCACTGACCACTTGTTAAATTTTCAAACAAACAACTTTGTTCTGTCTCCCAAGCTGCCCCACACACTTGGGTGGTGCTCCCCATAATCATCTGCCAAACTACCTACACATCCCTCCTTAAAACTCTCCTTTTTTGATGCCTACAAAAAAAACACTTGACAACACTTAGGCTGTTAGGTTGTGGTCTCTGTGCCACTGTGTTAACCAATATGGTCTCATTGTTCATTCGTACTCCCCCATCTGCCTCTTCTTAGATTGCAAGATCCTTAAGGAAGGGACCACCTTTTTGTTCCGTATTTGTACAGCACCTAACATAATGGGGTCCTGATCCACAACTTTGGTTCCTCAACAGTATGGTAATACAAATAATCAAAAACAAATTAATAGCAGAATAGTAGACATCTCTCTGGTATTTCAGTCATAGAATTAAACTTTACAAACAAAATAAAACTTGGAATTCATAATCTGCCATTTAGAGTCTAGTACTTCTAGTATATTTGCTGAAATTGTCAGAATACCGCACTTCCAAAGAGCTGGAACAGCAAGTTTGTCAAGTGATTTACAGTGAATGATTTTACCACAATTTCAATAACAGGCAAAACATCTGCTGTACAGAAAATCACTTCCAAAACCAATGGAAAAGAACTAATGTATTTGGGGAAAATACATTAAAAACCACCACCTTGCTGAAGAGAGCAATAGTTGTATTCATACGTACTCTTCCAATAGCCCTCTGCACTTCACTTGATAAACTTATTCTGTAAAAAGGTGACATTGTGTAGAAAATCCCATGTTCTATCCTCTAGTAATTTTACACTGTTGTGATTATATAAATTATTACACGCATGGGATGAATGCCAAAGGGGAGTATGCATTTTATGATCTGTTATCTGCTCTGAATTTAATTACAATTGCTACAATAACCATTATTTCTATTTTACAAATAGAATGAAAAGCACATTTCTCTTCAGACAAATCTTTGTTCCAATACATGATATGAGCTATTTTCCCCAGTACATACAGTTCTTACAAATCCCTAGTTAGAACATGGTCTCTTTCCCTCTGTTTTATAATGTATCAATTGTCTGCATAAGTGAACTCTCTTGCAAGTAATACTAAGCATATTTATTGGCCATTAAAATTACATAAAATTGATTAGTTTTACCCTAAGTAATGGAAACATTTTAAAAGCACATCATAGTACACATTAGCATATCAACTACAAAAAAACAAAACAGAAAATACTTAGTAGAAGAGTGAATAAGTACTAAACTGACTTCTTAAACTTCAAACACAACAGCAGATGGTTTTGATTTGTAAATATAAATCAGCTCCTTGTCATTCAACTTCTGTAAACCAAGGTGTTACTACTCCAATGGACAGACAAAGGGTGTTGCTGGTGAGAAGCGTGTTTTCTCTGAAGAGTACGAGGAGAAAGATTATGGCCAAGAATTTTCAGAAGCGGCAGGTGATTTATTTTTGGTGCCCAATATGAAACACTATCTGGGCCTGTTTTTTTTGAAAGTGCTGAGAACTCACCCTCTGCAAATTGAGCTTCCTGCACATGCCTCAAATTGGGCACAAAAAACAGAGGCAGTCAAAAATCACTACTTGCTATGGAAAATCTTGTGCACTATATGCAAATTTTCAGTCGTGTATCTTGTCGTGAACTAACAGTACAATTAGGGCAATGAATAAAAAAATGCTCAGCTCAGTAAAGAACATGAAACAACCCTAAAAAAAGTTCAGTAAAGATGAACACTCGATGTCACCTAACTTAAAATATCAGGCTGCCCTGAAAAGTGATTCATTAAAAGGGATTTTGTGGGATTCTAGGTTAATTCTGACTCACTGATTTCATATAAAATGTGCTCAAAACTTTAATTTTTTTTTTTTTTTTTTTTTTTTTTTTTACACTTTTAACTGCCAGCCCTGAAACCTCAACCTGGGCACGAACCCTGATTCACAAAGTATTTAAGCACATGCCTAACTTTAAGACAGTATCTATGTCTGAAACCTCATAATCAAGCTGGGTTCTTTCCTGCCTGCACATCACACCCATATTCTGCAGTGTAAGCTAGAACCTCGGTGATGTCTGTGCAACAAAAGACTATGCACAGGCATAACTAGCTAGAGCTTGGTAAAACAATTCTGTTGGTAACATAGGAGGAGGATTTAAATCTGCTTATCTTGTTCTCTCTGTGTTGGCTTTGTACTCTCACATAAACTAAAAACAGGAGTAGCATGGTAAAATGACTTTTCTTACCTGTATTTTGCCCCCTGAGGTCAATCATGGACAAATCAATTTCCAGAATATGAGATAACTTGGTAGTCTCATCTGATTGTTATAGATGTTCATGGAGAACTTGATTTTTATTGGACAATGCTCGGGTCCTTAAGTCTAACACACTCAAGGAAGAATAGGACAGCTCTTGATGTAAGAATGAGATGGAAGGAAGGGAGCTATCTGAGGAGGCAGAGAGGAGCCCCTGATCACAGGGCCTAAGTGATTTGAAGAGGGAAGTTCAGGCCAGGATATTGTGAAGCAGTCCTTGGATAGAACTGGGATCTTAAGGGGCTTATGCAGCAGTGGGAGTCAGACTGCTTTTCTTCTGATTTAAAGAAATTAGATTAATCAGTTGCAGCTTGAGAACCAAAAGAGGGACTGTCTTTGGGCAGGCAGATGCTGTGGGAGTAATGAGGGGGAACTCTTGTATGAAAGGTGGATGCAATGAGGCGAGGCAAGGGCATTAGAGCTGGGACTGGAATTCTGTGGACAAAACAAGTCAGTCATCACATTTCTTCCCCACTGCCAAGTGTAAGGAGCAGGAGAAGCATAGAAAGAGCAGGACCAAAGCTGAAGGAAGCAGCAAACAGGGTGAGGCTTGCAGAGGAAACGTAACCAGAACACATCTGTAAAAGCAGAGGAGCAGCAGTGAAGGTGGGAAAGGAGATAAGGCTGCCAGTGCATGAAGCTGAATGCAAGAATGGGAGCTCTTTAGCATTACCACCTGGGCCAACCTCTATTGTTGAAGAACTGGAGTGACTGGGGAAATTGCCAGACTTTTTTCTAGGTGGCCGCTTCAAGACCCTCTCCCTTCCAGATGAAGGCCAACTTGAAAAAGAATGCAAGAAATCCTAAGGAAAAGAGCCCAGAAAGAAAACTCCTGAGAAAACCACTACCTTCTGTGCACAGAGACAGCGACTCAGGGAGAATCATCGGTGCAATGAACAGGATTGTCTGTAGTGGGCATAAAAGGTCAATGGGAGTTGGGAACCTGAACTTCCTTAGCTCTTTTAATGTCAATGTAGAACAGACAGGGCCATGTCTTTTGACGCCTCTGCCAACATAAGTGTAAGGGACAGGTGCATATCATTCCGTTTACCAACCCCGAGAAGATAAAGAGCTCAACTGATGCTGCAGCGGTTTGGAAACAAAAGTCCAAAGTCTAAATGTTCCAAAATTGATGTTTAAACCTTAAACTATTCCTTGCTATTCTGTTTATTTACTCTCTTTTCTGTTTTCAGTAAAATGTGTGCAGGAGGGTTATGTTCCCATCTCACAAATTCTTAGTTTCCGTGTTTGAAAGTGGAGACCTCTATGATTACCATCTCCTCCTAGCTGCTCATAATCAAATCTTCTAAATTGTACTATGAATTACCCATGTCATTTTGTATGAGAACCGTTTGGATGATTGTGTTCATATATGACAGACCTTTTAAAAAGCCTTCATTATTCTAAAGGATTTGGGGTCTCTTCAGTTACCTTCATTTTCTTTTAACAGAACTGATTTCCTTTGGTAGACACATATTCGAGCTGAGACGGCAGCACCTTTTTTAGTAGGTTTGATATGCTATTATGATATGGTTTGGCTATACCCTTCTCAGCTCCAGACCTTGGAAAGCTGTTTCATTCAATTCTGTCTTGACCTATTATACAATGCAAAAGTCTGTTTAAAAATTTTGTACCTTAAATTGTATCGTCAATAGAAGAAGTGTTTCTACATCTTTAGTAGAGTGTTTTAATGCAGGGAGTAATAGTAAAGGACAGGAAGTCAGTAATGCTTGGTTCTACAGAACACTGTCCCATTTCGGTAACCTTGGGCAAGCCACTTTAGCACAGGCACAGAGTGGAACATAATACAAAACAGCCATTCTGCACTATACCATGCATTACTGTAGTGAGATTTCTTTTTCAAACATTGAATGTGTGAAATTCATGTTAATTAAGAAGTGAGGGGCAAATGAAACCTAGTGGGGGTCATGTATTACAGCCAAACTTTCACAGTATCTCACTTGAGCAACTTTTGCTGGTAAATACAAGGTCACTGTACTATTCTGGATCATCAAATTCTGGTAAAAAATTACTACTAATAATCTGCACAAAAAAGCTGCAGGTTTTGTCCTATTTTTATACCAAATCGGAATGCTAAAATATTCTGAGAAACAGTGATGCTCTAGCTCCATGGAAATATAGATCAAGGCTCCTGATTCTCAATACCTTGCACACGGACAGATCCGCACGCACATGCAGTCCAATGCAACTTCAGAGCTCAGTGGGGAACTGAGGTTCATGTAGGCACAACATATCATGGGATTGGGGTCTAAAACTCGTAAGCACAGAGCATGGAAACATTATTTTGCCTAATTTATGATTTTAGCAGAGTAGCCATTCACAGGGCTACCCTGCTGTATGGTATAAAACATATTTTTGTTTGGCATGAAGGGTAAGGCGTGCATTTATCTGTTACTTTAGAAGGATTTTTTCTTTTTTTTCTTGTTTTGCTAATTCTTGTTCTTTTGCAGTGTATTGCATGAATGGGAGTGGTAAGATGTGCTTGTGGTTTAGACACTAAGCGGAGTTCTACTCCCAGCTCAACACCACACTTATGTGACTCTTGGCGAAAAAACTGCATCCCAGTTTCCCCCTCTGAGAAAAGATGAGAGAAATATATCCCAACCTTAGAGGGCTGTTATGAAGTGGGGGTTGAACTGGGAAAGAGAGGTTGTGGTGTTCCTCTAAACTGTGTCCAGAAAATAAGATTTACCCATGAGTCACCAGAAGGCAATGCCCCTCATTTTAGATTGCAATGTATCATCAGGCCTGTTCTCCGAGCACAAACTGGCTCCTGGAGTATTGCTCCCCCTTTAAGACTTGTTTTCCCTACCAAAAAAAAAAAAAAACCAGCTGTGTTAACTCATGTTAGCTAATGTGGTAAATAACCCAACACAGAGCAGAAAGGACCTCACTTTTTAAAATCTGACACAGTACACACCTTACTGCCTAGTTAAGCCAGTTCTTGAGGACTGGAAAGTAATGAGAAACAACAGATGAGTAGCCTGCCACAGTACAGTAAATCTCATAAAATGCTTTTTTTTCCCCCTCTTTACTTGATATACTGCAGTCAATTTGCTCTGTACTACGAAATGAAATTTCAATAGATGCAAAAAAATTAGAGGAGTCGTCGTCTTCACTTTCTGTTAGCAGTGGGTGTTTTGGATGATATTCAGAACCAAGACACCCTCATAGAGACACCATTTTGCTTCTGACTGCCACATGTCAGATCAAAGTATGTCTGAACCCTGCTTTGTATAAACATTTAATGAGAACAGATTTTCTGTTTCTGGGCCACTTGATAAACTGTTAGCAATAGCGCCTCTCTAGCCATGTTTGACATGGCAGCTGCAAACCGAAGTCAAGATGGTGCAGTGACTAGAGTCTGTTTGTTGCTTAAGAAAACGTCTAAAAATAACAGACGGAGGGAACCGTCTGATAAATTGAACTCATGCTCTGTGGAGGAAGATCTCTGTTGATTTAACTTGACAATGGCTACCCAGTTCCAGTAAACACATTGGTAACATACCATTCAATTTTACCTTTACTGCTAAGAGCTTACATGTTAAAACAAACCAAAAAATCAGCCTAACTTTACTGTATAATTATTTTTATTACTTTTTCCAAATACAAATATACCAAAATATCAGATTTGTCATAATACACAAAGTCAACAAAGATAGGATAAAGAGAGGGGAGGAGAAGCAGCCTATCTTCAGACTCTAAATCTAATCAGAGACCTCTTAAAAACTCAGACCAAATTGCTTTGAATTTTTCAAGGCATTCCCTTTCTGTGGAGTGCTAGTTGTTCATTAGCTGCGAGGTCAGCCAAATCACTGAGCCAGCAATCAAAGTTTGGTGAGAATTGACTTTTCCATTTTTGCAGGATTAATTTTTTAACTACCAAAACTGCACATTGGAACCACACTGCCTTACCAGCAGGTATCTCCAGGTATCAGGAATATCTACAACAATTAAACTTAAGGGGGAACTGTAAACTCTTTCGGCTAATGAAAAATTTTAAGCATCAGGGTTTTTTCCTTTGACTCTCATGTTTTAAAGAACAAAAGTATAACTTGAATGTACTTTTAAAAAATGCTTAACTTTTACTACGCACACAGTAAAAATCCCAAGGCTTAGATATGTAAAGAGTTGTCTAATCAGGTTAGAAATCAAACCACTGTTTCATGAAACTTTTGACTAAACTACAAAAAAAAGTTGCTGATAGCAGATGTCAGCAATGAATGCAGCTGCACTGACACAAAATACAGTTTGTCCTTGGATAAATTTGACGCTAAACATTGCTTCGCTTGCACCCTTTGGTGCCTTCTGTTGTCAGCCATGGATATTTTTATGTAGTGTAGAGAAGGTTTAGCAGATTTTCTATATAGCTCCATCCACAGACTAATTAAATTCAGGTACAAAGAAGAACATTATAACTAATGTATTTGTCCAATTCAAAACATTTCTGATGAACAGGAACAGAACAACTTACTGCATTTGATTACCCACAGATAAATTAACTCTTCAGTTTCTGGACTAAAATACAAGTAATACTGTGGAAGTACACACATTTAATTAGTCTCAGAATAGTTTGAGGGAAAAAAGGTCCTCCTTTCATTGCATAGCAGGAGATTGACTCATGCCATAAGATCCATTTTAGAATGGGTAGCTTCTGTCATTGAAGGCTGTCTGCCAACAACTCAAGTCATATGGCTCTGGTTATATGTAGTACCCAGCTTGAACCACCTGGACTAATATCAGCCATACAAAATCACCCCATCAATTCTCTAATATGCATACACTTACTTCAATGTAATTAGTCACATTAACCACTGTAATAGGTGCTGAACTTCCATTCAACAGCATAAATTAAAAATCAGGTCATTGCCTGTCAATAATTCACAATGCTAGTACTGACATTAAATGCCACTTTTGCAGGTCACAGGTTTTTCTTAACTTTTACCTGCTGAGTCCCACTGTGCGAAGGACTGAGGGACCCACATCTCTGCAACCTGTCACCCTCCCAGTTCATCACATCTCAGTTATCTATATTTTCCCACTCTGTCAGCAGTAATTGAAGAGATGCAGTTGATGAAACTGCATAGTCAAATCGGGACCTCCAGGATACATCTCAAGGGTTTCCGGATGAGCCCAAGTCCTCCATCATAACTACAACCCAGCTTAAATCTGCCCACTTTTCAGCTAGACATGCATTTCTTCAGTGTCACACAACTGGTTTCTCTTTTTCTAAGGTTGTCAAGGAAACAAACAATATATACATGAAGTGTATTATAAACATTGCTATTGTTTGTATCATTCACAAAGGTGTGGTAGGCACCCCATACAGTAAATAGATACTTGCACCCCTGCCATTAAAGACTTAGTCTAGAATTTAGACATGCCACAGCAAAAAAAGGATGAGAAGAGCTAAGTGGGGAATTTGGATGGAGATGGACAGTTATACTCCACCTGGTTATGATAGAATGACGACTGAAATTGTGTAGCAATTTCAGAATGCAAATGCCATTTTGTATCTTGACATCACAACACTCAGTACTATTTACACATTGATTCTCAAACTATTGTCTATAAAGGCACTTCTGAAGGGGTTCCCCAAAGTGTACCATAGGAAGTTCCACAGAAAGA
Organism: Mesoclemmys tuberculata; assembly: GCA_007922155.1. Classification (NCBI taxonomy): domain Eukaryota; kingdom Metazoa; phylum Chordata; order Testudines; family Chelidae; genus Mesoclemmys; species Mesoclemmys tuberculata. Next base: position 24,485,532 of record ML675617.1, on the reverse strand, counting down.
GGAGGCAGAAGAACTGCCCACAGAACAGAAATGGGAATGTTGACTAAGTAACTACCGCATTTTTCCTATAAAATAATAGGGGAAGTAAAGCTAAAGAACCATTTTCTCAAGTCATTTTTCATTGTGATCCAAAAAGCAATGGGGGACCTGCACAGCAGTTGCTGGTCATCTGCAAAGTTGACAGCCAGCAACATGTGGCTGCTCCTTTTTTCCTTCCCAGCTGCTAACTTGCATTAAAAGGTGATAGAAGAGTGATATTAGGGACATAGTTATTGAACTTCCAATGTAAGTAATTTCAGTCATTACCACAGGCAAGTTTCACAGTCATGTGGGATTGTGTATGAGAGAAAAGTCTTTCACAAGGCAATCTCTGCAGTACAGCAGGGGGTGGGGGAGACAGGAGCTTCAGAGCCCTTCATTTCATTAAAAGGATGGCCTCATAGTTGAGAAACAGGACAAGAAGGAATAACCTATCACAGGAAAAGAGAGAGTCAAGAAACCTGGATTCTGTACACAGTTCTGACCAATTGTTAAGTAATATTGATTACCTCATTGGTATTCAGTGCCCATCTGTAAAATGAGGAAATTAATACTATGTCATAGGGGGTTTCGAGGATCTCTGCTACGTCTTCAAAAATTCTGTGATGCGCATTCCCACAGTAAGTCATTATGTAGTGTATCAAGGTGGGGTTGGGGGGGGGGGGGAAGTATCCCGCCCTCGTGGGTCTTGCGCTCTCCCGGGCTGGCCAGTGGTGCAGCTGGGGGAAGGTCCTGGGAGGGGCCGGGGCCCGCTCTGCCCCTGAGTACTGCTACCTTCCCTGGGGTCAGTCCGTGGTCCACTCTCTGCTTCCCCAGCCGGGTGCTCTGCCTCCGGTGCAGTGGTAGCAGCCGGGGAAGCTGCAGGCCTCTGCAGACTGCTGGCTACAACTACAGACCGCAGCCTGCCAGCTCCAAGTCGCCAACTCCGAACTGTAGACCTCAAGTCGCCAATCTCCAAGCTATAAACTGTAAACTCCAAACTGTAACTCCAACCACCTTCCTCCACACCTCCTCTCTCCAAATTCCTCACTCTACTACCCACCACTGCCTGCTTGCACTGGAGGCTTTTAAGTGTTTGGGGCGAGGCTCCTTGATTGGCCCCAGGCATCCTAATTGCCTAAACAGCCCCAGGTGGCCTAATTAGTTAAGCAGCCCCAGGTGGCCTAATTGCCTAATCAGCCCAGCTGAATCACCCAGGGAATAGGGCTTTGCTGAGTCTGGGGCTAATATACCGGCCTTCCAGCACCCTTGCATAGCCGTCTGGCCTGACCCTGTCACAGTAGGTAGAGTAACTTCTCGCCCTAGAATTTGCATGCTGAAGTCATCTGGACAGTATGTGCACAGCATTTTTAGGAATTGCACCCTCAGCAAGTTTGCAGATGACACTAAGGCTTAGTGACTAAGCTAAAGGGAGTGGTAGATACCCTGGAAGGGAGGGATAGGATACAGAAGGACCTAAACAAATTGGAGGATTGGGCCAAAAGAAATCTGATGAGGTTCAACAAGGACAAGTGCAGAGTCCTGCACTTAGGAAAGAAGAATCCCATGCACAGCTACAGACTGGGGACCGATGAGCTAGGCAGCTGTTCTGCAGAATAGGACCTGGGGGTTACAGTGGATAAGATGCTGGATATGAGTCAGCAGTGTGCCCTGGTGGCCAAGAAGGCAAATGGCATATTGGACTGCATTAGCAAGAGCATTGTCAGCAGATCATGGGAAGTGATTATTCCCCTCTATTCAGCATTGGTGAGGCCGCATTTGGAGTATTGTGTCCAGTTTTGGGCCCCCCACTACAAAAACAATGTGGAGAGAGTCCAGCGGAGGGCAACAAAAATGATTAGGGGGCTGGAGCACAAGACTTATGAGGAGAGGCTGAAAGAACTAGGCCTGTTTAGTCTGCAGAAGAGAAGAATGAGGGGGGATTTAATAGCAGCCTTTATCTACCTGAAAGGGGGTTCCAGGGAGGATGGAGCTAGGCTGTTTTCAATGGTGGCAGATGACAGAACAAGGAGCAAAGGTCTCACGTTGCAGTGGGGGAGGTGTAGATTGGACATTAGGGAAAAGTTTCTCACTAGGAGAGTGGTGAAGCATTGGAATGGGTTACCTAGTGAGGTGGTGGCATCTCCATCTTTAGAGGTTTTTAAGCTGTGGCTTGACAAAACCCTCGCCGGGATGATTTAGCTGAGGATAGTCCTGCTTTGGGCAGGGGGTTGGAATAGATGACCTCCTGAGGTCCCTTCCAACTCTAATATTCTAGGATTCTATGTCTGTAGTACTGATCAGGTAACTACAATGCCAGCTTCATAATGTGTGTCAATTTGGGGGAAATCACAGAATGACTATGAACGGCTTACATGATGCAGCCATGAAAAAGGCTGATGCAGTCCTATGATGCATCAGGCAATGTGTTTCTAATTGAGACTGGAAAGTATTAATACCATTATACACATAGCACTGTGTATACTGAGTAATTCTGGTCTCCCATGTTTAAGAAAGATGAATTCAAACTGGAAAAGGTGCAGAGAAAGGCTACTAGGATGAGCCAAGAAATGGAAAGCCTACCTTACAAATGGAGACTTAAAAAGCTTGGTTCATGTGATGAGCTAATTCAGTTTAAACTAAGTGGAAGGATAAACAAAAATAGATCTGCAACTAGGATCCTTGATTTCAAAAGGGCAAACTTTAAAAATTGAAGGGAATTGTTTAGGAAGTGGACTTGACTAAAGAACAAGGGTCTGAATGTTTGGGTTGTTTAGCCTAACCAAAAGAAAGCTGAAGGGAGATTTGATGGCTCTCTATAATTACAGAGGGATAAATACCAGGAAGGAAGAGGAATTATTTAAGTTAAGTGCCAATGTTGACGTAAGAACAAATGGATATAAACTGGCCATCAGCAAGATTAGGCTTGAAATTATATGAAGGGTTCAAACTACTAGAGAAGTGAAGTTCTAGAACAGCCATCCAAGGGGAGCAATGGGGGGCAAAAATCCTAACTCGTTTCAAGACAGAACTTGATAAGTTTATGGAAGAAATGGTATGATGAGACTGCCTACAATGGCATGTAGATGAACAGTGACAGCGAGTGGATCTGAGTTACTGCAGCAAATTCTTTCCCAGGTGTCTCGCTAGTGGGTTTTGCCCACATGCTCATTGTCTAACTGACTGCCATATTTGGCATCAGGAAGGAATTTTCCCCCAGATCAGATTGGCAGAGACCGTGGTGTTTTTCTGCCTTCCTTTGCAGCATAGGGCTCTCGAGTGTCTTGCAAGTATAAAACTACTGTAAATGGGAGATTCTCTGTAACTTCAAGTATTTAAATTATGATTTGAGACTTCAATAACTCAGCCAGAGATTATAGGTCTATTACAGAAGTGGGTCAGTGATGTTCTGCGACTTCCAATGTACAGGAGGTCAGACTAGTTGATCACGATGGTTCCTTCTGGCCTTAAATTCTACAAGTCTATGAGTTGAGAAAATACCTATTTAAGAAAGCTATAAGAAAGAGCATTTCCTGCATGAAGATTTCTCCCACCCCACTGTTTATGCATTTGCACCAATAATCACCTGCCAAAATTTTTGTGTCACCTTACAAAAACTGACACACTAAATGTTACTTTGTGTTAAAATTCTCAGCACTGTGCTAGTACAGTTCAGCAGTAAACCAGAAAAACCCTAATGAAGTGGAGAGAGAGGGATGAAGCAACGTGAAAGCATCTGAAAGTGGCTGGAACAGGGGTTAACTCCAGCCCACCAAGTTTGCAAAATTTACAAAAGTTTATTTGCAATCACAGAAGAGACAATGTATGAGTGGTTAATCAAGTAACTACACTGACCTACTTCAAGAAGTCTAAAGCGATAACTACACCTAAAATTAGAGCAAATCAAAAGACAGAAGCATTCTCTCAGCCTATACAGAGTGTGCCCAGCCATTTGATAACATCATCATCAGGCAGGTGAAGAGCCAGAAGTCTGCCCAAGTCAGTCAGCAGGTCCTCAAAAACACGCAACGGTCTACATTGACCACATCTACATCGTGGGTTGTTAGAGGAAACCCCATTTAAAGAGACTAGTTTCACAATTGCCCTGTCCTATTCACAACCAGTTCAGGGATGATGACAGGTGACTTGACAGGTCAAAACCTGGTGGACAGATGGTTGGGTCATTGACGAGAGTGATTAATGATTATTGTCGCTGACCACTCATTATACCAAACAGATTCCACTGTCATGTCCTCTGGTGGCAGGAGTGACCATAAAGGGTATCTAGAAGACAGGTGAACTGGCAGGTGGTTGAAAAGGTCTGAGTATGGAGGCAAGTGGCTGTTTTCACAAATCTTGGCCAGGAGCACATTGGAGGCCCCCCTCATGGTGAATATGTGACAGTGCTATATTACTATGCATTGGCAACCATGGCAATTGAGTTGTACATAAAAGTCCCAACAGCAATGCACCATTTACAAAGCTTCATTTTCAGCTATACAATATGGGGAAGGGGGGGGGTCAACCAATTTATACACTGTGCCTAAATGCCGATTACCAAGCTTTGATCAGGAAATTTGAATTATCTGGCAACTAGGACGTTCAAACCATCTGATTGAGTCTCTGGATGCTGCCAGGCTCACTCAGTGGAAGGAATCTCTGGAGAAGCTTGACTTCACTTATGCCAGCCGGAACTGTTGCAATTTGATACAGCAACTGGGTGGTGCCCAATGACCTCCAGGCCAAAACTGCCCACTGGTTAAGTGCAGTGAGATTGCAAGCCATTTATTACAGGTAGCAATGGTTCTGCCGGAGAAGTGATTTAAACTAAAAGAATATGACAAACCGTGTTTCCTCGCCCATGCTCTGATGTCAACCAGCACCATCAATTATCATAGTCTACTGCTATATGATATGATGAGCTCCGTATCATCATTCAGGACTTCCATAATTTCTGAGAAGGACTGAGCTGGATAGCTGCAGCAAATAGCAGCAGCAGATGTTCTTGTGCAAGAGTGTGTTGCTGGCAAGTCTTTGATGTACACATTGAATAGTATTGGTGAAAGAACATGTAACATGTAAACAAAGCTGTAACATGTAAATGTTGGTGATGATTTTCCCTACACACCCACGTAAGTCAGGAGTACCTTTCAAGTAATTCCATTAAAATCAATGAGGTTACACTAGTGCAAAACCAGTGAGATCAGAATCAGAGCCGATCTCAGGGTGAAATTTTACCTCTGTGCAAAAGACCAACACTAGATTTATCCACCACATAAGTCCCACCTGAACATTCAAAATTGGTTCCTTATGTGGTGCATAGACTTTGTGCTCTCCTCAGATGGGGGTAAATTTCACCCTTTAGTATCACTAACTATACACCTCGCACTAATAATACAATTGAGAAAACCTAACATGAAATATATTCCTCAGTGTTTCTCTTTCATATTATAGAATAAAAGACATAATGAAGCATGTATTTGCGCAGTGTTGGTTTTCAACTGCTGAGTAGTTGGCATATGAAATGCAGCCATAGCTCATTAATAAATGCTCCAACATCTTCTTAAGTGTTTTCAGTCATTCATACCGAACATTTTTCTTATTTCCCTATGCAAGTCTTGGATCTTCATTCCATCAATCCATATGTTCCACTAGAGAGAATTCACAGATTTCTTCATTTGATTTTCAGACGGTATGGTTTTCGTAAGGCCTTTTTCAACTGATAGTGAAATATTAGGATAAACATAAGGTATCATTTCAATGTTTATTGAAAAGTAGACTAAATGATCTGTGGATATTAATGGTTTCACATTACTTTTAAAAAAAAGTAAGCATACGATATTCAGTTTTGCCTTGAAACCAACCTCTTTATTCAGTTCTCAATAATTAGGTATTTATTAAAAGTATCATTAGCTGCACCAGAAATGGAGATTGTCTATCCAAAGATGATGTGGACTACTACATATTTCTCCATTCTGCCCCGCTATTTTGAGGCACAACTGTTATAGAAGCACTCCTTCTGAAAGAATAATTCAAACCTCCTTTCAGTCCTTTGCTTGACTGCTAAAGCTACTCCAAAAGTAACAATTAAGGCATATGGTGGTACTGATTTCAGGTGAGACACATTGATCCTGTAGTAACTGGGATGAGAGCAAGAACATCAAACGCCACTAAACGCCAACAGGACAGCACTGATATTCAGTATTTACTGACTAGAATTCAGTCTGAACCACCTAACTGAGCCAAAAGGCTTTATCCCAAGAGTACCCAAAGGCTTCACCAAAATGGTATCCATGCAGTCCTGACCTACTCAATACTTTCTACACCTTTTCCCACCCAAGACTTATTATTTAAGAACTATTCTGGTATACATAAGCATTTTTCTGCATTTATAACGTAAACTGCAGTAGCTTTCCCTGATGGTCTAAAAGTGTTTAAAAATTAAACTACAAAAGAGAGATGCAGTGAAGTGAAGTAATGACTTTACCATGAGGGGCAGCTGCCTTTTATGAGAAAATAAACGAGGAGTTTCACAGAATCATTGAGCTGCATATGGATTTGGGAATAGGACCAGTGGGCAATCTGGTATTCATTTATAAAGAATTTTTTCTATTGTACCCTGATTAATTCCTTCTGTAACTTTTATATTTTAATGTAGTCTTTTAGTTCTCATGTTCAGAATGCTAGAATCTGCTAATGGCAGTACAGGTAATAGTCCACAGGTCTGCCCTTCATCTGCCATAGTCCCTTTTCAACTAATTAAAGGAAGCCATCACCATAACAGTTGATCAGATGTGTCAGTTATGTAAATACTTCCTTGGCTTTTTAAGCTTTCTAAATATTGTGTATTTGCCTTGCTGGCCAAAACTTTATGGGGCCATATACCCAGCTGTTCTAAATTGCTCAGCTATGGGTAAGGAGATATCCCTTTTATTTATATCTATTATAAATATATATAAATAAAAGGGATATGGAAGGGGTCAGGACAATTTTTTTTTAATCGTTTTACTGAAATGACAGTTCTTAAGATGGCAGTCCTCTATGAACCTAATCGACCTGATTCAGCATGTGCAATGGCAGCTTCCCTGCACTGCCTCATAAATGTATCTCCATTAGAGTGAAACTGAATTTCAGATCTGGATTTAGAAAAGCATTCACAAATTCCATATAGTTTTTGCATTCATCTGCTTTATAATTGGTGTATATGAAATCGCAGTCCATTGAAATCATGAGGCGTTTTTCCCAATTATTTCAATAGGTATTGGACCAGATCTACAGGCATACATTTCAATTATATTTGAAATTCAGATATTCCCAAATTGTATGGGAAGTGAAATTTGGGTAACAGAAAAACAGATAAAATTTTCATCTGCAACAAAATTGTGTCTCCACCCTTCATTCACTGCTAGACTTAGGTACCAAATCTAAAGGGATGAGATAATAGTTCCCATCCTTGCCTTTTCAGTTTTGACTTGCTGAAATGGTAGCCAATTAGTACCTATCATGATGATGTGTTTTGTGATGAGGGCATTTAATCATAAGTAAGTGAACTAAGACAACCCACTCATTTCATGCAGGTCTCTCATAAGTCACCAGATGGTGATTCTTTTCATTCAGTAATGAGCTGGGCAAAAATTGTATGAATAACCCCAAGTATGACACTTATAAATCCCATTACTCACTCTCTTGGCCAAAGACTAATTGCTTGCTAAATTGCACACTATTTTTATACAACAATTTATTAACACACACCATATTCATATAGCTGTATAAATAAGGCTTTTCAAATTAGCTTAGTCAATACTCTGGAAATGATGTAACACAATGAGGCTCTGATCCTGATTTATGGAAACATTCAGTGTCTCCAAACAAACAACAGTAATAAGAAACAAAAGAAAACTGCTTGCATCCCTGTCAATCTCACGCCAAATTATGAGGCCTAATCAATCAGATTTGTAACAATTCCTAAAACTAAAACTCTTGGACTTTGACAGACTACTAGTGAGAGCCAGTTTTAACGATGGGAATCATTAAACAAGACTCCTTTGCCACACGTCCTCTGGATTTGAGTTTGTGGACAGAAAGCTATTGCAATCCCTTGACTACTGCTGATATAAAATTATAGTCCATATTGACAGGACAGTGTTTATGTTGGGATTTCCAAATTATAATCAACTTGAACTGAAGCTAGGATGACACAGGAAGGCATGACAGAACTTGAGGCTTAGGTGTTATGCTTACATCAGCACACTTCGCTTCATAGGAAAATGGTAACAATATTATACATTTATGTTATAATTGTAATAAAGTAGAGGAAATTACATTTTTATTAAGCTATAGCAGTACGGGCATGTAACTATTTTCCTACAATACACATTTTAATTCAACCATAGTCAACATTATGTGTTGCAAAAAGGAATAATATCTATCGCTCTTCAGTGTTAGTTATCGTGTAAGCACTGCAAGGCAGGGATGCTCTTTTCCTTTGTGTTTGAACATTGCTTAACAAATCTTTTTAAATTGAGTTGAGAACTGGATATCTACACAGGAATCACAAAAATAATCCACACTACAACTGTGCTAGTTTGACTGCATTTGGGGAAATCCAAAATATACTCAAATTTCTAGTTCATTAACCAGCCCACATGGTACTAGATTCAACATCCTTCTTTTATATGCTTAGTACAGATCACTTGTGCACTAAAAAATAGAGAAACCCCACTAATTTAGCTAATAGGACTGATCTATTGGTAAATAAGTAAATGAAAAGACTTCTATTGACTTGTGTGTATTTTGTATCAGATGCACAAACAAAATGCCTGTATTGAGGATGTCTGTGGGAATAATACAGATGTTCACTGGTTTACCGTACCAAAATAAAAAAGCCACAATATCACTCTCAGAGACAATAGCCCAAAGGCCATAACAGCTAGTTGAGTTGCCTCTTTATCATTCCTAATAACACTTGCAGCATCTCACTTACTTAGTTAAAAAGCAACAAAGATAAGACTTAACTGAAAACTCTATAAGGCCTTATCTTTATCTTGTACAAAAAAGATCCTAAATAAAGGGCTTATCCATGTCATCTTATGACGACATTTCACAGATCAAATGATTTTGTATAAAATATAGACGTTCTAACGCTATCATATCTTGTGAATAAGCTCTTGAGATTCCCTCTTGTACGTGCTGATGTTCAAAGGAAATATGGCATAAAATAAAATCAAAATATTTTCATTTAACAGGCTTTCCAATCATCAATTAATTTGCCTGGTGGACAGAAGAACAGATCTGATCTTGGTAATGAAATAGTCCAGGAAAAGATCAATGTCTCTCCAGGAACTTCAGCCTTCGGGGTTAAAACATCCTTGTGTTGGTTAAACATTTGCCCAATTCTTTAGGTAATATAGACAGTTACCTCTTTAGAAAAATTCTAATCCATTGGGGGACATCCTTAGCACATTGAAGTGAATGTGCAGATTTAAATGAGACAGAGATTTCATCCCATGTCCTTCAAAATAATCCTAAATAATTGATGGGGTAGCGGGATGTCCTAGGGTATTTTTTTGGTTGATAATGTGCCTATGACAGACTTGGGACAGAGGGGGGGTAGCATATGGTTAAGATTTTGAATAGGAATAAGCAAATACTGGTTACCCACTCTGTGAGTAAGCTCCACCCTGTGAAAATAAAATACAAAGATTCCCAAATAGGAACCTGAAGTGAGACTCAAAGGGGAAGATGCATGGTTGCTCTGAAAAGATGTAAGGCAGTCCTCGAATTAGGACGACGACCTAGGATAAGCAAGGCCTGCCAAAATTTGCAAGGAAGGTTAAACTTCAAGTGAGAGGAGAAACATATGGGCACATTGTTTTAATCTGGTTTCTCTTGACTTATTAAGTTTCTATGAACAAATAGTTCATACTTGTTTTTGATGAAGCTGTCCTGAGTCACTTAATTTCATAGTAGTCAGAATTTCACAGAGTATTCTATAGCCAGACACAAATCCACTTGGGAAAGCTGGGATAAATATGGTTGTGAAATTGGGAGGGTTTATAGCTTGGTGATGCAGTCTAAAGTCTATTGAACTGCAGGATTCCACTCTAAGAGAAGTATAGGGTGAGGCATGACACTTGGAAGGAATGCCCATGGAGAGACGCCAGGTGCAGCTCACCAGAGTCCTAACACCTGTCTCGCAGAGGAATTCCAAGGACCAATTATTTTTTTAAGAGGTACTCAGATACTACGGGGATGAGGTCTAGACATATACACATTAGAATGATACAACTCTTTAGACTTATTTTAAAATAGGGCCCCTGCCACAATGAATTCACAACCTAACAGCTTATAGCTATACACAGGTTCACATCTCAGGGGCAGGAAGCACTGTTGGTGACATGAGCATTGGAAATCTATGCAAAATCAGTTGGATTTAAGGAACAGTACAAAGCAGCATAGGGAGGGTATAGTGCACAGCCTAAGAATTGGCCTTCAAGAAGTCAAAGCAGAGAATACGGAAGGAACAGATTAAAAACAGTGAAGGAGAGAGAATAGTGTGGTCTAAAAAGAGCAAGAGAGGAATCAGTGGAATTGGGTGACTCATACTGATATTGAAGTCACTTTAGTAGAAATAACGAAAATATTTCTAGAGAGAGCACGCACAGTGCTTACACACTGTTCAATTAAGGCAGAGTGTTCAGGCAATGAAGCTTTACATTTGTGATGAGTGATAGCCTTGGAAACCTAAATCTGTACCTCCTCTCTAGGAGGGACCACAACTGTGACTATTGATGAGCATGCTTTTGGAGGAGAAAAAATTGCTCCATTTAAAATGATCTCATTCAAGAATGTGCAACCAAATGCTTAATGCATAGACTACAAGCCGATACATTTAATTAACAAAGTGTAAATGTGCTCTGTGTCATCAGGAATGGACTGTACTCTCACTATAATAATCATTTATGATTATCTCTATTAAGTACATTAGAACAAGGGCTCATTCTTTAATTAGACCACAAAGTAGTCACTCACAAAGCTATTTGGGCCATGTAATCCATGATTACTCCTGTATTGACTGTTCAAAATATCAACTTGGTTATTGGCCAGATGTGAAGTAAATCTCAAGGTAAAGGTCTACATAGAATTGCCACTGGCTACCGAAGAGTCTCGCACTTTAACACTTGCAAAGGTATTAAATATAACCAGTATCCAGGTTACAGCTCCTCCATAAACAGATTTGCAGAAAAAGAGCTAGAGGATGAATGAGAGAACTACTAGCAGAGTCCTACCCTCCCTTTCAACAGTACTGCCAAGGACTGTTCACCTTCATTACTTGAGCTGCTGCTGTCATTTCTCACTCTGAGAATGAGCATCAAGAGTACTAATTACTGAAGTCAGAATATAGTAGTCTGGGATAACAAATGCTGAAGGAAATTCTCAGATACCTTGAAGTAGAACAAAACACTGATTTGTTTCTTATATTTAATGCCAATTTAATAAAATAACTAAGATTAAAGATGCATCTCAAAATCAGTTCAACATTAACAACATTCATCTTGTGGTAGCAACTATAAACCAGTGACCCCCCTGTACTAGCTGGTGTACAAATATACAATAAAAGACAGCCGCAGCATTCCTGTCTTAAAGGCTGTGGCATTATACTTCAGTAGTACTTTGAAAATAAAAATGTGTTTATAAATAAGGATGGTATCTTGCAGATGGTTAAAAACAGTATTTTCTAGTAAAAGCTTGGAGTAAATGTAGGGTTATCCTAGTTGATTAATTACAAAATATCACCAAGATATTCCTGCCTGCAAATACCTTCAAATTCTTCAAAAAAATCCTCCAAAACTTATACTTGAGATCCTTTCTTTACTTGTACATTTCTTACGTAAAGTTTGAACCTATTGTTAGCCCTGGTGACTCCTGATCATTACAGTGTATTGCACTACAACTCTATTTTGGGCATAACTGGAACACCACCAGTAAGGATAGAAAGATATCCCTGAGAAAGTACCATGTGTAATTTCTGTTAATGGACCACAAGTATCATGTAGGTTTGCCATTAGAAAAGGGAAGGTGAGAAAGGATCAGAAGCAGAAAAAGCAATCACCCTGTTGCTCATCTCAGGAAAAAAAAAATCCAGTTTACAAGAGCTAGTTCTCCCACTACATACACTTCTACCAGGAATTTAGGGAAAACTTTTTTTCTGTGGCTGGTGGTTTCATCAGCCATGAGTAATACTTTTTTACAGGTCTGCCACAATCACAAGTTTGTGGCCACTACAATTAAAGGGCCTGAGCACCCTCAACTCCAAAGTGCTAGTGGTCCACAATGGACATTTAGCAGAATTAAGTGAGGAGGAAAAAGGATCATGTCCTGAAAAAGCCACCAATATTGCCTTGGAAGTTTATGTTAAGAGTGAATTTATTTTTTTATGAAGGGGAAAACCACCACCACACATACCTTCCTTCTGTTCACTGGTTTTCAAAATGCATGTATGCAAAAAAAAAAACCCATGCAAACGTTCACTAGCTGGTTAGTAAATTAGCATTCTGTACACTAGAAAAAGTCTTTAACAACAAACTGAAACTAGTACGAACGTAACTTAATTTGTACTGAAATCTCATTCACAATTCCTATCAGTTGTAATTTAATCATAATGTAGGATGATCACTAGCTTTAAGGTTATATGACAGTTTCCAGTCTAACCTCCTGTTTTCTAGTTGTTCCTAACTTTCAATATTCAGAAAGAATTATTCCAGGCTTAAGCTCTGATTCTGCATGATGCTACATATGGGTCAGGGGACTAAGCTTCTATCCAAAGGGGATTCTTCTGACACACCACACAGAAAAAGCTTAAACAAAAATCATTCATCTGAAAGTGAGAAAATACACATTTTCCTCATAATGAAAAATAAAATAAAATGATGACTTAAAAAAAATCAAACACACTTTAACAGGAGAAATACCCTAGGATAGAAAGTTGAAGTTTCACACAGAAATAACCCTCATTGAGGAGAAATGCTTTTGAATGTCTAATTGAAGCTGACTCTTCCATTACAGTGATGAAGGGATGAAGGTCTTCAAATAGATAAAATATTTTTTCTTTATTCATTTGTATTAGGTTTTTTTTTCTTTTAATGTGTGAATGGCCCTGAAGGATGGTTTATTTTATTTCTTGTTTTTATTCTAACGTTTGCATTCTAATCATTGTGCAACACCGAGCACCACAGATAGATGCTGTATTCGCTGAAATTTCTCAATTGATTGCATCAAATAACGCAACAAAATGGGCCAAGATGCCACCTCTCCCTCCGAATTGGGACTTGCCTCCAAGTCTTTCCAAATCTGCTATCACATAATTTGAAGTTCACAGATTCTCTCATATCAGATCATGTACAATTTAATGTCAAAGTGCTGTGTGATCCCTTACAGATGGTTGCTAGGCCATAAATTAATCTAGGATGTTTGAATAGCATGGCAGGGATTATTCTGGGAACTTTACCTCCAACTTCCTTGTGATTAAAATCACAACCTTATTGTTGCAACAACAGTCTTAACACCAATTTGCATTTCTTTAAAACGCATAACCCAAAGGATTCAGCAAATATAAAATTTTGCATTTGTCTCGTTGGATATAATGGGATTAGAATTATGGGATTTGTTTGTTTACAGAGGACTACTGACTTTTTCCCCAAAGAAGAGCTTTATAAAAATACAAGAAAGGACAGCTATTGTTTCTAATATAATCTCAATTCTTATATATCATGAGCAGGGAATTGGTTTAATTTCACAACCTAATGTAAGTGCACAGTAGCATACAGAAGAGGTCCTCAACTATCCCAAAGACTTTGTGCTTGTAACTCTGTTTAGTTCCATCTCTGTTCTCAGCATCACATAAAAATACATCAAATAAAAAAAAAAAAACACACACACACACAACAACGAACTGTTCACTTCATGGAGAAGGGAGGTGGGAGGGATTATGATCATACTGGCCAGGGTAATACAGTGTTTCTGTCATCAAAAGCCAATATCATACACTGACAGTATTTGGAAAGGGTTATAGCTTGTACAGCCACTCACTCACATTACTGCTGGAACAATATTGCTTTCTCTTGGAGTGAGTCAGGAAGCAATAACAGAAACTATTGCATTTTATATTACTTTATTTCTACTTAATGGCATTGGCTGTGTGATGTATTTGATTTTCTCTTGTGCCTGACCTCAATATGTACATGAATTCCACAGGAAAGTAGTTATCCTGTTTTCAGAAGTGAATGGAAATGAAAGAAGGTGCCACTGATAAAGAGCTGCAGTCAAAACATGGTCATTTTGAGCATCTTACACTATTTGCACAGCATATAGAGTAAGGGGGTGCACTTAAAATGAAGTAACAAGTCTATTTATCGGAACAACTCACTATTTGGCTCTTTTACACCTCATTCTTAGGTAGCTAAGCACATTTTCTTTTAAAAATTAGTACTATGGTGTATTCGGCCTAATTTTATAGTCTATGGAGCTCTGCTGATTCAGATCAGCTGAAGATCTAGTCCTAAAATGACTAAGTTAACTGCTTAGGGCTAAACTCTCACCCTTACTCATGTTGAGTAATACCTTACTCTGTGAGCAATCTCATTGATTTCAAGAGAGTTAGGAAAGGGATTGATGAATTTAGTAAGTCTATAACAGAATCTGGCCTTTGATGAGAAGTACAGATGAATATTTAATACTCTGATTTTTGTTTCTGCAATGTGGGTCTGAGTCTTGGTCTTGATGCTGTATCCCCATCTCCCACAGCACAAACGGCACGTAAAAACACTTTAAACAGTCAGCTGTGAATTCCTCTGAGAATAAAACGGATGTTAGTGGGAGGGAAAGGGAGTGCCAGATGACCACTCCTAGGGGTGCAGATTAGGGAAGTTGTTCAACTGCCCTAATATGGGACAGTTTTGGATCCCAGAGACAGCAAGACAAGGTAAATGGAAAACTGCCATTCGCTGGAGCAAGCTTAGGATCTGGCTGTGTGCACGCTACTGTTACAGTTGCCATTAAATCCCTATTGCTTTGCTGAGAAAAGAGTGTGGATGAGAATAGAGAGTACAGGATTTTATGCAAAAACATTTATACTCACTCCCAAGAAAGTATTTGGACTGTGAAGGCAGAGCAAATCTTGTAACCCACAGAAGCAGCAGTTCCACTTTTATAACTCCAGCAAAAGCAACTACATTTGAACAATTTCACTCAACCAGCAGCACCCTCTCTTGGCCCCTCTCTCCTGGTGCCCTGAAGCCACTGTTCTGGCAACGTCTCGTCTCAGTATCAGTTCTTTAGCTTTACACCTGAACATAGTAAAGATCATCTGCGTTAAGGCTGTCATTCAGTCACCACTCTCTTCACATGGCCTGGGGGAACCCAAAACCAACTGCATCAATAAGTCAACGCGTTTAACGAAGCAAAAAACAAAAACAAAACCCTTCTCACTTATTATGTGACGGAAAGAAACACTCTCTCTGTGATATGATAAACATTGCTCAGGTACTGCTTTCCAAAGCACCTTTAGCAATACTCAGCTGAATTTAGCTAAAGAACTACAGCCGTTGGCCCATGTTCATCCCATTCCAGCTGTCTCATTTTCACAACAGAGTTGTTAGTGTTATTTTTTACCACTTTTGACCCAACAGTACATTTATGAAGTAACAATATTTTGAAGTCCTTTCTTTCATAATTAAAGTTCCTAAGCACATTTAGTATCAGATTTAAGTGTTTTGTGATGGATCTACTTTAAAACTGTTTTCTGCCAGAGGATTGAATGGTGGTGGGTTAGTAAATTTATGTATAAAGGCATAAATTATATTGAAAACACAAAGTAAAGAGAAACCTAAGATGATACCAAAGATATTACATAGACATATCACAACTTTAGTATGTTGAAACAAAAACTGTTTTTATGTTTTGTTTTGAAAAGATGGTTTCTACCTCTAACCTTTTTCATCAAAAGAAAAATAATCCTCCAAACAAACAAAATCTTTTATTTTCAGTGTCTTCTCAAGTGCACGGAATGATGTTAGCATTCTTCTGAGCATGCAGGTAAGACATCAGCCGACACTAGTTTAATAAAAGGGAAGTGCTATTGGGGCAGCTCTCAGAAAACACAACATAAGTGAAAAATCATGAAATTTATTATACAAAGAATTTACTTTACCTTGAAAGGCACTGGCTCTTCAGTAAGTGGGCTAACAGGCAGCGAAGTGGTACTACTGGCAGGACTCATATCTGCACTCTGTAAGAAAAATACAGCAGTGTTAAAACTTTTAATTAAGTTTGTGACATGAACATACTGTTTTGCAGTTGAGCTACTTGATGCTCCTTCAATTTTTCATCTGGAGAACTAAAAGAAGCAGCACCCCATATGTTAATGCTAGGAGAAAAACAAACAGTACCTGCATTCCAATAATTACAAGCAAGCTATACTATACTCTCTAAGAGTGGGTAAGATATTAAATACTTCATTTATCGATAAATTCCCCCCCACACACACACACCCTTTGTCTTAACACCCAATAAAATCAACCAACATTAAGATATGCACACAGATATATATGCATTTCAAGAAGAACACCAGGGAATTATTTGAAACAAATACCACAGCTACATACAGACCAAACCATGGCGGGCAGACTTGATTCATTTCTTTTTTTCCTGATTGCCAAGTCATCAGAATTAAATTACAAGTATACATAATATATCTAGAATTTAGAGAAGCATTTGAAATCAACACTTCACAAAATATTACTTTAAAAAAGGTGATTCAACATATCTTGCCTATGAGCACTAGCATAAGAAAGAAGAAAAAAAACTGCTGTTCATCAGTAAGCTTCCGTTGCAAAGCACATAACTGAGGAAGGTATCTAGAAAGACGTCAGAGATTGGTATAAAGCTCAGGAGAAACTAACAATATTGGAACATTGACAGCAGGTGACGCTAACTTGGGGCAGACTGCTAGAAGGGTTAAAAATTATCCACAGGAAACTATCATGGAAAAAAATACAAGCAATAGCAAGTATGCCTGGAGGAAAAAAAGTCAACAGAACACACAGGCATTCAACGTAAAGGAAATACCTGAAAGTTTTAAAGTCATAAATAAATAAAATAAAAAATGTAATGGAGTAGATATGTTTGCATGTGCAGCCAAAATTGCATTTACTTTATGTGCAATTCTACTGCATTGCAGAAGGCTTTGTATTTATTTATTTTACTTGTACACTATGCCCATCACGGGGGTGGTGGAGAGCTATGATCACCCTCTTAGTACAAGGAAGCCTTGACTGTGTCTGCTAGGTGTCAGCTCTATGACATCACCAGTCCCAGGCAACACAAGTCCCCTCCTCTTAGCATATGCTGGCTCTGTTATCCATCTGCAGGTTGCTAGAGGCACACGCCAACCCCCAAGCACTTTGAGCATCTCCCTAGCATGTCCAGTCCACTGGACACTCATAGAATTCATAGATCCATTCCTCCCAAAGGAACAGTACCCACCGCTTACCAGTTCCACCTTGTCATTTAACCACAGCACTTGCATATATTTATAATGAAAGGAAGTTAAGGGTTATTTAGAAAAGTCTAGAGATTTAGGAAGTAGCATGTTGAAGTATGGAAAAGAAAGAATTACATTAAAACAAAATCCTAACATACATTCTGGAGCCTAGACTTAATTAACAAGGGATCTTCCTGCCTAATGAAGCTTAGCTCACAAATGCATCTCCAGTGTTTTTCAGCCTGGCTAGCTGTGACCATCCTTCCATGAGATAGATCAACCAACCAGTTTGTCTCCTCAGTAGAAGATTCAGGATGTACCTGAGTAACCCCAGATATACCATTCAAATCCATTGTCTTTACACAAACGAGACCCCCTTGCTGTTTTGCTTTTGTTTCTGCAGCCTGCCCTTCCCTCCTCCCTCTGGATTTTACCATATTTCATTAGCAGGAGTAACCCAAATAGGCTTCTATTGTGAAGCACGCAATACACACACACACACACACACACACACACACACACACACACACACACACACA